>CH002979.1:936803-984353 GCA_000149265.1 Ciona savignyi | reverse complement strand
CGATCCAAGCGCTCCAAGCGGTCCTGTAGTATTTAGAGGCACCCGAATCGTACGAATGCTTTTGTTTACTCCCACGTGTTGTTAAACCTCAAACACATGGTCAATCGTACTAATATAATAAAACAAACAGTTTAATGTTATTTGTTGATCTTTTAGAGTCACTTTTTAGTCTTGTGCACCGTAGCAATCAAGAAAGAGAATGCTTGTTAAGAAAGTGTAAACAATTATGTCCTTTTATTCTCAGCATTATAAACAAGCGTTATAACTTATTATTTAAAATTAAAATCTCAAGTTATTGCTATTGTTTGTTTGTGGTTTAAATAAATGTCTATTTTTTGTCCTACTAAATACGAAAATTGCTGCAATTTGTAAATTAACATTCTGAATAAATAATTCTGTAGTATATACGTTAAAGTGAATTGTTTTGGAAATAAATGATGCCTGTAATTCGTTGAATGAACGCCGCGAAAGTTTCAAAATTTAAATCGAAGGAATTTGGTAAAGTGTTTGTAGATGGTGTAACCACTATGCCGTTTAAAGTGAACTTGGAAAACTTCACAAACAACAAAATTCAGACGTTAGAACTAAAAAATTTGGTAAGAAAAGAGTGGGTAGCTTACTTTGCAAACAACTTATTATAGTGCAATCTGTTTTTATAATGCCTATCCCAACAGTGTCCCATAATATTGATAATAACACGTCAAACAATTACAGACCATGTACTTGTATTAACTAATGACATACCCAAGACTATTTGATTGTAGACACACCTGTTATTGGTAATAAAAATACAGTGCTCTGCAATCAATTTACTGACATATATTTATAATATATCTATTTATAATCATTGATCAATTTTCCCTCAGAGACAGCAGGAAGAAATCACCGAATTGAGGCGACAAAATGCTCTTCTTCATCTGAGATTAGCACAAGCGTTACAAAGTGCACAATCGAGTCGGGAAGAAGTAAGTTCGATCAGCTCGTTGCAACACAAGCAAGCCGTTAACACACAGAGGAATAATCAACATCTGGCGGAGACTCAGTCAGAATTACAGGTTTTTCAATCTTTCAAATGGAATTGAATAAATGTAGGCTCCGCAGGCAATACAATACAAAAGTATGGTCGGGTCCACGGTTGAGCTGGAATTAGGAATGTAAACTTCAGAATGCTATTTACTTATGCGCTTTGAAACTATCATGGATCTGGAATGTAAACTGCAGACCTTTGCAAAGCGCTGGTTAGCCCATTGGAAGTGCATTAGACTAGCAGCCGAAAGGTTGTGTGATGGAAACCAGGTCATAGCTAGTCGGTTGTTTTTAACGCACTTAACAATGCGTGAATCCAGCAGTTTATCAGGGTGAACTATACAACTGTAACTACGTTGTAACACAGTAATCTGACGATCACCAGTGTAATAACAGCTCATGCATTTACCTATACACTCTTGTATATATCCTTTTCTATTCTATTTCAAACTGATTATTTAAAGCTGTAAAAATCGCTTTTATAAGACAGGAATCAAATTTTTAAATTAAAGCAAAATTGAACTATAGATGTCATTAGGTTTATACACTGAGTTTAAAATAAAGAACCTTGTTGTAATTTCGCCACACATTGCCCATATCACACTTGTGAGAATAAGTAAATCCTGGTTTGCATTATTCAGTAAATGATCATGTGAACGACGGTTAGCCCGACTAATTAGGTTGGTGGGTTAGTGCAACACCTTTCAGCCAAAGGGCTAAGGGTACAAAACTGGTGGCTAGCTAGTTGATTGTGTCCTTGAGCAAGGCACTTTACGAACATTGCTTAAATCAGCCGATTAATGGGTTCTACTAAATTGAAGAAAAATGTGAATTGCTTGTGTATTAACTTAGCGCCTTTTTGCATTTTCCCAATTATGGGGCGAAACATGAGTATTCAATCCCATGTATATGCAGCATGTCCGTGAGGAACTGGAAGTTTTATCGAACGACGTTGTCTCGATGTTCCACAATTTGCAGCATTCATGCACCGAGCAGCTACAAGATGTCCAGCGCAAAGTAGAGTTGGTGGAAACCACAAACAAAACTAATGACGGTATAAACATTTAAGCAATCCATTGTTTTCCCTGCAGTTTTTTCATTCGTTTTTGCCTGCAAGTTGGTGTCCAGTTTTTTTGCTATTTCCTCTGATTTGTTCAGGACATGGATTTTAAACTCCAACAAAAAAAAAATAAGACAGTAGTATCTTCCTTATATTATTCAATATATTCAATCATATGTCTCAGGGAGCAGGTGGTAGAAAGTATGTATGAATATACCGGTACTTTTTGTCATTTCAATGTTCAATAATTGAGGTTTCATCTTGGAGATATTGTGTCAGACATGCAGCGTCCTCAGTTCATTTTACTTGGTTTATTTGTTGTCATCTTTGCTGCCATCTAGTGCCCTGGTTTTCGAAATTGCAATTTTCGGCAGAAATTTTTTTTTTAAAGAAAATGTCCTAAGTTCTTTCGTTATTTTAAGTTATTAAACAAGTAAATAAATCAACAAGAGTTAGTTGGTGTCTCGTATACGTTGCAGTTACACAAAAGTTAGTCACAGTTTATAAAATTTGATGATGCGTTTGCGAATATAACTCATCTACAATCAGATTGTAAAAGTACACCACCTGGTACAATATGCGTGGTGGGTTGGTTAATGGGGGATAAGTTTTAATATGTGCTCATGTCTTATTAATCAGAGTTTTAGTTAACACAGCGGTTCAAGGGGAGCAATGTCTAACTTGGAAGTTTGTGATACAGGCTAGCACTGTAGCATTACAATTATCAATCACTGATTCAGGCCTTTATTAATTGTTAATCTATTTAATTAGGAAGTATTTACACTTAATTTTAAAAAGTTAAAGATACAGCAATAAAAGATATTTTTTTAATATAAATTCTCCTTATTTTCTATTTAAGATTCCAATGAATGTTGTTTTGATGTTTTTTCTCTAATAGACAGAGTTAATTTGTTAATACTTAGCAGCTTGATATGCCTTAATGTGCTGTATTAAAGGTTGATTAACGAATATATGGTTAAATCAAACAACTACAAAAATAAAAAGGTAGCTTTTGAATGATTTTTTTTTAAATTACAAGCAATCGGGGTCACAGAGTCATTTGTTTGTATGAATTAAAGAGCCATAATAATTTTAAAAATCGCCGATCAAATTCTATCGTCCCCAGCTCTTCTGCTGCAGATCAACGAGCTCCAGACTGCGTTGGAACAATCGCAGTCGTCGCATCTGAAGGAGAAATCCCGTCGAAGGGAACTTCACAATAACTTGGTGGAGATTCGAGGGAATATCAGGGTTCACTGCAGATTGCGACCTTGTTTCTCTTCTGAGGCAGTGTTTCCAGATTCAATTTCAAGTAGCAGTGATGTCAGGTATAGTACGAAGCAATCACTTATATGGGAATCCTTTGTTGTTCATCTTACTAGTTCGCTTATTGTTAGCTCTACCTGATTCCACTCGATTGATGGGTCCTACTAAAACCTGAAATTAAATCTCAATCATATACAACACTTCGGTTGGGGTGAGGTAAAAATCTGCCTTACGATTTCTTGTTTTCCCATTTACAGAGATAAACATTTCATCTTATTCTTAAAAAAACATTGATAATGTCAAGTTCGCCTGTTTTCAAGTCATCGTACAGATGTTTGTTTTCATAGTAGAGAAAGTTTGCTCACGGTCTACTTGGACTTTAAACCACAAAGCTTTAGTTACAACACCACATACATAATACCAACAACTTCATTACATACCAACATCCCTAGTGAGAAGGACGTTGTGGTATTCTGCAACGATGACGAACTTATCTCCGTGGATTCCGACCTCAAACCTTCGAAGAAGTTCGAATTTGAACGAGTGTACGACCAATCAAGTACGTTCTTCTGTTTTTGTCAACCAAAATGAGTTTTATAAATATAATTTTTTATCCAAGTAAAAAAATGCATTTTTTGTAATTAAATTAGTGCAAATATTGTTTTTTCTACATTTAGTCTGTTTCACAGCAGTTCATTTTTTCACTGATTTGTGACCTATTTCTTTAACTTGATTCTTATTTTATCAAACTATGAATAAGCGAGATCCTTGTGTTTCTAGTGTTATTCCTGTGACTAGGAAATTGCAAGGGCTGTTATCAAGGGAAATACCTCAGGAATATGTGGGTGGCAATTTTCACAATCAGAATCATTATTTGCAATCATTTAATAACCTCGCACCCACTATCCCGCCGAATATCTTAGGACGGTCATAACCTGTACTATATTGTATACGATTGCAAAATTTCCTTCATTCACACCTATCAATTCCTCCCCCTGTAACCTCCCAACCCCCATAGCGAACCAGCGTGAAATATTCGACGAGCTCCAACCGATCCTCACCTCCTTCCTCGACGGATACAACGCTTGCATCGTCGCTTATGGACAAACTGGGAGCGGCAAAACCCATACCATGTTGGGGAATCCCCAGGATCCTGGGATTGTTTCAAACGCCATGAACGAACTTTTCAGGTTTTCTTTTAAAAATTTCAAATGGTTTTTAATAATATAGGGAAATAACACTCATGTCTTGGATATAGTACAAGACAAAAACAAAACACTTAAAGTCAAAATAAAACTTCTTTATTGAGACTTGATTGAAAATATGGTAAAAACTATTTTTCTGAAACCAATATAATAATGAACAAAATTTATAATTAACTTGAACAGTTTTACTTTAATATTTTTGCTGGGAACAAGAAATCCATATTTGGATTAAATATAATCCTGAGTGAAGGGGAATCCCTGTATTGAAATATTCCTTAATGCTTCATTCCATTATGACATCATCATGCTTCATCCCATTGTGACATCATCATGCTTCATCCCATTGTGACATCATGATGCTTCATTCCATTGTGACATCATAATGCTTCATTCTATTGTGACACAGATTAATAGAAGAGAAACCATGTGACTCCGTCTCATTGGAAGTATCGGTGGCAGAGGTGTATAACAATGATATCTATGACTTGTTGGCTGAGGATCCAAAGCGATCGAAGCATGATATCGTCACCACCAGAGGGAGTGGAAGGGAAGTGCCGACTCTGACTCAGATGTAAGTTCGGGGGGATGGGTTAGTTTGTGGGTCTGTTGGGGGGTTTCCCTGGGTTAGTTGGGAGTTTGGTAGGTGATTTTTTTTCTGGGTCAGTTGGGGTGTTTCCTTGGATAAATTTATGGTGTCTTTGGCTCAGTAGGGGATTGACGGTATCACTCATTTGGGAGGAGTTTGTGTCCCGTAAGACGGGAAGTCGTTGGTTAAATTAATGGGGATAAAACACAAAAATTTATAACAACATATCTTGAAGTTTGGATACGAAATCTAAATAAGAATTTTCATGATGTAAACTAATCCAACTGCTACCAACCAACTTAAATTGCTTTTTTAACTTAAAAAGTTAAGTAGACTATCTCTACCCCTTCCCCCCTCCCGACCACCCATGCTAACCCCCTCCTCATCCACTCGATCATAGCAACGTGTCATGTGCTGAGGATGTGGAGACGCTGATGCGGATCGGATTGAATCGTCGCGCACAAATATCGACGAACGTGCACGAGCATTCCAGTCGTTCCCATCTCATTGTGACTGTTAGTGCCACCGTGTGTCAGCAGGATACCCGACCTCCATCGTCCGATTCGGAACAAAGAACTCCGAGGAAACGACCGTCGTCCGTCGATTCAGGTGGAACCGTGTCGTCTGATTGTTTTTCGATTGTTCTTCTGTTTTCGTCATTTGATTATTTATTACATCATCTCTAATTACATTATCATTTATTACATCATCATTTATTACATCATCATTTATTACATCATCTATTATTACATCATCTGTTATTACATCATCTATTATTACATCATCTATTATTACATCATCACTTATTACATCATCTATTATTACATCATCTATTATTACATCATTTTTTATTGCATCATCTGTTATTACATCATCACTTATTACATCATCTATTATTACATCATCTATTATTACATCATCACTTATTACATCATCACTTGTTACATCATCACTTGTTACATCATCACTTGTTACATCATCACTTGTTACATCATCATTTATTACATCATCACTTATTACATCATCATTTATTACATCATCTGTTATTGCATCATCTGTTATTACATCATCACTTATTACATCATCATTTATTACATCATCATTTATTACATCATCACTTATTACATCATCCACTTATTACATCATTACTTATTACATCATCTGTTATTGCATCATCTGTTATTACATCATCACTTATTACATCATCTATTATTTCATCATCATTTATTACATCATCATTTATTACATCATCACTGATTACATCATCATTTATTACATCATCATTTTTTACATCATCACTTATTACATCATCCACAGCGCACAAACCCCGCCGCAGACTCCCCCAACCTCACCCCCAAAGTTTTGCGTCGTCACCCAACCTCACCTCTGATGACATCATCAACCCCACGTCACCCGTTGCCATGGCGGCAACGTACAAGACGAAGCTTCAGTTGGTGGACTTGGCGGGGAGTGAATGTGTGGGTGAGTGGCCAACAATATTCTATGCATGATAGTTGGATATATACTTGAAATGAGCCTGCCTATCTTACTAGATGCATATGTATTATAATTAACTGTAATTTTACTCATAAAAATAATTATCCTTTAAGCGTGTCTAACTGTCTACCTCTAAATGTTACATCAAACTGCAATTACTCCAGCAACCCCTGCTCACTGTAGGCATGAGGTAACCCCATTTTCAGACCCCCACCCTCATCTAGCCTCACCCTTACCCTATATTCAACCCCACCCCTAAAAGGCCCTAACCCACCCCACCCGCAGGAATGTCCGGGGTGACGGGTCCAGCTCTGCGAGAATCCTCGTTCATCAACCGATCTCTCTCCTCCCTCGCCGATGTCCTCGCATCGATATCGGAGCGTCGTTCCCACATCCCGTATCGCAACTCCAAGCTCACCCATCTGCTCCAGGACTCCATCGGAGGAGATGCGAAGATGCTCATCATCTTGTGCGTTTCCCCCACTAGGAGGTAGGCTGTTCAATATGCATAACCATATATGACCCTGTGAAACAAAGGTGTCAAACTTGGAACCTTCAATGTCGCATTTAAGTGCTCAACAACTATTTAGTATTTTGTATATTACAAAAAGGTAAATATTATAAAAATAGAAGTTTGACCCCAGTCCTGGCAAAAAGCAACTATTGTATGACACACACAATACACTGCAATAACTCCATTACCCTACGGTGGGCGTGACGTAATCGGACGATTACCCGTGTGATAACTCCTGCCCCCTTGCGTGTTCTAACCCTGGCTGTAAAAGGATTATTCTCATCTTCCATTAACCCATATAAATCGTGGGGAATCCCCTCACCCCCAGGTTCATCACGGAGACGATGCAAACCCTGCAGTTCGGCTCCCGAGCGCGTCAGGTGCAACGGGGTCCACCTCGGAAGAGGGGTTCCTCACCCCATACCACTCCTCGCGGGGAATCCCCTATGAAACCCCACTCACCCAGACAGATACCCCACTCCGTAGTGAGAAGGGTGTTTAACTAGCTCCCCCTTAACTCGACTGCGAGCACAATGGGAGATATCACTGTGTCAACGTGCCGCGACTTCTCGCTGTCCAATTGTGACGTCAAATTCTTAAATATTGTAGCTGTTACGTCACATTTGCTTTGTTCTGCATTCTGTAATCTACGTTGTGTGGTTTGTTCCTTGTAGACTTCATAATAAAACTCCGAGATGCAATTGTTGCGTTGTATTTACTCGGGTGGATCTGCGGTGGAATGGAATCACTCAGCAGACGGGTGAAAGGTTCGAATCCAACCGGCTCTGGTTACACGTACCTCTTTTGGTTACAGAATGAAAATCCAATACAAGGTACTGGCTTGTCAGTTGTGTTATAGTGGTTAAACACAAGGCAATCGCCCAGGCAAACCACGGTGGGCGCGAGGTGATTTGACGATTAGTTTTTAAACAGGCTCAGTTTTGAACCTATAATGGGCGTTTTGTATATAAGTTGGTATATTGTATCGGTCGCGTTCACCATTCCGGTTATACGCGAAATTGTGTGGCATGTTTATCATGGTGTATTGGAACACAGCGTTATCACACGGGCAATCGTCAGATTACCTTGCGACTACGTAAGTAGCGTTCTAACACGAGTTAAAATTTCAAACGGATGTGACTTTGATCAAAGCACAGCTGCATTGACGAACAAAAGGTGTCATTTCTGATGTCGTTCGTTGGATGCTGGGTTCGTGCCTTATCAAGTTAGAGAATTAAAATAAGAATCTCTTCTGACCAGTTGGTTAATGAAACCCATTTCTTTGAATGTTTTACATCATAGTGGTGTTATGACGGAGTTTCTTTTAATGTTGTTTATTTTATTTTTAATTGCAGCAACCCCGTGCTATAAAGGCTGTTGCTTAGATAGCGTTTAACCAATAATATGTCCTTATGCGCGGCCTGACGATTGGTACTCTTATATAGTCCTGGTATTTAATTGAGTGTTTTGCTGAATAACAATGGTTGTGATGTTTTTTATGGGATGAAAAAAGCATGTGACAGACTTGGCGTCGTTGTTCTCGTTTAGCTGTAAAGTTTTGTAATATTGGAGCAGTGTTTGTTAAATAAAAGTGTTGATAATGTATCTCCTACCTGTTTTGTGAAGAAAATTTTCTCAATGATCGGATGGGCATCAGCTAAAAATTGAACACCTAAGCTTTAACTTAAGGTAGTAATAAAGTATAGACTTTTTTGTGGCAGAGTGACATGCCTTTCTGTAAGTTTAGTTTGGATTGGAGAGAAAATAATTTATTGAACGCCTACTTACAGCCGGTCTTTCCGTCGATGTCTTTAATTACGTATTACCGTACGACGTACTTACTTAACTTCAGAATCACGTAAAACATTATTCTCCCTCATAACAAGTTTATGTGTTTGAAATACTTTGCGAGTACACTACGAGCAAAACAATAGTTTGCGTTTCCACGATTTTGCGACGCAAGTAAAAACGTAGACCAATAGAAATGCCACAAACAGCGCCGGGGGCAAAATAGTTCGGATGCGTCAGAGACCAGTTAATTAGATTCGAAGTTTTTAGCGATGAGAGTGTTGTGACTGCAGAAGTGTAAAGATAGCATTTGAGAAACGGAATGTATTGACAGCAAAAGAGAAAGATCTGGTGCTTAGAATACATCGCGAATGCGGGGAAAGGTGGTTGCTTTGTGGTCGGTTCAGTTGCGAATTCATAGGGAAATATAGTAAAGTAAGTGTAGGCTATGATTCTTCTATGGCGGACTTAAGTTTTGGTAGAGGATATGCCTTTATGTTAAAACAATCTACGACAAACATGTGTTATTTTTTGTCTCTTTATGACTGCAATGAAATTGCAGATGATTTCCATGCACAAGAATTGGCAAGGAATATAATCGTGAAATTTCCTCTATATAATGTATCTTTATGATTCTTTATTACAGAGAAAATGATCAGTATAGGAGGCTCCTGGTTAAAATGACAAGACTGGTTCCTAAGATATGTTGTTTATGTTTTATCCACATGATTGGAAAACGCTAGCGGCGTTATCACAAGATTAATGGTCAAATTACCTTGTCCTTCGACGAGTTACCGGGATATTGCAGTGTGTTGTGTCTGATTGAGTTGTTTCTTCAGTTTTAGTACAATCCATACATCCACTGGATTTCACAATCTCTGATTCCTGCAGATGCGAATTCGGCTTAAACTAGTGGGGTCGGTGGTATCAATCTCCATTATTTCAACTTTCCTATTTAACTCATACATCTACCATAACTACGCGCGTCGTCAATCCGGAAGAGTCGGTCAAATAATCGACAAAGAGTTACCAGACACTGCAAGATTACAAAAGGTCAGTTCTAAACATGTTATGCCACAAAACTTTAGAATGCCAGATTAAAGAGTATGGTGCATCGTATATTTTGTTCATCTGCGACTGGAAGTCGAAGTATGTTCTACAAAGGTTGCCGTTATACAAATTTATGCCACCGCGGGTATCCGTGTTTCAATGCCACTATATTTCCTACACATTTGGATAAACATCAACAGACGCAAGACCAATATAGATAACTAGCAATTTATTCTGATAATTTAAGTTTTTTTAGCGATGGTTTGAAAAAAACGATTTTTTCTTTACATTTAGATTTGTGGGTCTATAAGCTTGTTGCTATGTATAAGCAAGTCCAACTACAATCCTGTCCTATTAACCAGCCAACTTTGGCTGCAAACGTAGCCGACCCTGCACTTATTTGTCCCGCACAAAGTTTACCCTCAATTTTAACTTGCAGAGCGACCCAATTCCTAGCAACCCCATTCACCCCAACACTGCGACCGATGTTCCACAATCAACGTCAACACTAGGGGCGCTAGTTGACCAGAATATTGAAATAGAAATCGCTGGAAATCCCGTCGAAACTCTAAGGCCGAAAGAAGCGAACTTGTGTCCAAAATATTCTTCAGAATTATGTAAGAACATTTGTGGGGGTTTCTGGTTATTTATTTAGATCGTATTTGCGCCTATTGCTGGCACTAGATAAGCCCTTGCAATCCCATACTAACAGTCATCACCCAAAACTCCAATAGCTCGCAATCCGACCCCTTACAAAGGTTTCTTTATTCTTAGATTACGATCTGAAATAGTACACAATACATATAGTTTAACTGATTGATTAGACATGCACGGAGCCGCGGGTCCAAGCAGGCGGCTGCGTAGGTCCGCATCCCAGAACGCGGTTTCGATACTGCACTGATGAAATGAATTAACACAAAACGAAAACAAGTTAGCTCGCCACGTATGGCATAATGTGGGAAAGCATTATAGGAAACATGGGTGCGGATATTAAAGCTGATTGACAGGCCAGAGGAAAAGAGGCATAGCTCTGCATGTATTAAGGGTTTACTCCAATAATTTTAACAAAACTTAATATAATGCACAAAAAGATATTACACAAGCCGCAAATTCGCTACATATTGATTAATTGATTAGCAAATGACACATCAGAAACCTCTAAGTCTAAAATATGGTGAGGCTAAGTCGTTGTTTTTGCTCCCCCAAAATAAAGTACAAGAACGTTCATCTAATATATAGCTAAAGGGAAAAAACGGGTAAAAGAGATACTTATTGCTACTTGTGTGGTCAATATGAGTACAATATGAACGGATTGTATAGGAACTTACAATGAAAAACAAAAACGGTACAATTTGGAAATTATTTAATATAATGTAAACCATGTTAAACCTTGCTAAAATTTTAAACAAAAAAGTATTTATCAAATTATTTGCATCCACCAATACTTTTTTAATTTCAAGAGTCGAGGTGGTCGCATTTACTTGTCAACCCGCTTGACGCTAATTGTTGTTTTATTGCCGTCGGCAGATTGTAATTGGGTCGTAAAACCAAAGGGTCGCAATGTAAGCAAGTGTCTATACCTGAAATATGAATGTTTCACACACAGAACCACAACTCAGGACAACACAAGATGAAAAATTCATGTTTATCTCTATATGAGTAAAGAGGCGAAATTTCAAATTAACTCTTGCAGAGTCGGGTTACCAGAGTTATTGCAATGTGTTGTATAAATATAGGTTGCATTACAAATTTAAAACTTTCGACTGAAATTTGTAGAACTCTTTCGGTAACGGGTGGACTAGTGATCTTTTAAATAAGTAAAATTTGGCACAAAAAATAAATAAATTGTAATATGCAACAACGATGACAAATTGGTTTTCACGCTAATCGTAAACTTAACCTCATATATTCTTAGTGGGGACATTGGCGATCAATTCCTCGTTTCAACCAACATTGGAGCAATTGGAAATCATTGCTGGTCCCCGAATCATGGATGGATGTTTCGAACCGCCGGATTGCGTCCCATTACAAAAAGTTGCGATTGTAATTCCATATAAGAACCGATACGAACACCTGCTGACCTTGCTGTATCACCTACACCCAATATTACAGGTAATCAGATGTAACTCATCTTTATACCACATATATTCGTTATTGGTTCTGTTATTTTTGTGCTTTAACCCAGTAAGCGCAAGAGAAGTATAATCACGTAACAATCGTTTTAAAACCGTATATAAAGAAGTAATCTGGAAAATAATAACAAAAAATTGCTAAAGCTTAACGAAGAATTTGAGTTAGTGGTTTGTCGGTTATAGTTTACAACATTTAATTTGTATAGAGCGATTGGTATGGTAAAATATCATTTTCGCGGTGAAATTTATTTAATTTTCCATTCTGCATATTTCCGGTTGCTTGTATTATACCCGTATGGTAAAAATTCTATTTTAAACAATTTCCCGAACATGTACAAAAGTAATTTGTTTATTTAATAATTAAGTAATCGTTAAAGCTTTGACTCTGATTTAATCCCATTCACAGCGGCAGAAGATCATGTATTGCGTGTTCGTAGCGGAACAATTCGACGACGGATCATTCAACAAGGCCCGCGTCATGAATGCCGCTTTCATAGAAATCACAAAATCTTGGAACACCCAGAGAGATCGTAAGGAACGACCATTCGATTGCTTTGTCTTCCATGACGTAGATATGCTGGTGGAGAATGATTTCAATCTCTACATGTGCGGATCCATGCCTCGTCATCTGTCACCTGGTGGGTCTAATAACATTATGAGAATGACATGCTTTACGCGATCGATTCGTAAACAGAATTTTGTATAAAACGGTCTCAATCACGAGCCTAACATGGCTTCGAAGCTTAGTTAAAAAAATACGTAGTGATCGCGTATGCGCAACACGTACGGCCGGCGTTAAAAGGTGGCCTGGTTCTTTAGAAATTATCATGGGTATCATGTGACCCACGGATAGTTGTCTCATATGCGTCTCCTTTGCTGCAACTTTTTACATCTTGCCTTATGGGTCCTTTAGGCATTTATATAAAATATTTATGTTTTCCTTGTGGATGGGTAAACACAAGGAACGTCTATTATACGGGTAATCGTCAGATCACCTTGCGCCAATCATATTGTATTGGCTTATTTCCGTATAAACCCATTCTTTAATTTTTTACACGTTTTAATATTATGGGACTATATAGTTAAATGACCTTACATTTTTGCATTTTCTAACTTTCTTGTTTGGTGTATATTATAACGAAATCCACTACCCGATATAACAAAGAAAACTAGAAACAAATGTCGTTAAGGGTGTTACCCTAAAGGGAAATTCACTAACAGAAATAAGTGTCAATATCACGTACAGCATTATTCATTATATGCAAAGTTGTTTTAGTTTATTTTGCAGGAATAGTGGCAACTATTTTTTACGTATGTTATCTTAACACGCGAATCAAATGTAAATGGTGGTTGTATTTGTGCCTACTGGCTTTTATAAGTTTCATATATGTATAAAAGGGGGCAGGTTTATCCACATCCGACCGAATATTTTGTTCGGTTAGTGGCCCTCCTTTCTACATAAAGGGTGAAAGGTTTACAACTGGTCAATAGCTAGTCGTTTGTGTCTTTGGGAAATGCAGCATTCATTCCACTTCAAGCAACTTCTTAATCATATAAAAAAAACACTGCAATAACTTTCGACAATTATCCGCTTGAGAATGATTCCTTACCCATTCGCTGGGTAATCTGACGATTGATTGTGTGATATTATTCCTTACGCTTTCCCAATTTTAGAGAAAAACATAATATCCTCTTGTTCAATCAGGGAATACTCTATTTACTATTACAACTTTGTTAAAAGAGGCTATACCACCTAGTTTGGTCCTGGTTTGTCTCCAACTCCAGTTGAGCTTAACCTTCCATTCCAGCAATCGACAAGTTCAACTACACGACCGGGTATGGGACCAAATATGGCGGGGTGACGGCGATCCGACGGGAGCATTACGCGATGGTGAATGGGCACAGCAATCGGTTCTGGGGCTGGGGAGGAGAGGATAATGATATGGAGGAAAGGTGGGTGGGTTGTTGGGATGGCAGTCGGAAGGTTGCGGGATGAAAACCAGTTGTTGTCATGTCTTCGAATGGTTAATGGGGTTGATTTATAAACTAATTTCTGCATAGAAAAGTGTTTGTGACGAGCCAGTCATGTGTACGAACGTTATGTTGGTCAAACACGGTCATAAGCTAATCAGTTGTGTCATTGAGCAAGGCTTAGCAGATGTTTCCTTTACTCAGCGGATTACTGTGGTTAAACAAACCCCACAACCCTATCTCTGGTGTTTAGCTATAATATAACATATCAAAAAAGGTCTATTTACCCTGTTGGGGGCAATGGGTAACAGATGATTGGCTATGTTATTTATTTTCAATGTTAACGCCATAATGGCTGGCAACTTTAGTTTAAACCTCCCCAGAATTGCAAAGCAAAACTTGACGATTGAATCAGCATACCCGAGCATCGGGAGATACAAGATGATCCAACATGATCACCCGTGGTGGTTCAACCCAATGTCTGGTGTGGGCAGCTCGTACAGGAAGGATTTCCTACAGTAAGTACAAATGGGGTTATATTCAATGCCCAGAGAGGTTATTCAATCTAGCTGTAATCATTGGCAAACCAAATTTAGTCAAAAATAGTTTTACTGATAAAGCAGATAGTCTGAAAGAACTCATTACAATGTGCTGAAATAGCTAAAGTTTACTTATTTATTTTTTAACCTTAAATAGCAGTAAAATGTAAGTATATCAAGGTGTTAGTTTAGTTTAATAATTTAGGGGAAATAAAACATATCACAGCACTGGATCAGGAAAAGACGGCAAAAAACGTTGTTAGAACACGTCATTAAATAAGGTTATAAATAATTTCATACCGACGCTTTATTACAGGAAAGCGTCAAAGTTGAAAGAAGATATGCAGGACAGAAGTGGACTAACTAACATGAAATATACTTTGGTGAACGTGGAGCGGAACTCACTGTGGAACAAGTTGGTGGTTGATATAAGTGAGTTGGAACTTTGTTGTAAGAATGATATTAAAGGAAAGTTATCAAATAACTTTTGGTGAATTAAAACGTTGACATCAAAATTTTGCTTGTTTTAGAAAATAAAACTTGTTTTAGAAAATAAATGTTTTAGAAATAAACTTAAATTCATTTGTATTAAAACGAAATTAGTTTTCCAACATCATTCTCATTTATACGGATGTAGCCAGAACATCTACAAAAAATTAATTATTAAGGGGGGAATCTAAAAAGAGGAAACTGTCCATAATTTTAATTACCATTTGCGTTCCTTCCTGTTTTTCTTATTTTAGTGTTGCACATTATTCAATAATAGTTCTTATAGACTTATATTTGAATACATATACCAACACATTTTCAAACATTAAATTTATGTATGGCAACAAATAAATAAACTAATGAACTAAACTATGGTGTTCTGTGTCCAGGATCCCTTGACCTCGAAAAAATCAACGTTCGGTTTTACAAAGGCGAAGGTATCACTATTAACAACAAACCAACCTACAAACATAAAGTCGAAGAAAAGGGTCAAAAGTCAGCGAGGCACGGTGAAGGTCTAATGGAGCCATGTCGGCCAACGTATACCCATTTCCCCTTCATGACGGTGAACCGAACACTGGGATACGACGATAAGCGATACACTACTGTGTACAAGACGTTGGATGAAGCACAGAAAGCTTGCAATGAGCTGCAGACGAGTTGTCAGTCGATTGTCGAACAAGTCAAAAGTCGATTCTCCCTACGATCCACTGCGCTACTGCAGGAAAATGATCTACATTATAAATTTGTACGTTCCAGCCATTTTTTTGTCAGTAAGCAGTCGGTTGGACACGACATTTAACGGAGATAATTGCTTGTTTCAAAACATAAGGGTTGTTCCAAAACACATATAATATACTGCAATGGCTCTAGTAATCTGGCGGTGGGCACGAGGTGAACTGACGATTACTTCGTGTTAGATATTTCACAGTATATTGTCTCCCGCATTTCAAATTCACGACGATTAAACATAAATATTCTTCAATTTTCTGAGCTTTGTCGTGATATTGCATTACGTTTGGGGCCTTTTTTCTATTTTTACAATACGCAATTAATAGTTCTAAGTAAAATCGAACGTCTCAACATATGAACATTGCCGATAATACGAACACTAATAGCGTTTGTAACTCGACCATTAGCTTGAGATATTTAACAATATCTATTGACAAATCCTTCAATATTCCTTCCCTCTTTCTTACGAGCTCAATTTCTACCTTCCCTACAGGATGTCGCCCAACAAACCGATGTGTTCGAACACCATCATTCTATGGGAACCTACGTCAAAATATGCCCCGGTGACCCACATTATACGCAGATCTTCATCAAACCTATCATCATATCCGGTGACCCTAACAAAGGTATTGTGTTGGACTTCCAATATTTCTATTTGTTGGAATATTTGTTGGACTTCAAAATATTTGTTGGACTTCAAAATATTTGCAGCTCCAATATTTCTCTGTGGAGGTGTTGGCAAACGGCGTGGCTTCAATCTGCTCTAAAACTAAATTTTGCTTTTCAAAAGAAAAATCAATCTATATAAGCCACTACAATTTTGGTCTTTTAACGTTGTATCTGTGCCATATATGTGCTGAAAAATATGCTAACAGTTTCACTGATAACCTATGCCCAGCGTGACTTTTGTTACCGACCTAAGTTTCAAACCCATGTTGGGCTCGTGACTAGGGCCGTTTTGTTTAGGAATTAGTATATGCATTGGTCGCGCTAACCAATGTCAGTCGTGCTAACCACCACACGATCGTACGCCTAGAGTTTTTCAGTTAACGTAACAAATAAAACAAATTCTAGACTGACAATAGCAACCGAGGCATTGGCGAAATATTTCATTTTGTTAGAAATGTTATTCAACATTTTCCCCTAGTACATCAACAAGATTGATTGCATCATACAGGACCTCCCGCGAGGTACAGCACCCAGATGTACTTCCGTATTTTCCACATCTCGAAGGCGAAGTATGTCCTCCGGTCGGAGCTCATGAGTTCGCACAAAGCTGCCATGTTAGTGAAGGAATCGAACAAACTCATCAAACATTCCTGGTGGGACTCGCTGGCAAAGATCCAGTACAGTGAGTGTTATGGTGGTGTGGTGCATGTGTGGATGTGATGTTTAAGAATATCTCCGTCAGTTTAACACTGTGCAACAGTTTGTTGGCCAAGGTAATCTGAAGATTGTTTTAGTATAGTTAAGTTTATTCATTTTTGCCCCAGTATCAAAAAATGGCAAACAAATCAAATTACGACACAGGAACAGGAAAATACGGCAAAACGAACAGTCGGTAAAACACGTCATTAAAAAAGGGATATCATTTAATAAATATAGCGGACGCGGCAAAACCTAAACGAAAGTACAATTATAAGCAAACCGAATTTAATTCATACCAGAACAATATAATATAAAGTTACAACGCGCCTTGTTTAATTTGATTATGCAGGGGGTGTTGTAACAATCTTATAAATTTAGGTCATTTGATTAACGTCTGCTATTTCCCAAAACTGTTAATAACATTTCGTTCTTATGTAAACTTATTTGGCCGGATAGTTTTGGATCAGTTCTCCGACTTTTGCCCAAAAGGTGAAGGTTTGAAAATGGCACCACGCTAGTGGGGTTGTGTCCTTGGGCAATGTACTTTGTAAAAATCGATTAAACACAGTGGATTAATGGATCCAAATAAATTGAAGAAACGTCTCTATCATACACAACACACTGCAATCCCTGCGGTAACCCGACAGTGGTTGCGAATTATCATACGATTGCCCGTGTGGTAACATCCTTTGTATTATCTAATTGGTTGGTATATAAAATAAATATCCAATCCAACCAATTTATATTGTTACAATTTAGTGAAAACGAACTTGGTGAACTTAAGTGACCCCACCGTTGTGGCGAAACACGCCATCGAGCGGACGAACACGTCGACCTTGTTGCTAATCACCATGCCAACCTCTGGCTTCCAACGCGTACCTGGGTGTTACATCATGAAACAAAGCCTCTATGATGACATCACAAAGCACATTGTGATGGAATGGACGTGGTGGTTTCAAATGAGGGGTCAGACAAAAGAAATTGACGAGAAATTGCTGGTAAGTGTTAAATTTTAACTGTATGTTAGGATAGGCATGATAGGATGTTTATCCCTGTGAGTGGGAAAACCAAGGGGGTTAACACACGAGCAATTGTATGTTTACCTAGATGCCACCGTCGGGTTACTAGAACTATTGCAATGTGTTGTGTATGATACATGCTTTTTTAATTTGTAAAATCCAATAATCATAATCGACCAGTTAGCGACCAGTTTCGAACCTGCAACCTTTCGGGTGAAAGTCATCGCACAAAACCACCAGACTAACTAGTCGGATAATGTTGTTCGGCTACTTGATAGCGGTATGTGGCCAGGAGGTTACGGGAAATCCCCATCCCAGTGAAATTTCACAATCGATTGTCTGGGCAAATAGCTTGGTGGGTAAGTGCGTCGGCTTTCAGCTGAAAACTGAAAGGTTGTAGGATCGAAACTGTTAGCTGGTTAGGCGGTTTTTCTTTAGTTAATGCATTTAGTGGACATTGCCCGAACATGGTGGATTGATGGGTTCTAAATTAAAGGAATATATTAATCATGTACACAGGGTGTATAGAAAGTGGGTGCGAGGTAATTTGACAACTGCCCGTGTGATAACGCCCTTTGCATTTGCGGAATAAAACATAAACAGTATATCATGACATGTACGGTTGTGTTGCCGAGTGATTAACGCGACCGATATACCGACTTTTATATAAACTGTCTTAGTAATGAGACCATCATAGGTTCAAAACTAAGCTTGAATAAAAACCATGACAGGATTTACAACTACAAAGAGCAGTAGAATCCGGGAAGCAATACCAGAAAATGCTGGACGAGCGAAGGAAGGTTCTAGAACTGTGGGCAAAGCAGAAACTGGAAGAAAAAGAGATCAAATTCGGTTACAAGGGAAACACACTCCCACCGACTTGATCCATTTTTCACGTTTTACTTTTATTATAGATCTAATTTATTTATTTCTCAATACGCTGTTTTGTTTTTATCACCACTTTCTGTTATTGATTAACTTTGTTACCATCCATTGCTGCACACAGCGGAAAACAGCATGACTTGGTTACAAGCAAGCAGAATATAACTGCACTAGCATGTCAGCCGAAAGGTCGATGGATCCAAACAAGTCGCTAGCTAGTTGATTGTTTTCTTCAAACGTTGCTTAAACCCAGTGAATTGTTGCGTTAAACAAACACTAAAGAAATGTCCCCCTACACCACACATAACAATAGTTGTGGAAACCTAGCGGTGGGTATATAGGTCCAGTGTTTTGACAATTGATTGACAGTAGCAATGATATTAAGAATTAAATTCCACCCACGTGACAAAGACACGTCATCCGCCAAACTTTATAATTTTATGAAGAAACAAATTTTAAACAACAAAAACTGCACTTTTTTGCCAACTTTTTTTTTACAATGAGGAGTATCAAAAATACAAAACTGAAATTTTGTAGATTATTTTGGAAACAGTCAGTAGTGAAAATAATGTTTGTTGCTTCAGTAATAATGCCAGTCCTTTTCTCTTTTTGTTTATCTGGCGTGTTCAGTCGAGTTAAGTGATTCTTCGCACTTGGCGATAGCTCTGACCGCTATTACCGGAATTAAACTCTCAAAGCAAATTCCCCACCCGCCGGGGCTCAACAAATCAATTCCACGAGAGACCAGCGTTTAAACATCGTCATCATCAAGATACGACGCATTTTGATTTTAAATTATCTTTTCGTTTATCGGCTGCTTTCTTCGGGCAAACGTCGACCGCCAGACTAAGATTCCGTCTTTTCTCTGAGTCGAGAAGTTTCTGGAAGAGCTCGTGGACGTTGTAGCTAGTTTTGGCCGAAGTTTCAATGAAACCACACCCCCATAACTGGGCCAAATCGCTTCCTTCCTTCGAATGAATCTTCTTTTCTTCTTCGTCGCATTTATTTCCGACCAAGAAGATTGGCACGTGTTGAAGGTCGCGCTTAATCTCTCGGATCTGGTGGGGAAATGTGGTTATTGGTGATAGTTCAATTCTCGTCTTAAAAATTGCAAATGCTTAGCCTGAGTCGATGGTACCGCGGACCGACTGGTCGGTTGTGCTTGTCAAGCCAATTAGCGCACATTGATTGAATTCAATGGATAATAAATTGGTACAAAAAAGAATTCTTTTATTACATACAACGCACTGCAATACCTTCGGTAACCCAACGGTGGGTTGTTATGTTGGTTATTAATTGGAATGCTGTGTAAGATTCGTGAGAGCTAACCGTTCGGCCACACGACAATTCCTGTACTAGATTATTTCGGACTAAGATTTGAACCCATGATGGGTTCGTCATTAAGATATGCAGATTTCTTATATGAATCTGTCGTTAAACATTTGGAAACACAACCGTTTTACCGAGCTATGTTACAGGCTAAGTTTGGAACCCACAATGGATAATGAACCGTGTAAATCGTTATCTGAGTAACTTGTTCTGGCACTGCGACCCTAGTGGCCGAGAGACGATAATAGAAATAAAATGCGATGACCCTACGATGACGCATCAATGACACAACAATGACGCAACGATGACGTAACGACCACTGACCTGTTGATAGATAGGGGTCAACTCTTCAATGGACTGCCGGGTAGTGACGGAATACACCAAAATAAACGCGTCTCCTCTTGTGATCGATAATCGTTGCATGGCGGGAAACTGATGGGAACCGGTGGTGTCGGTGATTTGGAGCGTGCATACGTTCTTATCACACGTCACTATCTGGAATGGGGGGGTTAGAATCAACTGCCGCGAGCTGGCGCTGTTACAGTGTTTGTTTTATATCGTGGTTAACGTTAAACGGTCGTACGGTCGTGTGGCCAAATGGTTAACGCGACCGATAACATATACCACCTCTTATACATAAACACGGTCTTAGTGACGGGCCCTTCGTGGGTTCGAAACTTGGCTCGGTAAAAAAAAAAAAAAAAAAAAAAAAAAACGTTAAACGGTCGTGTGGCCGAATGGTTACCGCGAGAGATACATATACTGACTTTTATATAAAACAACGGTCCTTCTAGTGACGAGCACATGGTTTTGAAACTTGGATCGGTAAAAATAGTATATGCGACCATTACATAGCAATTTAATGAACAACGGTAACAGTGACGAGCCCATTATGGGGGGGAGGCATAACTTAGCGGCATAACTGGTACAATCTTGTGGCCGATTGGTTAACCCACTCTATACATAAACGGTCATAGAGACGAACTTGTTAGGAGTTCGAAACCTAGTCCGGTGAAAAAGGGTTTGATATCGGTTTGTTCATATGACTAATCCACTGGAGTAAATTCCTTTAAAATGCATTGCTAAATGAAACAGCAACCAAGCTAGAGGCTGGTTTTGAACCGCTCACCTTTCAGCTGATATGTTGCCACGGATCCAACAAGCCTCATTATTACGTGACTTCCCTTTTTTCCAATATTCCGAATACAACAACCAACATTCACGCTCAAGGAATGTACAATTTTATGCACAAAACATTACGCAGCTGATTGTAGCTTATGTTGTTAGTTAATTTATTTATGTTTGGTCCCACGTGTAATTGCCAAAATAAATTCGTCTATATTTGCAAAACTAATCAATTTTCCAAATATGACGTTATTTAAAATAACCAATTAGGAAAATGATCAATATTCCTAAATTAGTAACACGTGCGTCGACAAGTTTAGCTAATCAACCCTGTGTTGGCGTAGAATGCATAATAACTTGGACAAAGTTCAAACCCACCGTATCAGCTAATGTGCTGTAAACGCTAGCACAACGTGTATGAAATATTAATTAGGGAATTCCCCGTACCAACCTGCCGATAAGTATCTTCTATCGTCGGAACGTACGACTCTCTGAATGTTCCTTTAATAAACCTGAGCACCAACGAGCTCTTTCCAACCCCGCCTGCCCCAAATAGGACGACTCTGTAATCATTTGATTGATCGGGCATTGCTCGTAACCGTCGCGCACTAGCTCCACCTGCCGACTGTATAAATCCAAAGGTAAGATTCGTGTAATTAACAACTTGGGATAGAGAACCTCACAGAGAATATAAAACTGTTTAATAAAACAAAAAATGGACATATAATTGTGCGAAAATAGATTTAAAGTATCATTGATATCATAGTATACGGTCCCCCTATCTCGAAAACCGCAAAAGCTTTAGTAACTTGACAGCGAACACCTGGTATTCTGACTATTAATTGGCGCCCAGGTAATTTACCACTACCTTAACACCTCTACCTTTACAACCTAACGTCGTGGCGACAAAGGACCGAAGGGTTGCAGATTCGAAACTGGCCGCTAGCTAGGTTATGTCCTTGGGCAAGGCACTTAACGGACATTGCCTGAACCCAGTAAAAATGATAGGTTTCATCCAATTAAAGAAATGTCTGATTTACACACAAAGCACTGTAATATCTCCGGTAACCCGACGATGGACATGATTGTGTAATCGTCCTTCGCGTTTTGCCATTCAGGGGGATAAACATAAGTATGCTAACCACGGTATGCTAGCCGCAGTATAGAATATTCTAATTTCTATCTGAGTGAAGATTCGAAGATTGCCCTGACCACTGTCTTTTTTACCAAAATAAGTTTCAAATCCATGTTGGACTCGATTCTAATTTTTGTATGTCGGTATATTTGTTGTGTTAACCACACACGACTATACAGCCCTGACCGCTTGCTTCGCTATTCTATCAATAAAAATGCCATGTTACAATGTTACCTCGACCAAGTAAATTCAAATAGTTTGATCAATAACCAACGTTGCATTAAAATACAATACACTTCAATCGCTTATCCCCATCTGTAAAATAATCTGAGATTCCTCGTGTTATAACGGCCATCGTTGACCTTTTCTTGTCTTTTCTGACCTGCCCTTCAACGTAAATGAATCAACAAATGTAAACATTAACATGCTGCTACTACGAACAAGTAATACCCAACATTCACAATTATTTCATAAAAAAGAATTCGCCTATTTATAGTGAACCCGGTATCGGGTTATTTACACGGATGTACGTCACAGTAGACCTTTATGTTCTCACACTAGGCCTCAATCAACACATCTTAAATATAGTGAGCCTACACGGACAAGTTATTGTACAATCCACAATATCTATACCACGCCACATCGAAGCGGTAGAACCGACGTAATCGGTGTTAATATTTAACTAAATCACGATTAATTAGAAGCGGCCGCATTGCTCCGGAGTGATTTAAGGGTGACGTTTACATAGTTGAATAACCTTGAATACGTAGGATTTACTACAGCACCATAAATACGTAGCAACGCTTTAAGCACGGACATATATATAGAGCAACGAGTCTTTGAAAATGAGCCCGATACACAACCTTCCACTCAGAGAATATTGCATAGCCTAATGGTTTTGTATTAGTTTTCTATTTATTGCGCTTTGTCGTAAAAATTAGGCTTAACACTCCGTGGTTATCGTGTTTGGTGGAAATTTCTCCCAATATTTCGTGTTAACTGGTGTTTACTCGATAGTCGGATGCGTACGAAGCTAACCCCGAACCACTAGACGTAATACTATTATGTTTAGACTTTACCTTTACGTATGTAGTCCATTGTAGTAATGATATTTATGTTTTAGTACTTGACTTTGAAAAACCTTGTGAAATATCACTCAGGTTCAATAGTCAGATTACCCCACGCCCACCGACAAGTTACCGGAGCTATATTACAAAGTGTTGTGTATGATTGAGATGTTTCTTCAGTTTTAGCAGGGCCCATTAATCCACTGGGTTAAGGCGATGTCAAATAATTAAAGCTGCGATTTCTATATTCGGAACTACATTAGATGGAACGCGCCTGTGGCCGAATGGTTAAAGCGACCGATTCATAGCAATTCTACATTAAGAACATTCCTAGTGATGACCCAATCTTCGGTTCAAAACTTAGACCGCTAAAAAAGTACATCAGCTCTACAAACACGAATTCTGTCTTTCTTGAAACGCTTTCCTAAATTAGGTCATTTGTAAGACCTATAAGGTTATAGTCAATCAAAACAACCTTTCTAATATGTTCAACATTTCTTCGATAAGTTCATGTTTTAACTGAGAAATTCTGACATTATCTCTGTAGCTTTAGAGCACTTCTTATACACAATAAATATATGCGGTAATATACACTATATTTACGTATGAATATTGACCACCTATACTGTCTATTGATATATTGAACACTAACGTATTAATATTAAGCACTTTTTTATCGACACAAGAAATTCATTTCAGGTTGGCGTCTGCATCGGTTACCACACGCAGCGTCACCTAAATTCTACCGATTTCCCGCTAATTGAATGATCAACGCAATTTCCGGCTTCGGCCAAAACCATCTAAAACCGTTCGTTCCCTTTTATTGTCGATGAATTATTAATTCCCTCCTTAAAACTTGGCGGTTGGCAATCGAAACTCATTTCCCACTCTTTTTAATTGAAAACAAAGAGTTACAAACTATATGCAGAGGTTATATAGGTACAAAAGGAACGTCTCTGTGTTTTAACCTTTCGATTTTTTTTAAATCTGGAATTAGGCTGGGTAATCGGGTATTACATGCTTACAAGAACATTTTTGGTGCAAGATTGCAAAAACTAAAAAAGGTACGGAGATTTTACACTATCACCTTTCGCTTATATATATACTCTTCACAAGGAAAATTCGTTTTTAAAAATACTAAAGAAACTATTTTTTAGCAAATGCAAACTTAACTGTGAATCAACACTTATAAAGTCACATTTACGCCAAGAGTGAAATTTATCGATTTTGATAACTGAATTAAATTCGACTAAACTCCAATTTTCACATTGATTCAAATCGACAATCATTCGATTTGTTCAAAGTAATGGATTTTCTTTCGAACTTTCTATATTTCACGCCAAACTCGAGTTTTCCCGATTAAGGAAAATACGATTGGTTATATCTTGAATCAAATTGGTTGTGTATTCGGAAATATTGATATTTAAATGTGAGGTGAACGATCAACGTGCGTGCGCAGTGTAAAGTATTTCCTTTAGCTTAGCGGAAAATAGCTTTTGAAATACCGCAATATCAGTATGTTATACATTAGTACCTATGGAACTCTAACGTCAATATAATCACCATGTCTTTAAATGCCAGTGACACTATTGACCCTTCGTGCCTTTGTTCTAAATGTCCAAGATTTAAACCCATAATGGGCTCGACCCTAAGACAGTTTTTAAATAGAATTGCTAATTATATCGGTGGCATTAAGCATTCGGCCACACCACGGTACAGGTTCTCCGTACCTCACCACAAATGTGTTTCACCCTTGCATTATGACGTAAGACGCGGCATGCTGACGATGTAACGTCGATTTGCATTAGGTAAGCCTCGAAAGGTTGATAATTTTTTGGTTGTTAAAAAAAGTCAGGGACAGCCGCAAAAAGCATTCGTTAAAACAACCAACGATTATTAATCATTAAAGATTTTTCCATTTATTTTTGGATAGGTAT
The DNA here is from genome assembly GCA_000149265.1 of Ciona savignyi. Taxonomy (NCBI): domain Eukaryota; kingdom Metazoa; phylum Chordata; class Ascidiacea; order Phlebobranchia; family Cionidae; genus Ciona; species Ciona savignyi. Next base: position 958,636 of record CH002979.1, on the reverse strand, counting down.
GTATTATATATATATATATAGCATTGAGCACCTTTCAACCCGACCGTGAGCATGAGGTAATCTAAACACCTGGCGTTATCTCTACCTTTGTGATAAACTTCATGCCTAAAACTCGTAATAATTTTACAACGTCGTCTATTAGATTGGTTTCACCAGTTTACGGGCATTAAATGGTGCATCGGGGCGTTTTATTGTTTTTAAATTTCAAATAAAATTTCATAATTACTGGCGTACTTTCCATTGCTCAATTGATCAGTGCACTGCATTAATTCGACCGCATGGCCTTCCTACGAAGGTGCTTCGAGGTAATTTGACCGTCGTCTCTTGGGATAAGCGGCGTGTATTGAATCATGCGTTAAAATGTGAATTCGGTGTAAACGCGGCCTCTACATCTGGACCTCTCCCCTTAGCGCAGTTGCTCATAGACACACCATTAATTATTTATCATCGGGGAGTATGGATTACTGCTCTCAAACGTCGCCGTTCCCAAAGCAAATTAGCGAAAATATATAGATTTTAACATTCGGCCAACTCGCGTCTACTTCTCCAATTACTTGATAATTTTTTATTCTGCAGTAATTAACTGGTTTCTAACCCTTATTCTTAAAAGCTAACTTCAATAAAAACAAAATAAATTTAAAAACCACTATATTGCCAGAGTATAATACCGCTACCGTTTGGTAGAAATAAACAGTTAACTTGGGATTTACTTAAAACACAAAACAACAACTAAACTGCTAAGTAATTTGGATTTGCATGAAACAACAACTAACTTGGTCGTCTTGGCTTGTTCCTTGGCTTGAATGCTTCGAACCAGTTCCAACAATATTTGCTTCAACGCGATCTCTGCTTCGCTCGGCCATAAAACAGTCAGTTAATAGGTCAACGCCTATCTTCTCTTACTTCCTACTGTGCAAGAATATAAACTCGATTTATCCCGAGGAAAACGTACACGAATCACGTACTGGGAAAGTTCCCTTTAACCGACCTCTTTTAAGGTGTTTAAATATTTTGACTAAACATGAACTCAACTTCGCAAAATGCCGACAAAATGCGGCTGCTTATTCCTGCAGAACTGGTGCAAAGCGACGGCTCAGAACCACTTAATATTTTATAACGTCCTCCTTCAAGCCTACATGAACGACAAGTATATATCTTGCATCGTATATCACCTCGGAGAGAATAATCTAGCCAGCCTTCTTTCTTTCGACCTGCGCCTGATCGGCAAATCCCAATAAAAACAATCTATTACCTGCCGCATAATTTGTGCAAGGAACCTAACACGACCGCTGGTTTGAATGCTCTTGGCTATGCGACAACAGAACAATGAACCGACCCTAAGCCTATGTGCAAATCCTATACACTTTCTCTGCGTCTTAATCTTCTCTAATACCTTAAGCCGAAAAGCAAAAAATCTGCGATGATTCTCCATTTCCACTTAAATCCTGCCAAGGTTGGTCTACACAACCGTAAATGGACAACCCGTAGCTGATTCCCCTTTTATTTGCGCTGGAAATACCAAGTTTCAAGCAAAGTCTTATTATTGATGTTACTACGTCATTTCATGCAATCCACCAACGCAATCGATCGTTGGGTCGATATCAAACTCTTGCACAATAAGCCCTTTCTCCAGCTTAGCAACAAATAGCAAGCAAGATTAGATCTTGTCGCTGCAAAATATGGATTCGCTGAAGGTGAATTGAAGCGTTTCAACAGGGTCATTTCGGCCAAATACTTGTCAATGTCGTATGTTCATGTACAAAAGTCAATCTTGATTAACACACCACATGCCCATTTGCGCCACATTTCCAGACCCCAATCATATATAGTTATATTTTCAAGAACCAAATATATTTTTACGCAAATTAAACTAGATAAGAACACCACCTGTCCATCTGTGCCACATTTTCAAAGTCCCGATCATGTATATTTGTACACATATCAACTTTTATATGTGCACCCTTGTCCATCTGTGCCATTTATAAATTTTCCTTATAGGCTTGTTTTCAGTTAACATTCGATGCATTTAAATTATTTCACCGGTTTTTACAAAATAAAATTTCGAGCTTGGGCAGCCGAGTAGAACTAATTGTGTTGGTAGGTCCTGGAAACGTGGGTTTTGTAAAAAGCTTTCAAATTTCAATACTTGAACGTTCATATATAACACATATGTATATGTCTGCTCGACCACTTTTATTTTTATACTTATCATTGATTGAATACAATAAACGAGCTTTTAATTATGCAATTAAAAAAGTAAACGGTAAGCGGCAGGCGTCTGTCGGTAAAAGACACGCAAAAACGAGACTGTTACGTAAAAATCAACGTTTCTATAGAATTATAATGAACCTATAAACTAGAGCTACAACGTAAATGGATATTTTGTATCTATTTATATCGAGTTTGTAAATGAAAACGACCTATTATATAGGTTTACTAATGTGCATGTAAATACGACAGCTAGTACAACGTTTAGTAGGTCACGTTGTCTTTTTAATAACCGGACTTAAACATATTTGTTACACTTTCAAAGGGCATTGCACTATGTCTAGCACGCGGCGCAACCACCCTGAACTTAATTGACCGAATTAGAAACGTTCTGCCAATAGTCGTAAATTCTTTGTAATTAGTCGTTCTATTGTAAAGGGACTCGTCAATATTCATGTTCGACTGTTTTTCATTTTTTATTAGTCATGTGTGCGTCTTAGTTATCTAGCCGAGGTAGGCTTCGTTTGGTTATTATGGGTCCCATTTGGAAAAATGGGACACATATTGTTTTTGTCCGTTTTTTTTTTTTCTTTTTTTTTCTTTTTTTTTTTCGTCAAACGCTTGACAGGCGTGGCTTGTGGCAACGACATCTACCAGAAGGGTAATGAAATCGCAATAAAACTTTGTCGTTTGTTAGATCACATGGTCTAGATGTGCACAGACCAAAATATTGCGGAATATACTCAGGGGAATTCCCCTGGGAGGTGAAAAACCAAAATGGTATCTTTTTTTAAAAAAATAGCTTTCTTGGGCATAGCGCTTGAACGGCTAATCCAATTTTAATTAGATTTGGTAAACTGTAAGGGCATCAGCCACTGATATACCATTTAGAAAAATTAAAAAAGTTACCCAGGGAAATACCCTAAAAATAAGATTTTGTTTTCAAATCATGATTGTGACAGGCATGGGTTGTGGCACCAACATCTACCAGAAGGAGTAATGGAATTGCAATAAAACGTTGTCATTTGTTAGATCACATGGTCTAGATGTGCACAGACCAAAATTTTGCGGAATATACTCAGGGGAATTCCCCTGGAAGGTGAAAAACCAAAACGGTATTTTAAAAAAAATAAGCTTTTTTAGGCAGAGCGCTTAAATGGCTACTCCAATTTCATTTAAATTTGGTAAACTGTAAGGGCATCAGCCACTGATATACCATTTAGAAAAATTAAAAAAGTTACCCAGGGAAATACCCTAAAAATAAGATTTTGTTTTCAAATCATGATTGTGACAGGCAGGGGTTGTGGCACCAACATCTACCAGAAAGAGTAATGGAATTACAATGAAACTTTGTCATTTGTTAGAAAACATGGTCTAGATATGCAGAAACCAAAATTTTGGGTAATATACCCAGGGGAATTCCCCTGGAAGGCAAAAAAAACAAATCGGAATTTTTTTAAATTACGGTGTTTGGGGCATAGCGCTTATATGGCCAAAATGTTAGTTCCCTATCCGCCTTTGTGCCATTGAGCAAAAAGAAAAAGGGAACATAGGGAAATGCCCTAAAAATTATGATTTGTTTTAAACCATGATTGTAACAGGTATGCTATATCGCTTCGAAATCTCCAACAAGGAATCGCCAAAGCGGATTAAAACTGTTTGTTAGATTATCTAACAAACATCTTACTTAGATAACATAACTTAGATATGTTAAGCAGAAATTTATGTACTAAACCCAGGGGAATTCCCCGAAATAATGAAAAACTCTATCGGGCTGTTTCGAAAATTTACCTTCCCTTTACCAAAGCGCTTGACAAGAGACTTAAATTTAAAACATTTGTGGTAAAATGTTCGTAAATCGAACACGCTTATTCTTTTTTTAACTACACATCGAAAAGAAGTTTGGTTTAATAACTATGGGACCCATGCGTTTATGCTTGCAGAAACAAAACTATGACAGTCCGGTTAAAATTTTCAGGAATGTTACATAACATGGATCTGACGTGCACATATCTGACAATAACATATATTGTGTAATGAACATTAATAACAAGATCGGATTGTTACCTCAGGGACCCATGCGTTTATGCTTGCAGAAACAAACTACTAACCAGGTGTATAAAATACAAATTGTGGTTAGGGACCCTGCTCGCATATATATATATATCATACAAAATGTGTTTTACAAATAGTGGTTTTAAAACACGTGGTTGACACTCTCTAGTTAAACGGGCGACTGCTATTTTATAAACATCCGAATTAATCAAAAACGGAATACAACAGTTTACATACACGCAACTATACATGCTGTGACGTAATGCAGCATAGGTAACCACGTATCCAGCATGTATATTAAGTAATGGAAGGCACACGTGGACCATGATACACGTTGTTTTTACGTTGCATATGATTCGGTCGGTAATGGCCTCTGCACATAAATTAAGTTCAAAAATAAGATTCCGTCATTCGCAAAGAACAGTGGCATCGTCGGGTCCTGTTTAAATGTACAAAATAACTTCGTGATTTGCTCAAATCTCGTTAAATTCACGGAGGAAATGTTTAAAGATTTGGTGTGGAAGTATGTTTTTGACTGATTGAAAACAGGTCGCGTGGACATGTTTTTTCAGAAAAGATTAGTTTTATTGCTTGTCACCTCACAAGAGACAAGAGTTAGTGTCGCAATTCGTCTATGACGTAATTACTTATAATTGCAACGTTTGATTCATATTTTTATGGCGATTATTACGTCAAAACGCGACGATAAATAAGCTTCAAAACGTGTTCGGCAGCTCTTAGATAAAAATCTCGAAAATATGGCTCAGGGCAATAACGTTGTGAGACCGTTCACGTAGCATTTCATAATGTGTTGCCATCCATTCGATGTGTTCGTGCACGATCAGGTGGTTGCATCAGCCAAGGAAAGGGATTTGGAAACAAGGTTTTAGTGATGTTTTTAGTCCATTTCGTTTGTCCTAGTATCAATAGCAGAAAATGAAACAAATCACGACACAGGAATAGGAAAATGGTGGTTAAACCAACAGTCCTTAAAACACGTTATTAAAAAAGATATAAATATTAAATAAATCGGAGGCGTTCGTAAACCTTAAGCAAAATTACAATAATTTGCAAATATAATCATTAAAATTTAACCATATATAGCTCGTTAAAAATAAAGTTTTATTATGTTTATATCAAAATTTCAAACATTGTGAAATCAGTTGCGGTTTGTGGGTCTCGAAGGAGACATATGATTCCAAAATTTTAGGATGTTTCATCCTTCTTATTAAGAAGGCTTATAGGGAAAACTACTTAACCCACGAAAAGATAGGGTTTTGAATTGGTCCGAGTTTCGCGTTTTTTACTATTATCCCTATTTCGCCTTTTTTGCGATGTGTGAACGAATTAATTGACAAAGGTGGTTTGTGTGTTACACCAAATGGACAACTGTGAGTATACGCGAATGAACAACCTAACTGTTTTGTTCAACGCGTGTCTGTACGTAAGTGAAGACATGTAATTTTAAGTGTGAAGATTGAATTAAGTCGGGGTTGAGGTCCAATCAATGTCTTTACCACGTTGCGCATCTTCCCTCATTAGGTCGGATCCCCTATAACAAGCAGTGATAACATTATAATTACAAACACAACGCAAATGCGGGAATGTATATGTATGCCCTGCAAGGCTACTTACATTGGAGGAATGTGTGAGGAGAGTTTATACGTCGATTTGCTCATTAGTTATGGTAAAGGCGTCCCCTCAGGGTAAAATGCTGCGGACTGTCTGTTGTTGAGTTTTGTTTTGTTTTCTCTCATTTGAATACCAGCTGCCCTAGAACCTACCAGTGTCTTTTAATCCGGACATCTTTAATCTGGACATCTGTACTCTGTGATTGTTAATCAAGGTGTTTTATATGAAGTTAATAGAGATATAGTCAGGTCAGCTTTAGGGTTGTTTTGTAGAAACCAAGTTAGCTTATTATTCTCATATTCAGCAAACAAAGTTAGATTTCAAAGTTTTGATAATAGATAGCTTGATTTTGGTTGCATGCGTTTTCGTTGGACTGTTGCATTATGGTAAAGATATAGCCTCGTATATCTGAAATGGTTCGGTATTTCGTTTGATTCTAGGTGATACCCAGTATGCACAGTGGGTGTGAAAGAAAGTACATTAAACTTGTAGCCGGCATAGAACTGTCGTCATAACAGTGTTTATATAAGATAAGATATTCAATGTAAAAACACAAGGGGAGTTATCACACGGGCAATCGTCAGATTCCCTCCCGCCCACCCTCGGGTCGCCCTTGAATTCCAGCGATGACCGTTAAGAGTCTGCCCAAGGACAACACAACCGAGTAACTAGCGACCTTGTGACCCTAATCCGACAAGCCACTTAGTCAAACTATATATCGGTTAAGGTTGTGGTAGTACAGCATGCTAAGGTTGCAAATCAAGTCTTGGTTTCACCAGCTTTGTAACCTAACACCACGTCACCGGGTTCAATACTCAGATTAGGGTTGCTACCTATAACCTCGTGTGTGGGGATAGCTGGAACGCCGGTAATGGTAATGCTGTGCTCACAGTCGAGTTGTGGTTTGCAGTCGTTGGTTGGGGGAGTCGGTAAAATGCTCTGTACAAAGGACACATCTGCGCAGAAACTGTACAGAGTAAACATGGAACTAAGTAACTGCCTGGTCATTATCTAAGTCCTTATATTTTTTTTAAGGATAAGTTTTGAACCCGTAACGAAGACTTGTTTGTGTATAAGTCGGTGCACGAATTGGTTGCTAACCATTCTGCCACACGACCATTTCCGTATCTGAGCCCTTATCCGCTAGACTACGAGGCTGTACAAGATAGGTGCCTTTCTTTTCCATTAAAAGGATAGAAAAGGTGGTATTATGGGAACGCGTAAGATGACCATAGGGCATTACAAGAAAGATTTTTCCACCAGTGCATTAAAACAGATCGACCAAACAGGTGCTACAATAGGAACTTGTCAAACGATTGACCGTGTTACAAAAATAATCATAGAATCATCTACTGAGTTGGTACAATGTACCTCAAATGGTCTTGCCTGAGGTCCTGGTTACCGAAAAGGTTTAACCAACGCGGCTAGTTTACGTTTGGCGTGGTCTGTTTGTGTTTGTACGTCAAGGGGACGCGTGGCGGTTCAACTTTTGTTTACGCATACTTTGGTTTATCCCCGGGGTGGGAAAACGATAATCATAACAATATTCGTCAAGAATACTTTGTTTTATAACTGTACTGTTAATAAGTATCCAACAATGTTTCTCAAGTGGTATTATACTTTAAATTTAAACGAAATTTTACTCAAGATATGTTTTGACCCTATGCAGTAGGTATATGTTCATAATATTAATATTAAGCCTTTGTAGAAAGGCTAAGAAAGACAGTATTGCTGAGAGTTGTAATTTGGTTGTGTGTAAAGCAATTTGTACGAATGCCGATTACTTTAATTGGAATACCGATGCTTTGAAAATATATGAGTATTAAATAAAGTTAAAGTAGCAATTACATTTACTTTCCATCGTGTTTGATACCTCCAACACGCCAGCCATCAGGCCTGACTTCTCGGTATTTTCATGTCTTTCCAAAGTATAAATTTATTACCTCATTTAGTTTCGAACCCTTGATGGGCTTATCACTACGAACGCTTATCACTATTTTTTATGTAGAAATCCGTAGATCAATTAGCGGTTAACCATTCGGTCACATAATCCTTCGTTATCAGCTAAAAATGTCTGGACTTTCGGGTCGCACGAAAGTAATTTGAAACTGTGGGACATTGGGATTTGAATAATTGTTCTCCACTGTGCCTAAATACATCGTAATAAACCGCGTCTACCAGCATAATACGGTTGGAGAGATATCGGAAAGAATGGATGTAAACGTGTTCTCCCATTAATGAATAACATTTGATGTTTTTTATTAGAAAATCCCACGAAATGTCCGATGACCAATGTGTTAAATGCGTTGACACTTAAAGTAAGTTCGTCGTCTGTTTGACTTTCTTATTACGTCAGAGCAACGCATGATTATCCAATCGTTATATTGATTGCGGCGCACTTTCTCTTTATACATCGTTCATTCACGTCACTTAATCACCGAAATAATGACGTCACGCTATTGCATCATCACCAAGTGATTAATCTCTATTTGCAGAAAGAGCGTTGATTACGTCAGCGGATTGGTTTTGTGTCAAAGTCGTTCGTCACTGTTAGTTGTGGCTGTAACTGACATGGTGTTGGCTCGGTTATTGTCCGCAATTACATGCTTCCTGTGTAAATAGTGGTGTTGATAAGTATAGGGGGTCATCGAGCGTAGTTCACGGCCACCTCTTGTAAGCACCGACGTGGGATACATGGCGCTGGGTCGGCACAACGCGCCTAGCATATACAGTCGTCCCCGCAGGCCAAATCTCTCAAAGCACCATAAACCGGCCCGACAAGGTTTCCATAGAAAATTGTTGCTATTAAGTCTAATTAACTTTGACCATGACTCAAAAAACAAACAAACGGCCTCGGGTCAATTCATGATTATTTTTATGAAACATAGGTTAAGGGGAGGCCATGTTATACGAGTTGTTAATAAGATGAGGTAAGTACGCTTATCGGCGGCACCAACCAGTAATCTCAGTCGGAACATGGTAATCACTAGATGCCATGCAGCATTATACAGACAGCGCATTATTGTAGATGCATATCTATTTTGTAGCGTATTACAACGCCATAATGTTTTGTATTGAGTTACCACACTATAATTTTTGTAGCGTATTACAACATTACAATATTTTGTTGTGTGTAACAACATTATATGTTAATCTAGCCCCCTCTGTATTAGCCACGCTTTACCGCTTACTCTTCTTCATGGCTTTACATTATTTAATTTTAATATTTGTTTTGTAAATCATTGTAAATTTGCTTACGTTTAGTGACTTAACTCGGTATATTTTATATCTCTATTTCTATTTATTATTGATGTGTTTTAGGGACTCTTCGTTTTGCTTTCTTTCCTCGTTCCGGTGGAGTGATTTGTTTTGCTTGCTGCTATTTAATACTAGGAAAAAACGTCGAATTAACTTAAAGTTATTTATGCAAATTCATATAGGAGTAAGCTCAATATTAAGATCTCTTTCACAGTTGCCAAGATTTTTGGTTGCACTATGTGCATTAAAAACTAAGCAAAGAAAGATTTAGATACAATTTCTTTTGTATTTTATATGGTTTGTCTTGTTAATTAATTTTGTTTTATTAGCATTTTGTTAGATGGGCAGTTCTTGAAAGGAAGAACACGAATGGTTTTAGGGGTTACCTCTGTAATAGCGAGGGAAACAATGTTGGCAAGAATATTAATTGGAATCGTTCTATTTGGGACCACCCACGCCAAACTGTATCCATACGGGGTCGAAAATGGCGACGAAGTGGCAGACTGTGGAAGATGGAATCTTGGGTCTGTGAAAGTACCCCTGAATAACCCCATGCCGTTTCTTGGTGGTTCCCCTATTAACGAAATATGGGTAAGTGTTTGGTCGTTAAATTTTATTCCTTTATTTCAAGAAATTGAGTAAGAAAGAACAATCCTTGCTGGATTAGAAAAATCCAAAACTAGAATCATCCGAATGTTACAGTTTTATAAGAGGTTCTCAGTTACCGACTTAAGCACAATTTAAATACTCGCAAAAAAAGACTTAGAAAAGAAAGCGCCGTGATAAAACGAGAAAGACGAAAATTAAGCTGTATAACTTAGCAAACAATTATAAATTTGGTATAAAATTTAAATTAAATTAAACAAAGGTCATTAAATAAATCAAATATTTCAGATTTTAGATTTTGTCAGATTACCTCATACCCACGGTCGGTGTAAGGGAGCTATTGTAGTATGATGTATATGATTAAGACGTTTCTTTAATTAAGTGGAACCAAAAAATGTATTGTGTTTAGTCAAAGTTTTGAATGAATTTTTTTCGATTAAAGGACGACGCATTAACCCACCAAGCTATTCAGCCAAACATTTAAATTATCAGTTAGAAAAACCTGCAATTACCACTCAGGTAAAACAAAATTCTTCTAACTCAACTATCCGCATATCTTTGGCCACCTCATACGTATAAAATAACAATTGTACATATTGTTATGTAAACGAATACGATTGACCACGGTCTGCTTACAAAATAAAACCAAAAAATCTTCTAAAGTTGAGTTTTAACCAGTTCCATTGATGACGTAAACCAGATGTGATTCTAAATCAATGGGACCGACATTGAAGAGTTTGAACGGCAACTTTAGAAGTTGCTAATAAGACATCTTTATTACGTTTAAGTTTACTTAACCTGTAAAAGTTTACTCCCTTTTAGAATTATAGGATCCTCATGTATTTTCCGTCTGTTAGGCAACGACCGTTGAGTTATCTGGGCTATTGCAGTACGTTGTGTATTATTTACAACTTAACTTTTCATTATTTGATTTAAATCTTTTTATTAATCATTTCGACTTTAGTTTAACGCTGCGACAACACTCGAAATCAACTATAAAATACTGGTTTCTATACAATAATCTTTCGGTCCACAGTTCACACGGTAATACTGTGCTAATCGGTATTTTGTGTTACCTGATATGGATAATTACCAGTTAGACGTATTTGTCTGACCGAAAAGATAGCGCGTCTATTCAATCAAATGACGTTAAAAGATATTCAATCCGACTTATTAGCTTGGTGGGTTAGTGTTGCCTTTAGACGAAGTATTGCAATTTCGAAACTGGTCGGTATGTAATCGGTTCACCTTCGACAAGGCACTTAGCGGACCATGCCTGAACCCAGTGGATTAATAAGTTATACAATAATCTACCAAATTGAAAAAAACGCCCAAGTTACACTCAAGACAATGACATAACACCGATACCCTAAGTTGGGCACGATAGAATCTGACGATTGCGTGAGTTAACCGCCTTAGTTTTCTCATTCACGGGGATAAACGTAAATATCCTATCCTATGATGATGTTCATTTTTAACTTTACATTTTTATTCCAGGTTTCAACGTTCGGGTCGCTATCCACGAACAAAGTAAAAGATCATCGAGTCCGCCATATTTTGAACAATACGCTTCTCGCCCCTTTCTTTGTGTCGTCACAACCGGGCGGCGAAGGGATCGTGGTGTACCGACAAGTTTGCGGTGGAAACGATTCTTTACTAGAACAAGTCGCGAATGACGTCGCGAAGTCGAAAAACGTCACAAACGATGACTTTTCACCGACCTGTGTCCTGGTAGTGACGTGGGACAAAGTTTCGTCGTTGGAAGATTCGGGAAAGGTTTGGGACCATTTTTAATATACTTTTTGGTTTCCTTACTTGACTTAGTACATACATTGATCGGAATCTTCGAGAGTGCGCTTGTTATATGAAATTAATTATATCGCGGGAGTAAGAAATATTTGATGTTAATTTAAATTTTAATCCTCCGCTACATTTATTGCTTTAAAATGACAGACTCTACAATTGCCGGCGGTGGGCAATTACGTGTAGTTAAGCCTCGCCCTGAATAAAACTTTTGATGTGAAATGCGTAATTTTACCTGTTATTACGTCAATTCTAAATATATACAAACGTTCCACAAGTTACTGAGTGGTATCCTGGTCGGCGTGGAGTGCTTGTTTAAGGATTCATCCGGCACACTAGTAACGTGGGATTACTCAGTTTAGTGCGCGATATTACATTTTAGGTGCTTACAAATATGTCATTTTAAAGTCTGGTAGCCCTCCACATGTCGGAGATGCAGTAATATTCAACAGAATACCCGTTTACAAGGTCAAGTTGTAGAAGCTTTAATATTATGAAACAACATAAATATTTTGTACACGTCGAATCATCAGATATTTATTGGTTCGATGTATTCAATGTGTCTTTATAGTTTATTTTTTTCATGATGAAAACACCTAGCAGTATAACTTTTATAAAATTGGAAAGGAAAAATGACGGCAAATCGACATACCTTAAAACACGTAATAATCCAATTAATTAATTCAGTGTAGGTAATTTAGATGTAACTGCCATTTTGCTACTGATCCACCTGGTTACTTTTCATTCAATCGACTTATTCATATTCTGTCCCTATTTAGCAAAATACTTTCCAAGCGGTTTTGGCATCTGACGGTGAAAAAACTTACGTCATCTACAACTATCCGCGAAATATAACTTGGGTTTCGGGCAACAACCAAGACGCAGTGGCTGGGGTCTTCATCTCGGGGGATCTGCTGGCAAGCTGTGAAATTCATCTGCCCGGTTCTGATAGCCCACAAGTGAGTTGAATTCTGTTTGCAATGTTGAACAAATACTCCAGCCTACACACTAACACACAAACTGGTACCTTGGATCTGGTACCTCGGAGCGTAACGCTATTGTTTGGTGGATCAAAACGAGCCGCAATATCCGCCCTTTCACTAGAAATGACATCTGATTAAATCTAGTGGATAATGGATAAAACAAATATTTTGGAGATGTCTCAATTGCATTCAACCCTGTGCAATCGCATACAACACAACGATATATTTAAACAAACGTATTATGAGTTGAATCACAAAAGTTATATTCACCCACAAGCTCGTGAACTGGCGGCTGTTTGTTTCTATATGGAGAGAGTACTACGCTCACGAGCTAGCTTTTAGAAAACAAACCAATGTTGAGCTTCTCTGCGAACCAGACACAACGCAGGTCTAATGCTTGGGAATTCCCCTGTACTAGTACCGCCGAATAAATGACCCTGTCCCAAACATAAATCCAAATCTCAGAACTAACCACTGGCTGGGATTCTTAGTGATATTAACACCCATAGGTTACTTAGTGTTCGTTGTCCAGATTTGACCCGCGTTATCACTAATTTCATCAAACCAATCAGCTGAGCAGGCTTACGTATTGACGTCCGTTTCAATTTATCCATGAGATTTTCAAATTTATATTGCTGAGATTTTTTTTTCATGTTTACAATAAACCGTTGAAAGGTTTTACCAATGGAAAATTGGATATGGTCACGTAATATTAAAATCTACCTGGTTGCTAACAATTCCACGCAGATACAGAACATCAGTCGAAACTCGTGGGTTAGAGATGTACAAGGAAGATACGTCATTGAAATATCCGACCCCATAAAGTGTGCTTCTAAATTTGGTATGTGCTGTTTACAAACATTTAGTCTTAGTACAGTTGGTGAAAGCCAATTAATAGAAACTAAATAGTTCTAAAACAAAATTTGTTATTTTTTATTTTGAGCCGTTTATCTCACTTCTGTAGTTTTTCTTCTTCGCTCATCCAGCTTTAATTTACATAAGACTAAAGAGCATAGAACTTTTTGGGATTGAGGCTTTTTTCGAAATGTGCTGGAGAAACGTTTTTTTTCTACGAAAGGAATAATGTTTATAACTTTTCTATCTTAAATATGATATTATGCTCCAATCCACCCGAGATCATTTTTAACGGGTTTGATAAATAACATCTAATGATCTAATTATTAGACATGTTCTTTTCCGCACCATTTACGTGCTTGTCACCAAGAACATTTTTTCTATAGAATTGGTATATCTATTGGTCGCGTTAACCATTCGGCCACACGACCATACGACTATAGACATCATAATCAATATTGCGATTTTAACACAAATCGAAAGGTTTCCGGATCTAAACCAGGTTTTGTATCGTCAACAAGCACCAGTACCGGATTAAGGTGGGGGCTGATGGGGCTGCAGCCCCAGGCCCACCGGGAAAATAGGCCCACCGAAAACTACTCTACATATGTCTTAAAAAAAGTTGTCTTAAATACAAAAATTCTGTTGCAGAAACTTAAATCAAAATAGACGCATTATTAATATGCGTAAAATCTCACGTGAGAAATAAGCCTTTTGGCAGTATTAATTTTAAGCCTTTGAACTGTATGTATAAAAAATCTTTGAGCAATATATAAAAAATAACCCTAAACAAATTGGACGGGCAACCAAAATAGGCCTATGTCTACCACTCAGCCCCAGGCTCACTAAAGTCTTAATCCGGCTCTGACAAGCACTTCACTAAGGTTACTTAAACCCACCAGATGAAGACGTAGACTATAAATATTAGAGTTATGTGTTCATGTATAAACACACTGTATAATCTTTGATTGATAATCCGACAGTCATGTCACTCCCTTCATTTTCCAATCCTTGGAATATCCACAACAATCCTCGGCTTCAGCTTTAAACTCACAACTTCCATATCATTCTAACATGATTCTCCCCCAGTATCTCCATGCGGCAACTTCTCGGAGGACAGGGGGACATCGGATCCATACTTCCAGTACAGGGAGGATGGGAGTGGACGATTCTATCGCGTCTTCACCTGCAATATTGGCTTCCACCTCTCTCCTGGTGTCAACACATATGAGGTTGATTGCACTTACGACCCGGATTACTACACGTACGAATGGTCGGAACTTCCTAATGCTTGTCTGGGTAGGAGGCCATTACCCTAAAAATTCATTATTTTGTCACTACTTTATTGCAATTTTTAAACGGTATTTATACATCTAATAATGTTAAAACTGCTGTAAATCCCGAAGAAGCGTCCACTTAGACCTAGACTAGAAAATATTTAACTTTTAAAATGCTAGATCAAACTAGACTTACCGTGACATTAACTAAACTAACGCTATTAAAAACTTGTGATGTGCTGTGTACTTTTGGTACTCACTCTGTCAAATCCCTTTGTTTCATTTTGGATTTCATTTAAATTATGTTTTAATTGCTACACAGATTTAAACGCCACAAGAACCCTGCACACAAGTATAGAAGTTACCCAGTTTAATGACACAGATTTGATTCGTTGGTATGACGACCCACAGACATTGCAAGAATTGTTGGAGACCTATCTCCCACCGTCGGTTAGTCTACAATGGTATAGATATACTTTGCTTTAACTATTTATAAGGTATGAGGTATGCTACTTTCAGCGCAAGTTATTTATCTTAATGGCTGGTGCGAAAATGCACTTTCCTGGAGACCTGGTGTATCTTTTTTTTATCCCACAGTTGGGTTAGTTAAGTGTGACCACTAGTTAACCATGCGTTGCGATATGCTAGTTCTAACAACCGAATATAGGCCTACTCATGAAGTGTCCATAAAAACAAAACATGTCTAAGTACTCTGGCCCGTTTTGTATGTAATTAGTCGCTGCAACGTATATATTTTAGTAAGATAAAATAACCACATCTTTCAACGTACTATGTATATAGACTATAACCCTATAGTGTATGATGCTCTGAGGTGTGTAGATACTATCTAACCATTATCACATAGAAGTGTAGAGATATTAAACCACGCTCAAATATGTGGCGCTGACGTCCACGTCCTAAATCGTGTAGTTGGCATAGAACATAATGATAGCTCACTTCACACTCTATTCACTTCTTACAACATTCCTAACCTACGTGTCGCAATCATAGGTACAGGGTGTGGATGTATATAAATATTATTGGTAGTTTTGCGCTCTTTATAAATGCCCGCGAGGCTTATATTTCCAGTTTGGCGAGTTTACAAATTTGTGTAGGCTAAGCTTTCAAAATAGTGTTTCTCAGGCGTTTTAAATGACGACCATTCGTACAAAAGTCTACACAAAAGTACAAACGAAAAACGTTGAGACAACTCATTAACATCAATAAATTGTTAACAAAACAGATAGATAGTTTGCAGTATCGTGTTGGGTCAACTCGAAGGTGGCGAGCCCGAAACCGCCCACTTTCCAGTAAATTAAAAGACGACACTTAAAATTATTTACACAGTTTTATATTGGCTTATAGAAGAAAACAATTTAATATATTCACTTTATACAATATACTGAGTTAGGTAACCCGATTGTGGTCATAATTTCAATCAATGCAAGTTTAACGCCTCCTGAGTTTTTTCCGATCTTTGGGAGTTGACAAAGTTATCTAATAGCAGTCACATAACCAAGATAAAATGTGACCGTTGTGGAGATTGATCTAAAAATGTTCCGGGTATGAGCACCGATCTTGCATCGTTTTCCAGGCCTTAATGCGAAAAGATCTGTGTTTAAAGCCTTAACCAAATGTCGGAATATTAACCAACTTGTAATGGCAGATCGAACGGTTGGTGGAAGAGACAGGGATAACAGGAGTCGTGACAAACGTCGATACCATTTCCAACATCACACGGTTCGTCGATATATTTGTATTGTACTCCGTCGTTTCTGATAGGATATGGTATATGGTATGCTCTGGTGGATAGTATAGGATATTCATATTTTATCCAAGTAAATGTGAAACCGCAAGTGACGTTCTTACACGGGCAATCGTCAGAATGGACACTATTCGGTTGTGTGGCCGCGTTCATTAACAGTTTCTTGCTTAAAACCATCCACCTACGCCATTCTCGTTCGTGGAAATATTCTTTAAGTGCCCAAATCCGAACATGGTCAGTTATAGAATTTTCGGACTTTAACTAAATCGTTTTCTCAATATATAACCGCAATATCAAAACCTCCATTTTTCAGCCAAGGAAACAGCAGTTTAGTTGTTGTCGGTTTCACCACTTACATTCCAACTTACAACAACAAGAGATTGAAAGATAACCAATTAGAAAATAAGTTGGAATCCGTTTTACAAAGAAATCAACGAATGGATTTCGTAACATTCAACCCAAATACGACGGTGCAGGGTAAGATTAATATATTTTGATATCTTTTCTCCGGTGGTCTGCGTCATAGGGATAACATCCAAGGTCCGGTTTTGATCTTTAACTATCAAGTGCTTTGACAAGGATTTTGCCGTAAGTCTTTCCCATCGTATAGTCCTAATGGGTTAGTGCGTCGCCGCGTAGCTGATAAGTTGCAAGTTCGAAACTGGTCTCGAGCTATACGATGGTTTCATTAAGCACGGCAATTAGTGGACATACAGTTCTATGTCGAGTATAGGAATAAAACCATAAAACTACTTAATGATTTAGTTAACCCGAACTGGAGTTAAACCTTTTATTTGAAGTTCGGATAACCTAACCTAAAACCGATTCGACTAATTAGATAAATCGTCTCCGTCTGGGCTATTCTTCAACGTAGCTTTGTCAAATTATATGAGTACAAAAGACACCTCTATGAACTCATTGATCTGTGAAACAATTCCTAAGATTTCAACACCTAAGACTATTTTTTATTCAATTTGACCGAAATATTTTAGAAACTTCGAGTGGTTGCCTTCAAAGTTGTTTATGTTGGATGAACTACGACCCTATCCGCTGCAGAGTGGGGAAGGTGAAGCCGGAGATATTACCTGATGCTTGCTGCGGATGCCCTGGACAAGCGTACACCAGCTCGCTAAAGGTGGGTTTAGGTTAATTGGCTCATATAAAACCACATGCCGAAGGGTTGTACTTTAGTACTTTACAGATGTTGCTTGACTTTGTTTGAACAAAACCGTATCTTTCTTTAACAAAATTGTATATAAAAAAACTTTGTCGGAATGTCTCATTGCAATAGGCCCGGCAAATCGACGATGGGCACAAGGACTACCTGTGTAATAAAGGCTTGTATGGTTTTCCATTCCCAAGGTGAAAATAAAGATCCATTGCTGGATTATCTGGTTAAAATAAAAAAATACATGATCTTTAAAAACCTTTATAAGTTACTATGCCGCCGACGGTGTCAAGGTAAAGTGACACAGTTACGAGCTTATTAACAAGGGTTTGTAAAACGGGTACAGTATAGTGTGGGTCAATCGAAAGGGGTATTATATAAAGAGTGATATAGTAACAAGATTTGGCTGTATTTACTTGTTAACTAAACAAATAGTATTGCAATCGAAATGAACTTGTTTAAACCAATCTTCCGCAGGCATGTTGCAACAACAGACAGATATATGACCCAACAAAAGCTGTCTGCTGTGGTAACCACGTCCGACAAGGCACTACTTGCCCACCAATCAGGAAGTTCCGCAACAAATGATTTTTATTTCGTTCCAAATAACTTGTGACAGATTTCGCCTCTCGAGATTCCGCCATGTTTATTGCGCTGTGTTGAATTTTAAACAGCAAACCCGAAATAATACCTTTACAGATCTTTTGTTATGTAAAAGTATCTTACAAGTCAACATAAGTACGGCAAATTAGAAGATTTAATATTTCCTGTTAGTGCACACATTTTACGTTATTTTTATTTTTCAAAGATTTTTTTGGCCAAATTGGGTTTTTCTCTTTTTAGATTTGCGTTTTATGTATTTATTTTTGCTGTTCTTTTAGGAAATCGTACGCTTTATGACCTAACATTATCCTTCTTGAATTAACCCAATTTAAACATTAAATGAAAACTGGAATGTATTCCGTAATTTTTCTGTAACTTTTGGCCAGTGGTAAGATTTAGCGAAATATATTATGAACAAAAATAATACATTATTTCTTAAAAGACGATCAGAACTAGGGCAATTACAGAGAAGTAGTTGACAAAAGTTATGTCAGGGGAATAAATGAAACTAAATTTGTGTAATCCTAACAAAGAAAACTTGTATGGCCGAAAAGCTTGGATTATTGCGCCGTCTTTCAAACGAAAGGGTTAAAGATCCGACACTGGTCTCCAGCTAATCGCCTGGACTGTGTGGATAATGAGGTAACAAGACGACGGGCACGAGATAATTGGACAACTTGCGTTTTTCCATTGACATAGATAATACCCGGATAGTCTATCGTAATTACCCGAACTCTATGCATAAAGAACTAGAGAGTGTCAACCACGTGTTTAACCAACACTATTTGTAAAACACATGTTGCATGCCATATATTCATGCTACAGGGTCCCTAACCACATTTTGTATTTTATACACTGTGTATGTAGTTTTTGTTTCTGCAAGCATAAACTCATGGATCCCATAGTTATCAAACCAAACTTCTTCTCCATGTGTCGGTAAAAAAGAACAATCGTTATAGATTTACAAAGATATCATCACAAATGTTTTAAATTAAAGCTTTTATTTAAGTGCTGTATTGAAATGAAGCTAAATTCCTTAAACAGTTCGATTTAGTTTTTCTTGGCTTCGGAGAATTCCCCATGGGCTTGGTAAATAAGTTTATGTTTTTACATATGTGGGTCATGTTAACTATGAATTCTTAAAGTTTTAATCCGATTTGACGAATCCTTGTTGGAGATGTCAGTGCAATGTGGCATGCTTGTCACAATCATGAGTCAGGAACATATCTTCGTTTTTAAGGGAGTTACCCTTAGTAAATGTTTTCTTTCTTTTAAGTGACACAGGGTGGCTAACGATCTAGTATTCCACAAAATCTGATCAAAATTAGAGCAGTCGGTTAAACGCTATTTTCCGAAAAGCTATTTTTTTAGAAAAATAACCGTAAATGTTTTCAATTAACCCTTTTTAAGCGCTGTAATGAAATAAAGCTAAATTGCCAAAACAACCCGATTTAGTTTTTCATGGTTTCAAGGAATTCCCCTAGGTTTAGTAGATGAGTTTCTGTTTTTACATATGTTGGCCATGTTATGTAACATTTCTTATAGTTTTAATGTGATTTTTCGACTCCTTGTTGGAGATGTCAGTGCGATATAGCACGCCTGTCACAATCATAATTCAGGAACATATCTTCGTTTTTAGGAGAATTACCCTAAGTAAATGTTTCCTTTTTTTAATTGGCACAAAGTGTCTAATGGTCTAACATTTAACCAAATCTGATCAAAATTAGAGCAGCCGTTCAAGCGATATGCTCCAAAAAGCTCATTTATTAGAAAAAAACGTTTTGGTTTTTAACGTCTCAGGGGAATTCCCGTAGATTCATTACCCAAAATTTTGGTTTCTGCATATCTTCTAGACCATGATCTCTTACAAATGTCAAATTTTCATTGCGATTCCATCACTCCTTTTGCTAGATTTCGGGGCAACATGGCATGCTTGTCACAATCATAATTAGAGAACAAAATCCTATTTTTTAAGGTATTTCCCTAGGTAATTTTTTTTAAAGTGTTAAATCAGTGATTTATGCACTTACATTCCACCAAATTTGATTCAAATTGTATCAGTCGTTCAAGCGCTATGCCAAAAAGGCTATTTTTTAAAAAAAATACCGTTTTGGTTTTTAACGTCTCAGTGGAATTCCCCTGATTTATCATCCAACATTTTGTTTTCTACATATCTAGACCATGTTATCTAGCAGATCACCAAGTTTTATTGCGATTCCATAACTCCTTTTGGTAGATGTCGGAGCGACATGGCATGCCTATCACAATCATGATTTAAAATAAAATCTTATTTTTTAGGGTATTTCCCTAGCTATTTTATTTTTATTTTTTCTAAGTGTTAAATCAGTGACTAATACACTTACATTCCAGCAAATCTGAGTCAAATTGGAAGCGTCGTTTAAACGCTATGCCCAAATAAGCTAATATTTTAGAAAAAAATACCGTTTTGGTTTTTAACGTCTTAGGGAAATTCCCCTGAATTTATCACCCAAAATTTTGGTTTCTGCATATCTAGACCATGTTTTCCAATAAATCACTAAGTTTCATTGCGATTCCATTAACCCTTCGGGTAGATGTCCGGGGCGCCATGCCATACCTGTCACAATCATGATTCAGAACAAAATCTTATTTTTTAGGGTATTTCCCAAGGTAATTTTTTTATTTTTTTTAAGTGTTAAATTAGTGACTAATGCACTTACATTCCATGAAATCTGATTCAAATTGTAACAGCCGTTCAAGCGCTATGCCCAAAAAAAGGCTAATTTTTTAGAAAAAAAAAGCGTTTTGGTTTTTAACATTCCAGGGGAATTCCCCTTGAATTACTACCCAAAATTTTGGTTTCTGCATATCTAAACCATGTTGTCTAAAAAATTTCCAATTTTCATTGCGATTCCATTACTCCTTCTGGTAGATGTTGAGGCGACATGGCATGCCTGTCACAATCATGATTTCAGTACAAAATCGATTTTTTTAGGGTATTTTCCTAGGTAATTTTTTTATTTCTTTTAAGTGTCCAATCAGTCACTAACACACTTACTTTTTACCAAATATGATTCAAATTAGAGCAGCCGTTCAAGCGCTATGCCACAAAAAGCTAAATTTTTCATAAAAAATACCGTTTTGGTTTTTAACCTCCCAGGGGAATTCCCCTTGATTTATTACCCAAAATTTAGGTTTCTACATATCTAGACCATGTTGTCTAACGAATGACTAAGTTTCATTACGATTCGATTATTCCTTCTGGTAGATGTCGGGGCGCCATGCCATGCCTGTCAAACCTTTGACGAAAAAAAAAAAGAAAAAAAAAACGGACAAAAACAATATGTGTCCCATTTTCCAAATGGGACCCATAATAACAACAAAAATTAAATTCACTGGGTAAGTTTATAAACTGCTTTCAGGCAAAATATGAACACTTGACATGGCGACTTAAATATACGACGAGACAATTATAAATACGTGTGTGATTCCCACAGGTGCAGATTTAAGAATCAATTTCAAGATATTAAAAAATCTTTAAACTTCCAGTGGCTGGATTTCAAGTGACATTTCCTTTTGAGTGTGAGAAGTTTGCATTGGAAAGATAGGTAGACTAAGTGGTAATAAACGTTACATATAAG
>CH002979.1:914773-936703 GCA_000149265.1 Ciona savignyi | reverse complement strand
TTGTTAGAAAACATGGTCTAAATATGCAGACACCAAAATTTTAGGTGATAATTCTAGGGGAATTCCCCAGGACGGTAAAAACCAAAACGCGTACTTTTTTCAAAAATTTAGCTTTTTTGGGCATAGCGCTTAAACGCTTGCTCCAATTTGAATTAGATTTGGTGGAATGTAAGTTCATTAGCAACTGCTTTACCACTTAAAAGAATGAAAAAAGTTATCTAGGGAAATACCCTAAAAATGAAGATTTATTCCTAAACCATGATTGTGACAGGTATGATTTGTGGACCCGACATCTACAAAAGCGGTAATTGAATCGCAATGAAAATTTGACGTTTTTTAGACAACATGGTCTAGATATGCAGAAACGAAAATTTTGGGTTATTAAACCAGGGGAATTCCCCACGGAAGTTAAAAAACTAAAACCTAATTTTTTTCTAAAAAATTTAGCTTTTTTGGGCATAGCGCTTAAACGCTTGCTCCAATTTAAATCAGATTTGGTGGAATGTAAGTTCATTAGTAACTGTTTTACCACTTAAAAGAAAGAAAAAAGTTACCTAGGGAAATACCCTAAAAATGAAGATTTATTCCTAAACCATGATTGTGCCAGATATGGCTTGTGGCCCGACATCTACCAAAATATGTAATGTAATCACAATAAAACTTTGTCATTTGTTAGCCAACATGGTCTAGATATGCAAAAACCAAACTTTTAGGTGAAAAATTCAGGGGAATTTTCCGAGTCGTTAAAAAGCAAATGAGCATTTTTTTTATAAAAATTTAGCTTTTTGGGACATAGCGCTTAAACGCTTGCTCCAATTTAAATTAAATTTGGTGGAATATAAGTTCATTAGCAACTGCTTCACCACTTAGAAGAAAAAAAAAATTACCCTGGGAAAAACCCTAAAAATGAAGATTTATTCCTAAACCATGATTGTGACAAGTATGATTTGTGGGCCCGTCATCTACCAAAAGGGGTAATGGAATCGCAATAAAACTTTGTCATTTGTTAGACAACATGGTCCAGATATGCAGAAACTAAAAGTTTGGGTGATAAATCAAGGGGAATTCCCTTCAGACATTAAAAACCAAAACAGTATTTTGTTCTAAAAAAATGGCTTTTTTTGGGTCTAGCGCTAGAATGGCTGCTCCAAATTTAAACAGGTTTTGGGAAATATAAGTGCATTAGCTACTAATTTAACAATTGAAAGAAATAAAGAAATTATCTAGGGAAATATCTCAAAAACTAAAAGTTTGTCCTTAAATCATAAATTGACAGGCATGCCATGTCACCCCGATATGTACCAAAAGGACTACTAGGATCGCAATAAAAATTGTAAATTATTAGACAATATGGCTAAGATATGCAGAACCCAATATTTTGGGTCATAAATCCAGGGGAATTCCCCCGGGTACGTTAAAAACCAAAACGGTATTTTGTTCTAAAAATAGTTTTTTTTTGGGTATAACGCTAGAACACGGCTGCTCCATTTTCAATCAGATTTGGTGAAATGTAAGTGCATTAGCCACTGATTTAAATCTTAGAAGAAATAAAAAAAATATTTAGGAAAATACCCTAAACAATAAGATTTTGTTCTTAAATATTGATAGTGACAGGCATGCCATATTGCCCCGACATCTCCAACAAAGAATCGTCAAATCGGATTATGACTTTAAAAATTGTTAGATAACATAACCAAGATATGTCAACACAGAAATTTATGTACTGAACCCAGGGGAATTTCCCGAAGCCATGAAAAACTAAAGCGGGCTGTGTGGGGAATTTAGCTTTATTTCACTACAGTGCTTGCTTGACAATAGGCTTTAATTTAAAACATTCGTCGTAAAATGTTAGTAAATCTTACACGAATATTCTTTTTCTAACTACACAATACACATGAAAAGAAGTTTGGTTTAACAACTATGGGACCCATCCGTTTATGCTTGCAGAAACAAAACTATTGCAGTCCGTTTAAAACTTTCTGGACTTTTGAATAACATGGACGTGGCGTGCACATATCTCACAATAAATATGTTGGGTAATGAACATGGATAATAAGATTGTTACCTCAGGGACCCATGCGTTTATGCTAGCAGTAACAAACTACAACATCGGTGTATAAAATACAAACTGTGGTTAGGGACCCTGTAGCATGAATATATGTACAATGAGTGTCGCGTCATAGAAGGTCTTGTTTATAAATGCGAGCAACACCGTGGAACAATTGGTCCAATAACACGTCACAGAGAGGTCAGGAAAGCTGCTGGTTTTTGCTTCCGTTTCAAAATGAACTGAATAGAAAACTCATAATATTATTATGTTTTCTATGGTTTAGGCGGGAATTGTGTGTTACAATCATATTGGAGCGTTATAGTGATTTATGGAAATATAATTATATAATTATACACATATTGTGTTTGTCTTTTTTTTCTTTTTTTTTCGTTAAACGCTTGACAGGCATGGATTGTGGACCCAACATCTACCAGAAAGGGTAATGAAATCATAATGAAACTCGGTAATTTGTTAGACCACATAGTTTAGATATGCAGAAGCCAACATTTTGGGTAATAATTCTAGGGAAATTCCCCTGGGACGTTAAAAACAAAACAGTATTTTTTAATAAAAATTTAGCTTTTTGAGGCATAGCGCTTAAACAGCTTCTCTCTCTTTGTTTAAATTTGGTGAAATGTAAGTGCATTACCCACTGATATAACACTTGAAAGAATTAAAAAATTTACCTAGGGAAAAATCCTAAAAAATAAGATTTTGTTTTAAATCATGATTGTGACAGGCATGGCTTGTGGCCCCAACATATACTGGAAAAAGTAATGGAATCGCAATAAAACTTTGTCATTTGTTAGACAATATGTCCTAGATAGGCAAAAAACAAACTTTTGGGTAATATACCGAGGGGAATTCCCCTGGGAGATAAATAACCGAAATGGAATTAAAAAAAAATTAGTTCTTTTTGCGCATAACGCTTAAACGGCTGCTCCAAATTTCAATTAGATTTGATAAAATATAAGTGCATTAGCCTCTAATAAAACTCCGAAAAGAATTTAAAAAAATACCCAAGGAAATACCTTAAAAAATAAGATTTTGTTCTCAAATCATGATTGTGACAGGCATGGCTTGTGGCACGACCTCTAACAGAATAAGTATTAAAACTGCAATTAAACTTTGTCATTTGTTGGACAACATGGTGTAGATATGAAGAAACCAAAATTTTGGGTAATATACCCAGGGGAATTCCCCTGTGAGTTGAAAAACCAAAACGGTATTTTTTTAAAATAATTAGCTTTTTTGCGCATAGCGCTCAAATGGCTGCTCCAATTTAAATTAGATTTGATAAAATGTGAGTGCATTAGTCACTGATATAACACTTAAAAGAATTTAAAAATTAACTATGGAAAATACCCTAAAAATGAGATTTTGTTCTTAAATCATGATTGTGATAGGCATGGCTTGTGGCTCCGACATCTACTTGAAAACGTAATGGAATCGCAATGAAACTTTGCCATTTGTTAGACAACAAGGCCTAATTATGCGGAAAAATTTTGGGTAATATACCCAGGAGAATTCCCCTGGGAGTTGAAAAACCAAAACGGTATTTTTTCTAAAAAAAACTCTTTAGGGCATAGCGCTTGGTCGGCTAAATGTTAGTCCCCTATCCGACGTTGTACCATTGAGCAAAAAGAAACACAATACCTAGGGAAATACCCTAAAAATTACGACTTGTTTCAAAACCATGATTGTAACAGGCATGACATATCGCGCCGACATCTCCAACAAGGAGTCGCCAAAGCGGATTAAAACTGTTTGTTAGATTATCTAACAAACATCTAACTTTAATAACATTACTCAGATATTATGTAAAAACAGAAATTGTACTAAGCCCAGTGGAATTCCCCCGAAATAATAAAACTAAAACTCGCGTGACAAGAAGCTTAAATTAAAACATTTGTGGTAAAATGTTCGGAAATCTCACACGCGTACTCTTTTTATAACTGCATATGGAAAAGAAGTTTGGTTTAATAACTATGGGACCATGCGTTTATGCTCGCAGAAACAAAACTATGACAGTCCGGTTAAAACTTTCTGAAATGTTAATTAACATAGACCTGACGTGCACATATCTAACATTAACATATATTGTTTTTATTTAACACATATCTAACATTAACATATATTGTTTTTATTTAACACATATCTAACATTAACATATATTGTTTTTATTTGTTTTCGAATTGGTGCGCCATTATTTTAAAACCCTGTTGAGTGCCCGCTGTATTATCCTGCATGCAGAAACGATCGGGTTGCCTGGCTACCTCATCACCCTTGGTATATTTTATGCAAAGTGTATAACGTCTGTTTTTTCAATCAGATATCGTCTGACAAGTTAGTCTGGTTATTTGGTGCGATTCCTTTCCACCAAAAATGTTGAAATATAATGAAAATAACTGCATTATTTTCCGCCGAAACACAACACAAATCGATAATAATTTTCAATGCGAACAAAAAAGAGTTGGTGGGGTTTCACCATACGTTGCATGACCCAACTATATTGTGTGGTTGGCTATTCGTACCTCTATGGTCACCAGTCGGACTGGAGAGAGATCACTGTATACGTTTGGTGACGTCATACTTCCCCGAAAATCCAATGTTTGTGTTGCCGAATGGTCAACGCGACCGATTGATGAACCGATTCTATTGGAAATATGATCTTTGTGGGACAAAATAATAATAACATCTCCCCGATATAGAATGGTTGTGTGAGAAAAACAGCTCAACCGATTCGTATACATATTTCTATATTCAAACGTACTTTTGTGACGTGCCCATCATGTTGTTGGAAACTTAACGCGAAATGTTAGGTGATTAAGAGTTCGTCTTTGTTTTTCCCATTAATATCCGCGTACTTTCGCGTATGATGACTATATTAGATGCACTATGATGATGGCAGTTGCTTGCTAAGAGATGGTGAAAGATATACCTAATATGTATTTTTTAACTTTCTTTAGGGCAACGTGTGTTTAAATCCATATTTTTAAATATTGCATTGCAGGTTAGGTTTAATATTTGTATAATTTGAACATACAATCATGAAATGCATTCTATTGGTCGTTATCTGTGGTTTAACAATAGCTGAATGCGGTAAGCTTTTTTAAACAAACGTATTGTATTTATGATTTTTTAAACTTTGAATATTTTAGGACTGCCAACTTTTCAGAAGGGAAGTTTTGATCTATCTCTTGGACAAAAATCTCCGAAGAAAAAGACACTTGTCCCCTACATGATGTGCTTGGATTCTGTACCGATTCTTGTTGACATAACAGTTCGGAACAAAAATCTATCTGTGCTTCACACATACCAGGCGAGCGTGACCGAAATCTTTATACATGGCTTTATACTTCAAATGAAGGGAACTGTAGAGGACGACTGGCAAGAGAATCTCTTTGTGGATTGGACGTTTTATCCAGGTTGGTCGAGTTAAGTTTTCTTCGATTATGCACTTCAAGAATATCATGATGGATAGTACCAGTGTTGCATAGTACCAGTGGGTTGATTACACGGAGTTGGTTTAGTGGACCACCTATCAATCGAAAGGTTGCAGGTGCGAAACGTGTCTCTAGCTAGTCGGTGTGTCCTTGGGCAGGCACTTAACAGACATTGCCTAAAACCAGCGGATTTTTAGGTTATTCCAAATTAAAGTATAAGGTGT
The DNA here is from genome assembly GCA_000149265.1 of Ciona savignyi. Classification (NCBI taxonomy): domain Eukaryota; kingdom Metazoa; phylum Chordata; class Ascidiacea; order Phlebobranchia; family Cionidae; genus Ciona; species Ciona savignyi. The sequence continues at coordinate 930,983 of CH002979.1, read as the reverse complement.
CCTTAAAATATACAACATACTGCAATAGGTCCGGTAACCCGACGATGGGCGCGAGGTGATCTGACGATTTTCCGTGTGTTAACCCGCTTGGTTTTCCCATTTACGAAAATAAACATGAATTCTACCATAAAGGCGAATTTCGCGTTGAAACGACGTGACGTTGCATATTTGTAGAATTAATATTGTCCAATCAACCCGTTTAAATAATAGAATAAATTAAAATAACTTATTTTGAAGGTCCAGGCATTGTACAAAACAGGAAATATATTTGGATGCCGGAGCCAAGCAAAGTAGAAAGCCAAACTCGAGCTGAAGCCAACATGTCGTGTCGGAACTTCAATGCAACGTTAGTGGACATTGTGGACAAGCAGATGTATGACGCTGTCTATAGTTACGTCAGCGCTACGATGGTGAGTATTGATAAAGAGTATGCTAATGTTTGGCTAGCGATGAACTACAACATAACGGTTTGTGTTAACGTATTTGTATTTTCATTGTAACCTGGTGTATTCTATTATAGTTGATTTTATATATAACATTTTGATTAACCTTAGGTGAACATCTAGTTTAATTACCTCGCCTTCGTCAGGTTAGGTGTCATTTATAATACCAAGTATTAATTATAAGCAATTAATTAATTATTTTTTTAATGTTTATTTATTTCTTTATTTGGGTCTAGCGGCCACCTCAAGTTATACCGAATTTTAATAATTTATTCCTTGTTTTTAGACGTGTTCTAACGACTGTCGTTTTGCCGTTTTTTTCCCGTTTTCCAAAATTTTACCAATAGCCCTGCTTCGTGTTTTCATCGTGGAAACAAAAAATAAACTAAACTAAGGTCTCCAAGGAGGTCCAACTTGTATTTTTAATTTAATTAACCAACTGAAGTAAAAAAATTTCCATTTCACCAGACTGGCTTCATGACATTGAGCAATGGAGAGCAGGGCTACAATAGTAGTTGGTATCCTAATTATCCAAACTCCGGTTTGACCAGTACCGCAATGTTGATGGTTGTGCGAACCGATCCAGCCCAAGCACAATTCAGCCTTTATAACTTCCCACCCGCTAGTGGACGTTTGTCGTGCTTGCTGTGTACATTACCATTGTGAACCCGCTACCTTCTACCAACAAGGATTAAGCAACATCCACCACTGGAATATTTGAATATCATTATAATAACAATGCGCTTTTAAACTGCGATTTGCTTGTTTGTTACCATTTCCTGCCAGTTTTAATATTAACGATCATGGTGACTTTTATTCACCCCGCATCTAAATCTAAAATAGAAAACACGTCATCCATCTGCGCTGACTACATTCGAACTGTGTTGGCTTTCACGAAATTTTCCCGGAAAATGCAAGACGTTTGCTGAACTGCATTTCGCAGTACTTGTTGTCCATTTTATAACACGAACTTTTCAAATCAGTGCGTTTTGCACGCTGCGTTGTTTTAATCGTTTAGTTTGCCCTTGTTTATATATTGTTCTAACTGTGTGTTATAACGTGATTTTCAGTTAAAATATTATTTTTGTTATAATGTACATAGCTTAGCCTGTGAATTGAGTGGCGCAATTTATATTTCCAATTGTGATGTAATTACTTGCAGCCGTTAGCAGACTCAGCTACCGAGACACCAGGCATCTGATAACAATTTAACCATTTGTTAGTGCACTTATAAATAAAATACTTCACAAAGTATGGTTCATTACCATGTCGTGATCCTTATTTATTATAATAAATAAGGATTTAATTGACTGTTATTCTAAAACAAAAGAAAAGGCAATATATTAACAATATAAAAACAGTCAACTACCACTAAACCGTAAAGTAGATGTGCCACAAAATGAATAGCAGAGGTCGAACACGCAGAAGCAGCGGATAAATAATTATTGCCAACACGGGCGTGCGTAAGGTGTTCAACTGAAATTACGACATTCTCCCCGTCTAAATAAAAATGCACATTAACAAATAAATATTTAATAGTACGTCAGTCTATCGGGTTTCTTCGTTTGTCGGTTCGAACGACGTAACCCATAGGGGTTATCTTCATTTGATTTGGTTTTGTTTAATTCGACCGTTTCGTCAACTGTATCATGTGCGTCAGTCTCAATCGTCAATTCCTCCGGCTGTAAATTTGCTTCTGGTACTGGTAAACCATCAGCGGGGGTTTCAATCTGTTCTGTTCCATTACTTTGACCCGTGGGCGCCAGATCTCTGATTGACACTGTAGTCTCACGGCCGCTGGGAATTCGAACCTGTGCATAATTTGAAGTGGCATGCAGCAAGTCGACTTCGTCCACCAGTGGGTCGTGTTGACTATGCCGTACGCGACGTTTCAGCAAAACCGGTCCTGGATTGCTTAACCAGGTTAGAACGGAAGAACCAAATGATGAACGGCGATGGTAGTTAAACATTCGTTCATGTGGTATTGCATTCGTAGCTGTGCATAACAAAGAACGAATTGAGTGCAACGTATCTGGTAAAACTAATTGCCAGTTATTAATTGGCAAGTTCTTAGATTTTAAAGCAAGTTTTACCGCTGTCCAAATGATTCCATTATACCTTTCACATTGCCCATTCCCGCGAGGATTATAGATGGACGGGTTACTTGTAGATATTCCCCGGTTGTTCAGGTAAACAACAAATTCCTTTGACATGAAGGAACTTCCCCGATCCGAATGCACGTATGACGGCAAGCCGAGTATGGTAAATAATTGATTTAAGCATTGGATTACCGTTTACTTTCCATGTTGGGACATGGAAATGCGAAGGGGAACCGAGAAAATTCATCGGTTACTGTAAGTATGTAATAGTTTTTAGTAACTGATGGCAAAGGTCCTTCGATGCCAAGTCGCTCAAATGGCTGAGTTGCTTTAATTAAAGGCACAGATTGCGGTTTGTGGAAATTTGGTTTGATTTCAGCACAAATAGAGCAATCCGCTACTGATCGTCGAATTTCTTCAAGCGTATACGGCAGGTTTTTCGTCTTAATAAAGTGATATAACCTTGTTACCCCTGGGTGACATAAGTGGGTGTGTATATCGCTTAAAGAACAATGTCCCATAACAGCGCAAAACGCTCGTGACAGTGTGTCAGGCGCGGAGTTATATTTGCCAGCTCTATACACAATTTCATAGTCGTATTGGCCCAATTGCATTCGCCACCGTAATATTTTATCATTCTTAATTTTTCCGTGTTTCTGGACATCGTACATAAACGCAACGGATTTCTGATCAGTGACCAGGCTGAAGCGCCGCTCTTGTAGGAAATGACTCCATTTTCGTACAGCCTCTATTATGGCGGTCGCTTCTTTTTCGATGCTCGAGTGACGGAGTTCACTTCGACTTAAGGTTCTAGACCAAAACGTCACAGGCCTACCTTTTTGGTTTAAAGTTGCTGAGACAGCTACATCCGATGCATCTGTTTCGACGGTAAAAGGTAGGTCATCGTCAATAATTCCGAGAGTCACTTTACTTAATATCCCTTTTAGTGTATTGAACGCAGTCATAGCATTACGAGATAGAGGAAACTCTTTGGCATCAAGCAACGGCTTAATATTATCAGAGTATTTAGGAATCCATCGAGCGTAATATGCGAACATGCCGATGATCCTTTGCAATGACTTGGCATTTTGCGGTGCTTGTATCTCCAATAGTGATTTAACGCGTTCTGGATCCGGCTGTAAACCATCTTTTGATATTCTGTATCCAAGCAGATGTATTGTATCAGTCGAATAAGTGCACTTGTTTTTGTTTAAGGTTAAATTGCAGGACTCTGCTACCTTGAGAAACTTCTTTAAGTTTAAATCGTGTTCCTCTTGTGTTTTACCGCCGATGGTTATGTTGTCGAGATAGGCAAAAGTTCCTTTACAATCATACTTCTCGATTATATCATTGATAATGCATTGAAAGCAAGGAACTGCATTTTTTAAACCAAACGGAAGTCTTGTAAAGTGATATAATTTACCACATGCTTCAAAAGCTGTGTAGAGCCGGGTGTCTTTAGGTAGTTCAACTTGATGGTAAGCGTTTTTTAAATCAAGTGTTGTGAATATGCAGAACTTGGCAACTTCTTGTACAACGTCTTGCATGCGGGCAGTGGATAACCACCGAGTTGTGTGAATCTGTTCACAGTCTGACTATAATCAATACACATTCGTTTTTTATGGTTTTCATTTGTAGTTACTACAACTTGGGCTCAACTTGGGCTCTCCAAGGAGAATGGTTGAATTCTATAATGCCCTCACTCAGCAGTCTTTTCGTTTCCTCCGCTTTATATGGGTTGTCAGCAAGTCGTCGTGATTTGGTAACTAAAGGGTGACAGTCGACTGTCATGTAGTCAAACAATCTTGGAGGCGATGGGCACTTAAGTGACTGCAATGCTCCAAGGTATAATGACGGTTTTAATCCACCAAAGTGTATATTGACACTCTTATGTTGTCCCATAAAATCTTATCCAAGAACAACGTCTGTTAATAGCCCGTCGACAATACATAAAGGTATGTTTTTATAAGTCCTTTGAAGTACTTCTACAGTCGCCACACTGGATCCCAGACTGCGGGAAGAACACCCCTTTACAGCTAAACCAATATGCGTGCGTTCTCCAGATGCAGTAAGATTAAGTCGCTTTGCTACGTCACTACTAACGTGGCTGTTCGTGGAGCCGGTGTCGATGAGGGCGTTTAGAGGTGTTCCGTTAAGTTTAATCCCTACAAATTTTCCGGTTTCTGGACTTAAGTAACGTCGAGGTGGCCCATTAATGTAGAATTACTCACGGCGGCTGATGTATTTTGATTGTGATAAGGGGACGAACGACAAACTTTGGCAAAGTGACCAACTTTATGGCATCTACTACAAGTCGCATCCTTTGCGGGACAGAATTTTCGATAATGCCGACTGTTTCCACAAAAGTAACATCTTTGAGTTGCCGTTGCTGCATAATCGTTAGCTTCTATGGAGCGATTCTTCTTTATAGGTGCTGAAATTACTGCGGTTTCGTTTGCTGGTAAATGAGCGGTAGCAATTTGTTCTGAATTTCTTTGAGCAACGTCCAACGAACGCTTTGTCAAATATGGTTTGTAAATCTAAATTTTCGCTTTCAAGCAATAGTTGCCTGATGTAATTAGAATAAATTCCTGATCTAAATGCGCCACGAATAGCTTCTTGACGATACTGTGCACCTGAAACGGCAGTAAAGTTGCAATCGTTGCTTAATTTCTTCAGTTGTTGAAAGTAATCGTCTAGAGTCTTCTCCAATTTCTGCTTATGAATGGCAAGTTGATATCTAGCAAAGACTTCATTAATTGGCTTCACATAGATACCATTTAAATTCGCTATGGCGTCGTCGTAGGTCGAGGATTCGTTGATATACTCGTAAACGCTGACATCCACGTGATTTATGAGGATATTTAACTTTCTTGCCGATGTGATTTCCTCCAAGCTGTCGATATAATTCGAGAAAGTTCGAAACTAATGCTTCCATTTCTTGCTCGAATCTGGCGAGTTAGCATCAGCATCGAATCGTTCAGGTCTTAAACATTTATCCATTTAAAATTAACAGTCAATTAAATTGTCGTAATCCTTATTTATTAAGGTTTAATTGACTGTTATTCTAAACCAAAAGAAAAGACAATATATTAACAATATAAGAACAGTCAACTTCCACTAAGTGACTAAACCGTAACGTAAATGTGCCACAAAATGAATAGCAGAGGTCGAACACGCAGAAGCCGCGGATAAATAATTATTGCCAACACGGGGGTGCGTAAGGTCATCAACTGAAATTACGACACTGGTATATTTAGACATGGTGTATAGGATTCGTTTCTTATTTATTCATTATCGTTCTGATATTATGGGGCGTTAAAGCAGCCTGGTCACTGGTTTATGTCGTTTATTATCGGACCAAGGTTCGAGAGATCTCATTGGTTCTTTACATCACGTGAACTTTGATGACGTCACGCAATGACGTGTTTGTTGCCTACGCCATTAAGATTATATAGCGATAGAACTGTTACGTCATAAAGTGAAGACAACAATCGCCAATGTCGTGTATTGTTCGTAAAGTTTCCAAATCGCTGGATTCGAACCGTCTGCTGAGGGAAATCCCCATGAATAAATTAATTCACAAACGGCTGAATTGGGTTTTATCAGGAGGTGACGTTTCATTCTATCTGTCATTGCGTCCGTTTATGTATCGATTCGCATGTGGTTGTGCTTCTTTCCCATACACACTGTAAATCCTTTCTATTTCTGTTTTGTTAGAAAAATAATTCGATTAACTAAAGCTCTCCTCCGACGAAGAGAAAAAGGAGATAAAAAATGGAAATGAAGCCGAAAAAAAATAAAAGGGCAAGAAATAACTGGAAAAAAAAGGATAAAATCGCATTTCTATACTAGTGGGTGGGAAGCCAGGCTTTATCCACGGGTATAGTAAGACACCACATCTCCACAGTCGAGCTGCTGGAGCTATGGCAGTGTGTGAATTCTAGGTTCATTTATATCTTCGTTGATGGGATACCAGGCTTCAGATAGTGTAAATAATGGACCTCTATGCGCGTCCAGATACGACTAAAGGTGGCCCTTCCTTAGTCATTGGTTTTTAAACAGTGTTTTGCTGAGTAACAATGGTGGTGATTTCCTAATGTTTGTTTTGTTAAAAGCAGCATGCTCCAGGCTGCGCGCCGGTGTTCTCGTTTAGCGGTAAAGTTTTGTAATAGTGGAGCAGTGTTTTGTGAAACAAAGGTGTTGATTGTGCTTCTCTAGCTGTTTTGTTGGGAAAAAGTTCCCGATGTACGAAGGGATACGTACCAGTTCTAAATTTTTAAGTAAAAATTGTAAAAACATTTTACACTTCATGTAGCGGAATTTTAAAAGACAGCGTTTTTGTGAGGTCAGTTTCTATCAAAGTGAAACCACCAAAGGCATATCTTCCAAAACGGATAAGCCACCGGATCCCAGTCCTTGATATTGAAAGTATTACGACCAGTCCATCGTGGTCCCGGTAGGGTAGGACTCCCGGTTGTGCCTGCTGGATCCTCTGTCGAACCTCCTCTTCACTTAGTGAGCCAACCACGTCTGGATACTTCCTGTGGTACTTCGTATATGCTATAATATTTCATGGGTGTTTAGAGGTTTCGTAAATATTAGTTTCGTTTTAATCGGGAACTTCTTATTCTTTTAATCGTCAAACAAACAACGATATCTAATTTTAGTTGACTTAGTTTTAAAGCCAGGTTCACTGGATCGTTTACTAGTTCTATTTTTATTAGCCCTGGTTTCGAACCCAGGATCACTGGATCCTCCACTAGGTCTGTTTATACCAGGCCTGGTTTCGAACCCAGGATCACTGGATCCTCCACTAGGTCCGTTTATACCAGGCCTGGTTTCGAACCCAGGATCACTGGATCCTCCACTAGGTCTGTTTATACCAGGCCTTGTTTCGAACCCAGGATCACTGGATCTTCCACTATCACTGGATCCTCCACTAGGTCTGTTTATACCAAGCCTGGTTTCGAACCCAGGATCACTGGATCTTCCACTAGGTCCGTTTATACCAGGCCTGGTTTCGAACCCAGGATCACTGGATCCTCCACTAGGTCTGTTTACACCAGGCCTGGTTTCGAACCTAGTATCACTGGATCCTCCACTAGGTCTGTTTATACCAGGCCTGGTTTCAAACCCATGATCACTGGATCCTCCACTAGGTCTGTTTATACCAGGCCTGTTTTCGAACCCAGAATCACTGGATCTTCCACTAGGTCTGTTTATACCAGGCCTGGTTTTGGAACCAGTATCACTGGATCCTCCACTAGGTCTTTTTATACCAGGCGTGGTTTCGGACTCAGGATCACTGGATCCTTCACTCGGTCCGTTTATACCAGGCCTGGTTTCGAACCCAGAATCTCTGGATCTTTCACTAGGTCCATTTATACCAGGCCTGGTTTCGAACCCAGGAGCACTGGATCCTCCACTAGGTATGTTTATTCCTGATCCTGGTTTCGAACCCAGGATCACTGGATCCTCCACTAGGTCTGTTTATACCAGGCCTGGTTTCGAACCCAGGATCACTGGACCCTCCACTAGGTCTGTTTATACCAGGCCTGGTTTCGAACCCAGGATCACTGGATCCTCCACTTGGTCTGTTTATACCAGGCCTGGTTTCGAACTCAGGATCACTGGATCCTCCACTAGGTCCGTTTATACCAGGCCCGGTTTTGAACCCAGGATTACTGGATCCTCCACTAGGTCCGTTTATAGCAGGCCCGGTTTTGAACCCAGGATTACTGGATCCTGCAATAGGTCCGTTTATAGCAGACCTGGATTTGAACCCAGGATCAATGGATCCTATACTAGGTCCGATTATATCAGGCATGGTTTCGAACCCAGGATCACTAGATCCTTCACTTAATTTAATTTTACAAACACTAGTTTTAAACAGAGGTTGTTTTGAATGGGTTTACATTCACAAGAGAATCCAGGATGTTGTTGTTGTTTCGTTATTTACGAAACAATTTATTAACAACAACAATTTTGTCACCTTTCATCAGGTAAAATAAATTCTCCACATTAAGTTTTCGTGTTTGCAAAAATCCTCATAAGAACCTGTCATCATGTGTTTTTAATCTTTTTATCATCTCACCGCAAGATGTCACGCTTCCTCTGAAATACAAAATTGGTCGGAACGGTCGTGTGGCGAAGGGTTAGCGCGACCGATACATATACGAATTTTGTATAAAAACGTTCCAGTGACATTGTGTTCGGATAGTGTGCCGTTAATAAACGGTTGACTGACCCAATGGTTAACGCGACCGATTCATATACCATATTATATACACAAATCTATATTAGGTTCGAAACTAAGCATCGTAAAAAAATGTAAAAAAACGGTCGTGAGACCAAATGATTAACATGGCTGATTCATTCAAAAATTTTAAATATAAAACTATTTGAGTTGTAAAAGGGAGTTTAGGTCAAAGGTGTACTGATAAGGTAATTTCTAAAAATTGGAGGCTGTTTACGATTCAAGACGCACGATTAAAAAGTATTAAGGTAATTGAATTTAACGTTTCTTATATCAGCTGACGTAACTGGGCAGGTGAAGTATTGTTGACGTCATCACTTTTACAGAGTTCGTTAAACGCCTGAAACAAATTTGGTTCTTAAACAAATTCTATTAATTGTTATCTTACTTTTAGAATAACATTTGATTGTGAATTAAATTTATCATCGTCATTTATTCTAAACCACTTAGTATTGACATAACGGACCAAAGCGATTCTGTGCGACCGCTCAGTTTGGTTGATAAACCTGCTTTTATGCTGGCACCGCGCAAGCCAGAGCTGTCTTATCATATAATATTTACGAATTATACCCCATCAATCATATAATGTTTCGTCGATATAGTATCCCTCATCACGAATTTCCCACCTGCAAGCATACGAACGTCAACATTAGGAGCGTCAGCCGCCAGCAGATAGGTTATAGGATCGATTCCTGTGGCTTGATTAGTCGTTTTTGAATTTTCATACGACACTTAGTTGACGTCGAATAAACATAGTGGATTACTGAGTTGCTAAAACTAATCATACACAACACACTGAAATATGCCCGATAACCCGACGGTAAGCTTGAATTAGTCTGACGATAACCTATGTGATAACGCCCCTTGCGGTGATTTTATATGAATAATGTTATATCCTATAATAATTGTAACCGATAGAATAATCGCGTTTTCCTTTCAATGTACGCGCAGTTTAACAAATGGTTGGTTCAAATTAACATTTCATAAAACTTAAATGATCTGCTTTGGTATTATTACGTCACGATACCACCACTAGGCGTGCTCAAGAGCTCCGACGTGTTTTACCCTCGGTGGTTTCGTCAAATCACCCTTTGCCCACGATCCTTGGAAACGTACCTGGGGTAGTTGAAAATAAGTCATATATGGTTATTAGAACTTTATAATTACTTCTGCAAATCCATAGTAGCCAAGAGCAAGTCTCTTTCCATTGCTCAAAAATAAAAATATTGGTTACTTTGTAGGGGGAACGAAAGTGTCCTTCTGGTACATATAAACGTCAATGAATTCAAATACAAAATTAAATAAATAACAAAATATAAATCCTTCAATATGATTTTCCTTAGAAGTTATCGGTCCATGGATATATATTCCTTGGATATATATTCACACATATAGTTATAACCATGGATATATATTCACAACCACCAAACGGAAGACCTCTTGACTACATACACTTACAAAGTTAATTAAACGTTTATCAGCGGCATTAGCAGCTACGCTGCAGTCCAAGTTACGGGAGACGTCCAACGACGTCGTCCTTCTATTCCCCTTGCGCGCGCTTCGGACCACGGCAGTAGCTGTTAGACGTGTATACTCCAGCGGTACTCTTCTTGATCTTATTAACGACCCTCGCTACCTCTGGTTGAACTCAAATATCAAATCGCGCAATAGAACATTCTTCATTGTGGACTTGGCAGAGGCCGGGATCAGGCCCGGTGCTAGGAACCGCGGGGCCCAATTAGAAATGTGATGGCGGGGCCCCTACTCTGCATAGCAAAATTTATGGGTGTTTATATATCATAAAATACATACCAGTACTAGTACATACAAACTACAAAAATATACATTTAATACTTGCTATAAAACAAATTAAAGGTAATGTGGATGCTTATTTTAGCAACCATATTCATTATGACGTAACAGGCAGACACAGAAATATAAATTTGACTTAGTTACGATGCATAACAAATTGATATTATGAGAAAGAATATTATTTCACTTTTTATTTTACGTTTCAGTAGTATTTTAAACCTCGTAATACAGAAAGGCCCCCGCTAGCGCGGGGCCCCTTCAAGGTGCGGGGCCCAATTTGATCTAATCGGTCAAATCGGCCTAAAACCGGCCCTGGCCGGGATAACCAATCTACTCACAAATTATTAACATCGAGGGTAACTATATGAGCTTCAAGGAGTTACGGGAAGCTTATTCGATAACCGATACCTTAGACAATTTTATAGAATTCAACAAATTAATCTGTGCCGTGCCGGAAGCTTGGGTTTAAGGCGATCCACAAAGCCCTAGTAAGACCGATTGTTCCACCAAATTGTTGGATTTGATCGAAAAGTTAAAAGGTTACCAAACAACGAAATCCATATATATCAATATACGCTCGCTCGCTATTACCATCGAAAACTGGGGACAAATTTACTATGATAATTATTAATATTTATTTTTGTACCTTAGAAACTCGGTACCACTCGTTTCAAATTAAACTAAATAACAGAGCTGTAGTAACCAATGGATCAATTTTATCATCTGGGATTCAAGGTCACTCAATCGGTGGGAATTTTGCAAGATCGAACCGGAAACATTAACACACCTATTCTATTTTTGCCCCAAAATCTATGGTTATTGGAATAATGTTGAAAACTGGTTAAGCGCGGCATTTCGTAGATCATTTAACCCAACTCCACAAAATTGGTTCTTTGGTATTGTTAACAATTGTGTCATTAACTGTATTTCATATGTGCAAGATTTTGTATATACAGAGGAAAAACAACGGATACAGTGCCAACGATTCACTTATTCATTAGTGAAGTGGAAGCCCTCAGAAAAAGGGAAATGATGATAGCAAAAAATTAAAAAAAACTCCCCCTTATAACCGTAAATGAACTAACATTCCAGAGTGAAATGTATTGTTGTATTTTTGTGTCGTTGCCCGTTCACCTTCTATGAACAATAAAAACATATTTAAAAAAATAATTAAACTTTTTTTCTGGGGGATGTTTTACCACTTCGGCTAAGCAAATCAATACTTTGTGGATTGCTCGAAACTCTGGGAAAAAGCTTACGTTAAATAGTTAAGTGCATTAAATGATAACTGTAATAGCTTGATGTGTTTTACTCTGCACCTGACCTTATCAAGACACTTTTTTGCTTTTCTTCATGACATTCTATAGCGTCATTTAAAATAGTTAAGTGTATTAAGAGACTCTCTTTAGTTTCATTTATATCAGCTGAGTTGCGTCTACACGTTGGTGGGTTTCACCATAAGTTGCATAACTCTGCTATATTGTGTGGTTGGTTATTCGTACCTCTATGGTCAATGTTTGTTTTGCCGAATGGTCAACGCAAACCATTGATAAACCGATTCTATAGAAAAAACGATCTTTATGGGCCAAAATAATAATAAAAATATTCCCGATATAGAATGGTCGTGCAAACAAACAGTTAGCAAAACATATTCATATAAAGATTTCTATATTAAAACGGTTTTTGTGACGTGCCCAACAAGAGTTGGTAACTTAACGCGAAAAATAAGGTGATTAAAAGTTCATCTTTAGCTTTGCAGTTAATATCCGCGTACTTGCGCGTATGATGTCTATATTAGATGCACTATGATGATGGCAGTTGCTTGCTAAGAGATGGTGATAGATATACCCAATATGTATTTTGTAAACTTTCTTTAAGGCAACGTGTGTTTTAATCCATATTTTAAAACATTGCATTGCAGGTTAGGTTTAATATTTGTATAATTTGAACAAATAATCATGAAATTCATTCTGTTGGTCGTTATCTGTGGTTTAACAATAGCTGAATGCGGTAAGCTTTTTTAAACAAACGTATTGTATTTATGATTTTTTAAACTTTGAATATTTTAGGACTGCCAACTTTTCAGAAGGGAAGTTTTGATCTATCTCTCGGACAAAAATCCCCGAAGAAAAAGACATTTGTCCCCTACATGATGTGCTTGGATTCTGTACCGATTCTTGTTGACATAACAGTTCGGAACAAAAATCTATCTGTGCTTCACACATACCAGGCGAGCGTGACCGAAATCTTTATACATGGCTTTATACTTCAAATGGAGGGTACTGTAGAGGACGACTGGCAAGAGAATCTCTTTGTGAATTGGACGTTTTACCCAGGTTGGTCGAGTTAAGTTTTCTTCGATTATGCACTTCAAGAATATCATGATGGATAGTACCAGTGTTGCATAGTACCAGTGGGTTGATTACACGGAGTTGGTTTAGTGGACCACCTATCAATAGAAAGGTTGCAGGTGCGAAACGTGTCTCTAGCTAGTCGGTTGTGTCCTTGGGCAGGCACTTGTGAGACATTGCCTAAAACCAGCGGATTTTTAGGTTATACCAAATTAAAGTATAAGGTGTCCTTAAAATATACAACACACTGCAATAGGTCCGGTAACCCGACGATGGGCGCGAGGTGATCTGACGATTTTCCGTGTGTTAACCCCCTTGGTTTCCCCATTTACGAAAATAAACATGAATTCTACCATAAAGGCGAATTTCGCGTTGGAACGACGTGACGTTCCATATTTGTAGAATAAATATTGTACAATCTACCTGTTAAGTTCATAGTATAAATTAAAATAACCCATTTTGAAGGTCCGGGCATTGTACAAAACAGGAAATATATTTGGATGCCGGAGCCAAGCAAAGTAGAAGACCAAACTCGAGCTAAAGCCGACATTTCGTGTCGGAACTTCAATGCAACGTTAGTGGACATTGTGAACAAGCAGATGTATGACGCAGTCTATAGTTACGTCAATGCTACGCTGGCCAGTGTTGATCAAACGTTTGCTAGAGTTTGGCTAGCGATGAACTACAACCCAAAGGTTTGTGTTAACATTCTTGTATTTTCATTGTAACCTGGTGTATTCTATTATAGTCGATTTTATATACAACGCCGTGATTAACCTTAGGTGAACAACTAGTTTAATTACCTCGCCTTCGTCGGGTTACGTGTCATTTGTAATACCAAGTATTAATTATAAGCAATTATTTAATTATTTTTTTATTGTATTTTTATTTCTTTATTTGGGTTTAGCGGCCACCTCAAATTATACCAAATTTTAATAATTTATTCCTTGTTTTTAGACGTGTTCTAACGACTGTCGTTTTGCTGTTTTTTTTTCGTTTTCCAAATTTTTACCAATAGCCCTGCTTCGTGTTTTCATCGTGGAAACAAAAAATAAACTAAACTAAGGTCTCCAAGGTCCAACTGGTATTTTAATTTAATTAACCAATCGGAAGTAAAATATTTTCCATTTCATCAGACTAAGTCCGTGAGCTTGAGCACTGGAGAGCAGGGCTACAGTGGTAGTTGGCATCCTATTTATCCGAAGTCCGATCCGACCGGTACCGCAATGTTGATGATTGTGCGAACCGATTCAACCGATACATACGTCGGCCTTGCGAACCACCCACCCGCTCATAGTATGTTGACGCGGTCGCGCTTGCTGTGTGCATTACCATTGTTGAACCCGCTACATTCTACCAACAAGGATTAAGCAACATCACACCACTGGAATATTTGAATATCCATTATAATAACATTGCGCTTTTAAACTGCGATTTGAATGTTTGTTACCTTTTCCTGCCAGTTTTAATATTAACGATCATGGTGACTTTTTATTCACCCCGCATCTAAATCTAAAATAAAAAAACCATCATCCATCTGCGCTGACCACATTCGAACTTTGTTGACTTTAACGAAATTTTCCCAGAAAATACAAGATATATACGCACTAAAGTTAACGTTTGCTGAACTGCGTTTCGCAGTACTTGTTGTCCATTTTATGACATGAACTTTTCAAATCAGTGCTTTTTGCATGCTGCGTTGTTTAATCGTTTATTTTGTTATAATGTACATGGCTTAGCCTGTGAATTGAGTGGCGTGATTTATATTTCTAATTGTGATGTAATAACTTGCAGCCGTTAACAAACTCAGCTACCGAGACACCAGGCATCTGATAACAATTTACCCATTTGTAAGTGCACTTGTAAATAAAATACTTTTCTTATTAGATTCGTTTCTTATTTATTCATTTTCTTGCTGATATTATGGGGCGTTAAAGCAGCCTGGTCACTGGTTCGTGTCGTTTATTACCGGGCCAAGTTGGAGGGATCTCATTGGTCCATTACATCACGAGACCTCTGATGACGTCACGTAATGACGTGTTTGATACCTACGTCATCAAAATTATATATCGATACAACTGTTCATCCGACAATGTCGTTTCTTGTTTCACCGTGGTTCGTTCAGACGATTCTCGTTTTGCTAATTATTTGTCATAATTATTTGAATATTTCTTTACTGGAAGGACAGGAAGTGACGTACTCGCTCGAGACGCGTCGGTGTAACTATGGTGTGCAGCAAAGCGTGCAAATCGGGTTATTATGACGTCATTGTGGACAAAAGGGGAATAATTACCTGTGGACAAAAGGGGAATAATTACTTGCGACGACGGACGACGACGGACGGCAACGACGACGGATGACAACGGGCGACGACGGACGACAACTGGCGTCAACGGGCGACGACGGACGACAACGGACGACAACGGGCGACGACGGACGACAACGGGCGACAACGGACGACGACGGACGACAACGGACGACAACGGGCGACAACGGACGACGACGGGCGACGACGGATGACAACTGGCGACGACGGATGACAACTGGCGACGACGGACGACACGGACGACAACGGGCGACGACGGGCGACAACGGACGACACGGACGACAACAGACGACAACGGACGACAACGGGCGACGACGGACGACAACGGACGACAACGGGCGACAACGGACGACGACGGACGACAACGGACGACAACGGGCTACAACGGACGACGACGGACGACAACTGGCGACAACGGGCGACGACGGACGACATCGGGAGACGACGGACGACAACGGGCGTCAACGGACGACGACGGACGACACGGACGACAACAGACGACAACGGACAACAACTGGCGACAACGGGCGAAAACGGAAGACAACGGACGACAACTGGCGACGACGGACGACAACGGACGACAACGGACAACGACGGACGACAACGGACGACGACGGACGACAACTGGCGACGACGGACGACGACAACGGACAACGACGGACGACAACGGACGACGACGGACGACAACTGGCGACGACGGACGACAACAGGCGACAACAGGCGACAACGGACGACAACGGACGACAACGGACGACGACGGACGACAACGGACGACGACGGACGACAACTGGCGACAACTGGCGACAACTGGCGACGACGGACGACAACGGACAACAACGGACAACAACTGGCGACAACGGACGACAACGGACACAACGGACGACGACGGACGACAACGGGCGACAACGGACGACGTACGG
>CH002979.1:885454-911464 GCA_000149265.1 Ciona savignyi | reverse complement strand
GTGGGAAACTCACGACAACGGACGACGACGGACGACAACTGGCGACGACGGACGACAACGGACGACGACGGACGACAACTGGCGACAACGGACGACAACGGACGACAACTGACGACGACGACGGACGACAACTGGCGATAACGCACGACAACTGGCGACGACGATCGACAACTGGCGACGGACGACGACGGACGACAACAAGGGTTTCTGATCAACACCACAGTTAAACAAACAATCCAATCACGTGACTTTATTTATTTGCGGAAAAAATGGGGCGAAAATCGATAAAAATCCCGATAAAAAAACGATTTTGACTCGATTTTAAAGAATTCGAGCCATGAAATATCGAGATTTGAATAACATCCAATATAAGGTCCACATACTAAGCAATATAATTCCATATAATGTGGTTGACTTATTTTCAACTCAGTTTGAAATTGTTTGTCCACACCTCGGGTATATCGCACGATTGTTCGTCCACACCTCGGGTATATCGCACGATTGTTCGTCCACACCTCGGGTATATCGCACGATTGTTCGTCCACACCTCGGGTATATCGCACGATTGTTCATCCACACCTCGGGTATATCGCACGATTGTTCGTCCACACCTCGGGTATATGGCACGATTGTTCGTCCACACCTCGGGTATATCGCACGATTGTTCGTCCACACCTCGGGTATATGGCACGATTGTTCGTCCACACCTCGGGTATATGGCACGATTGTTCATCCACACCTCGGGTATATCGCACGATTGTTCGTCCACACCTCGGGTATATGGCACGATTGTTCGTCCACACCTCGGGTATATCGCACGATTGTTCGTCCACACCTCGGGTATATCGCATGATTGTTCGTCCACACCTCGGGTATATCGCACGATTGTTCGTCCACACCTCGGGTATATCGCACGATTGTTCGTCCACACCTCGGGTATATCGCACGATTGTTCGTCCACACCTCGGGTATATCGCATGATTGTTCGTCCACACCTCGGGTATATCGCACGATTGTTCATCCACACCTCGGGTATATCGCACGATTGTTCGTCCACACCTCGGGTATATCGCACGATTGTTCGTCCACACCTCGGGTATATCGTACGATTGTTCGTCCACACCTCGGGTATATCGCACGATTGTTCGTCCACACCTCGGGTATATCGCACGATTGTTCGTCCACACCTCGGGTATATCGGACGATTGTTCGTCCACACCTCGGGTATATCGCACGATTGTTCGTCCACACCTCGGGTATATCGCACGATTGTTCGTCCACACCTCGGGTATATCGCACGATTGTTCGTCCACACCTCGGGTATATCGCACGATTGTTCGTCCACACCTCGGGTATATGGCACGATTGTTCATCCACACCTCGGGTATATCGCATGATTGTTCGTTCACACCTCGGGTATATGACACGACTGTTCGTCCACACCTCGGGTATATGGCACGATTGTTCGTCCACACCTCGGGTATATGGCACGATTGTTCGTCCACACCTCGGGTATATCGCACGATTGTTCGTCCACACCTCAGGTATATCGCACGATTGTTCATCCACACCTCGGGTATATCCCACGATTGTTCGTCCACACCTCGGGTATATCGCACGATTGTTCGTCCACACCTCGGGTATATCGCACGATTGTTCATCCACACCTCGGGTATATCGCACGATTGTTCGTCCACACCTCGGGTATATCGCATGATTGTTCATCCACACCTCGGGTATATCGCATGATTGTTCGTCCACACCTCGGGTATATGGCACGATTGTTCATCCACACCTCGGGTATATCGCACGATTGTTCGTCCACACCTAGGGTATATGACCAGCTACATCACACCATTGTTCGGTCATAAGGTTGCATACCACCATATGAAGCAGCTCACGTCGCCACCTTTATTTTGTTGATTGTCTCATTCTCTATCAACAATCCTCATTGTCCAACAAAACGAAAGTCTTTTATGACGTCATAAAAGACAATATTCCGAGTGTCAATTCACGAGTCTTCGCGTAATTTCGCTTAATTGTTTCCAGAAATTGAACTAATAAAGTATGAACAGCGTAAACATTTTGGATCAACGATCTCGATTTTGAATTCCAAAAAGCAAATAAAGAAAGGAGACTGTAATCTTGCTCTTTCTAAACTGAACCCCTTACTGAGAAATGGAGTGCTGCGCGTCGGCGGTCGTATTGATAAAGCACCGGTCGAGTATGACGCAAAACACCCGATTATGTTATTCTCACGTAACGAACTTGATCATCGACGAATACCACCAGAGTGTGGGGCATTCTGGTTACGGACACACCTTATCTGCGCTACGTGGGAGATTTTGGATACTGAAAATTGGTGTTGCCGTTCGACGAGTCTTGACGAAATGTCTGCCGTGCAAAAGAAGAAGCGCCGTTCCTGGATGTCAGATTATGGCAGAACTGCCTTCTGGGCGCCTTCAGGCTGACGAAACTTTGGTCCGCTCTCTGTGAAACAAAACCGGAGTGAAATTAAAAGATACGGATGTATATTCACTTGCCTCATCATATCCGAGCCATACATATTGAAATGGCTAATGATCTTTCTGTTGATTCGTTTTTTATAGGTCGACGAGGTAAGCCTAAACAACGGGACCAATTTTGTTGGTGCAGAGAAGATACTTCAATCATCCCTTGCCGTGTGAAACCGTGAACAGATTGCTGAGCATTTGCGACAGAGGGCAATAGCGTGGTCCTTCAACCCGCCTGCAGCCTCCCACATGGGCGGCGTATGGGAAAGGATGATACGGTCAGTGCGCCGTTTGCTGTCATCCATGCATTCACCAAAGGGCCTGCTTACTGACGAAGCTTTGAATACACCTGTTCGTAGAAGTGGAATCGATTGTTAATTCAAGGCCGCTCGTTCCTGTCATTATTGATCCGCACAGCGATGAACCGATAACGCCGAATCACTTGCTGTTACTGCGTGGTTCACCAAATGAAACTCCAGGCCTCTTTGATGAGAAAGCGTCGTACGCAAGACGAAGATGGGTCCAAGTGCAACATATGGCCAATATATTTTGGAAACGCTGGGTGTCAGAATTTTGCCCAATTTGATTGAACGCCAAAAGTGGTACAGCAAAAGATCAAACTTTGAAATCAACGATATAGTGCTGCTAGTGGACGAGAGCCAGTTATACCCGATTTGTTTAATGCTTTGTACAGAATAGAGAGCATTAATTGTACGAGAAAAATATTTGATAAGTTTTTGTCAGTTAACAGCTTCTCTGTAACTCAACCAACTGGTATGTGTACTATTTCTCCAGACGATAAAAGCATCATAGAGTATATTGCAGGCTATATTATTCAAAATGAATAATAAATCTAAATTAGAAAAAGAACACGTCATTTTTGAAAGCTTTAATGGTTATAGTGGAAGTTTTAATGGTTGTAGTTTAATCGATGCACTGAATAATTCCAAATTAGGCAGTCTTTGTGTCCCTAAAAAACAAGTTGTGGATGTCCTTTTATATGTAGAAAACTTGTTTCGAATTCACAGTCAATATAATATTAATCTAATTGAAACAGTCACTAATTTATTGGATTTGCCCTTCTTTTGTGGTTTACTTGGAGTGCCGGACAAACATAAATTTCTGATATTAAAGTTTTGCCATTACTTTTTGAAAATTAGATGTTATTACAAAGCTCGGAAATTAAATGAGTTGTATGCGTTTTCTTTTTCTAAGACTACTTCTGTTGCTAAACCAAATGCAAGTTTACGTAAGTCATTAAAATAAGAATATGATATATAAATAAAAAACAGTAACTAAAATTTTATTATTAAATATTAATGTCATGGTTTTAAACACCATCTGGGTACTAAATGTATTAAAGCTGTTGTATGCATAGCCTAGAATAATTTGTATGTATAGCCCAGAATGCTAACAACCGGTGCATATTCTTTGACTGTCTTGATCAATCTTATTTTTTGTATTTTCTTTTTTGGTTGTTCAGAGTTCACATTGGCTCCTTTAACTTGTTTTAGTTTTTTTTTAGAGAAATTAAATTGTGAGCATGGCTATAGGCATTGATGTCTGGATGAGAATTGCTTCCCCCAAGATGTCGGACTTGACTAAAGAAGGCTTCTAAAGGATCTTGGTTTAATCGCCTGGTAAGAACATAGGCCCCTGGTGGGCTGTTTTCAAGAATAAAGCTTACATGCCCAACCATGCCCTTTGTTGCCATAACAAGTCCATATTATAGGTCTGATATGATAGAAACTTCATTTCTTTCTCCTTTTGAGTGTCACCACTTACACTGCTTTTCCAGGTTTCAAGTTCTTCAAGGAAGGTTGATGTAAGCCATGTTAAGCGGGGATCTGTGATTGAATAGTAGGGAGCAAGGTCTTTGTTTTTGCTGTAATTTAGTTTTGTGTTCATTAAATCGACCCATTTGTTCATTAGTTCAGCAAGCCATGCACTTCTATACATTGCATATCCTCCACGAGCTCTCATCATTAAGACAACTGAGTTGGAAAGTGTTTGTGCAGCATAACACACTCTCATTTTGTAAAATGACTTAAGACTCAAATGTTGGTCTGTCAATTTGCAGCATCTCAGCTCATTGGATCGAAACATTTGTGGTACCTTGCAAAAATGCTCCCACAGAATGAAATGCTCGCCATACTTCAGAAGTTTTGTCCCATTTGGCCGACTGGAAGATATATTGTTCCTTGTAGTTTTAAGTAGATGTGGTGGGTCCGAGATAAGGTAAATTTTGTGATTTGGGTCAAAAATATTTGTGCACATGTATGGAATAGGTAAATTTAAGTTGTTCATTTGACTAAACATAGATATGTTAGTGCTCATGCCGTCAGCAATGATTGCAGCCACTGTGAACCCACAGCATGTCAAATCGGAGATCGCTTCCCAAACTATACTTGTCAGTTCATACGATTTCAGTTGATTTGTGGAAAAAAACATTAATGGCCTTGAAAAATCACTTACAGCAGATATAACATATAACGTGTGCTGCTAACTGTTGCTCAGTGCCACGGTGTTCTCCGAGATTAACAAATCCCCAACCATTCGGTCTAATGATTGGTTAAAAACCAAACTTGATTTTACTGTAAAATATAACGTATGTTATTCCTAGTGAACAAATTAAAAACTATGTTATAAACCTTTCATTTCATCCACAGAAAGTGTAAGGAAACGTTCATGTGGCTTTAAGTCCTCACTTCTGGCTCGAATCTCCTCCAGCCACATGAGTTTGTGAACCAGGTGTAGTGGAATATACATTTCTAAAACAACCAATGGTATTTTGTCAATTTATGGTACCGGTACTGATATTTGATTTAACACATAAATACTGGTACATATTTCATGAACATGCATACATACTGATACATATAATCATTTAGAGTTCTTGTGCTTGGTAGCTTTAACACTCTGCTCTTTCTCAGCTCTTCATATGCTGCTTTGCTTTTGCAAATAAGCCCAAGAGGCAAAAACAAGTCCAGTAACATACCGTATAATTTCAGGGTGATATCGCTCACCGCCACTTTTTCTGTGAAGCAACTTCTTCTGCTTCCTCCACATAATTTGGTGAAATTCATCAGTTTTTGTTAATTCTGAAACTGCAAGTTTTTGTTTTACGTTCGAACAAACCTTGTGGAATATACAACACAGGTAAAGAAATATTTTTTGGTTAACCTTAAACAATTTAACATGAAGATGTTACCTGATTCAATGGTTGATATGACATCTGAGGACAGTTCCTCATCAATTTCAATATGTTCAGCTTTGTTTGCGAGCAGCTGTTTTACTTTATTTTCCAGGGATTGTATTCTAGAGACCATATTTTATATTTTATTTCTGCAAATCGGTGTTAACATTACTGGTACCTCTCATTTTGCCCAGTTAGGGTGGAATTGATCCTACATGTTGTAGCGTTGCCGGTACTTAACCGCTGAAGTGGAGTGTTCCTTACATATTCCCTGTATTTTAATTTTTTTCTTTGATTTCTAATCAATTCCTTATGTTTATGTGTGCATTTCTGACATTGGTCACCATTTTGTGACAGTACCCAGCATTCCTGAGATCTAAAGAAATAGAGTAAAATATAACCTTTTAAAGTAGCCAGCCATCCTTAGCAATGTTTTTAGGAATTAGGGTATCGAACATCAGAATATGTATGTTAAATGCAAAAACTAACCGATAAGCTATTATTTTGTAATTGTGTTGCCGTGCAGATGAAAATGGATCAGTGGGTGTAGTGACATAATGTGGTCGGATGCCATCGCTACTTCTGAATTCATCTGGTACACCACAGCACACTGACAGACCTTCAATACTGGAAAGTACTTGCTTCACTTTGTTTGTTCTAAAATTTTTAATATTTGTGAGCGGGGCCAAATTTGCTGCCCATCCGTAAATTGAAATTCCAATTTGTAAATTTTCCTTTATTGCCACTGTATATTTTTGGTTGATCAAACCCTTCATTCTTAATTAAATCGGATTTCAAACTCTAAAATTTCAGATGTCCAAGGCAGAATGTTGTTCCTGCGTATTTGTTGATCAACTGTGCTGATTGATTCTGCGTACACTTTTTGTGTAAACTGCCTCATTGTAGGGGGATGGCGCTTGGGACCATTACTTGCCTCAATACTTTTCCTCGGCAAGCACTGTTGTGGCAATGCTCCCACCCTCAACTCTTTTCTTGAACCCTCTAAATACATAATTCTGAGTTTGACTTTTGTTATACTAGTACTGTAATAATTGTTATTGCTGCACTGCTAACATTCTTTATTGACCTAAAGCGTATAGAAAAAGACTTATATTATTGATTTTTTTAAAAGAAATAGCGTAGTATAGCCTAGGGGAAAGTCGGCACCCATGACCATGCGGGACCTTTGAACCACCCCACTTAAAATCAATACGAAAACTCTTTAGCGCCAATTTTAATCACGAATCGAATCGTTATGAAAACTGATTACTACGTAGAAAATGGCGGGACGTTCGCGGAAATATTGTTGAAGTGGTAGTTGTTTTTGTGTTTTGTGTACTGTTTTTAAACTATGACTCCCAATCGTAATTTCGTTTTAGCAACAAGGCAGCATATTGTTAAGATTAAATAATTTTAGTCAGTGATAGAGTATAGGTAACTGTTTCTGTTTAGTAGACTGTTTACAAATCAAAGCTATATTTTAATGGTAATTGTAAAAAAATGTTGGACTTTGTAGGTAGGGACCATTGAGCCACCTTTTACAGGGACCAATGAACCATTACTTCGTACCTAATGACGGGCTTTTAAAGGCTGGTGTTAATATTTTATCGTGATTTTAATAATTTTTTTATGGTTTAATCAGTTTAAAACAAGTATACTTGTACAATACAGGCCTATCAGCCAATAGGTTATACCATAATTTCATATTTGAATAGCCTAAAAATTTTATTTTAACGAAACACCTAGTATGCAAACTGCAATACGGTAATATGTTAATTAATATGCCTTTGGCCCTTTGCAGAAATTTAGTTAAGGATAAATTCTTTTAGTTGAAGTTACCCAAATTAAAAATGCCCCTTAAAAACAAATTTTCACATGGGTCTTTCAGTAAAGTTGAAATGAAAATTGCTTTGGAATCTGTCATCATGAAAAAAGAAATCTGTTCAACAGAACATGTTTTTGCCAAGCGAAGTTTCTAATTAGCAGAACCAGAAGTTTACGCAAGAAAAGAGTACCAGTCCAGTTTCAGATCCAGAAGGAGTAAGTCGGAAACAATTTTCAGCCTCATCCACATGCTCGCTCCAATTGGAGAAAAGAACAGCAATCGAAAAAAGATGAAGTCAAGTATTATAACAGATTAACCATACAAGGTGGCTTTGAAGAGAGATGCAGAAGCTAAATATTCTCATCACTTAAAGAAAGAGTGATATCTAGGCAGAAATTGTTCACATGTTCGGGTAATTTAGAAAGCAGTAAAGAGACCGATGCTGAAAAAGGTTTTAACATGGTGTTATCTTCTGATGCAAAAGTTGATGATTTTGTTGAAGTAGAATACACTGGGAAAAGAGCCCTTTTTTGTATGCAAGCTGCAGCAAGAACTGGAATTATCTTTTTCTTCTAAAACATCCTAAGTCCGATGGTTTTGTAGACCCGGTCTTACATGATATACATTCTGTTTCAATTGATAAAATTGTACAAATAGTATAATCCCCCTTGTATATTGGTACCGCCAGTAGATCAAACGAAATAAAACAGTTCACTGCAGACCAGTCTAAATATACATTTGAACAGATGCAATATATGAGACAATTGTGGGGGTGATACATTTTCCAAGTGTTAACTGTTCGCAGTAATAAATATAACAGTACTGTAGTAAGTGTTAATAAAACTTTTGTTTGTTTAAAGTGGGTTGTGGTTACTAAATTGATTGAGTTATGTGATTATCAATTAAAATAACTGTTAATTTTAAAGTGGCTCAAAGGCCCCTATAGGGTGGCTCAAAGGACCCAACCGTAGGGGACCATTGAGCCACTTTGAGTCTTGGTACATTTTGGGCCCCTGTCAGCACAGCTTACATTTAAAAAGCTTCAAACGTTATCAAAATAAACTCCAAATATGGTAGCACTGGTAACACTTGTTTTTAACGCAAGTGCATCAACCATAGAAATCTTATGAAACATTTTCGAAAAAGTGGCTCACTGGTCCCGACTTTCCCCTACATACTTTGCACAATATCTGATGGAAGGAAGTGGATATCACACATTTTCACGTTATCCTTGGAATATTGCACTTTGATTTGTTTGTCTTGTCTGTACGACAAAACACACCTTTCTAGATCATCTGCCCATTTAAACTTTTCTTTCTTACAATATTTTTTATTTGGTATTGAAAATAAAGTGTACAGCGGTGTCGAGTTATCGCAGCCTGGATAGCAACATATATTTGGCATCTTTCAGCTAATTAATTATGAAATCGTCTGTTAAGAGAGAAATTGGTAAGCTATAATAGGTACTAAGAACCTGAAAATATATTTAATTTGGATAAATATGACCATTCGCCTAACTTTTAAATAATAACAAATGTTTTGTGAAATTATTTTTCCGTATGTCGCCAGCTTGTATAGTCGTTCAGGACAACAATTCGGTCGAGCAGTGAAGCGTGACACCGGCGAATCAAATTCAACGGTGACGTCACAGTTTCTCTTCATCTTATTATATGTCGTTGATCAAACGGACAAACTTGTATAGAGATATCGATAAGGGAGAGGTCAATATGATTGACATCGACGCGTATACAATCAAAAGGGCATTACAATCAAAAAGACTAAAACAACTAGAAAGTGTCAACCACGTGTTTAACCACCACTATTTGTAAAACACATGTTGTATGCCATATATTCATGCTACAGGGTCCCTAACCACAATTTGTATTTTATACACCGAGTATATAGTTTGTTTCTGCAAGCATAAACGCATGGGTCCCATAGTTAACCAACCAAACTTATTTTCCATGTGCAGTTAAATAAAAGATAAACGTCTAAAATTTACGAACATTTCATCACAAATGTTTTAAATTAAAGCTTCTTTTCAAGCGCTTTAGTGAAATAAGGCTAAATTCCCAAAACAGCCCGATTTATTTTTTAATGGTTTCAGGAAATTCCCCTGAGCTAGTAGATAAGTTTCTGTTTTTAAAAGTGACTTATGTTATGGAACAATTCTTAAAGTTTTAATCTGATTTGTAGACTGCTTATTAGAGATGTCAGTGCGATATGGCATGTCTGTTACAATCGTAACTCAAGAACATATCTTCGTTTTCAAGGAAATTACCCTAAGTAAATGTTTTTTATTTTTTAATTGGCACAGAGTGTCTAATGGTCTAACATTTCACTGAATCTGATCAAAATTAGAGCAGCCGTTCAAGCGCTATGCCCCCAAAAGCTAATTAATTAGAAAAAAACGTTTTGGTTTTTAACGTCTTATGGGAATTCCCCTGGATTCATTACCCAAAATTTTGGTATCTGCATATCTAAACTCATGTTGTCTATAACAAATACCAAAGTTTGATTGCGATTCCATTAATCCTTTTGGTAGATGTCGGGGCGACATGGCATGCTTGTCACAATCATGATTTGAGAACATATCCTATTTTTCGGGTATTTCCTTAGGTAATTTTATTATTTCTTCTAAGTGTTAAATCAGTGACTAATATGCACTTACATTCCATGAAATCTGATTCAAATTGTAACAGCCGTTCAAGCGCTATGCCCAAAAAAGGCTAATTTTTTAGAAAAAAGTAGCGTTTTGGTTTTTAACCTCCCAGGGGAATTCCCCTTGATTTATTACCCAAAATTTTGGTTTCTGCATATCTAGACCATGTTGTCTAACGAATGACTAAGCTTCATTACGATTCGATTATTCCTTCTGGTAGATGTCGGGGCGCCATGGCATGCCTGTCACAATCATGATTTCAGTACAAAATCGAATTTTTTAGGGTGTTTCCCTAGGTAATTTTTTTTATTTCGTTTAAGTGTTAAATCAGTCACTTACACACTTACTTTTCACCAAATATTATTTAAATAAGAGCAGCCGTTCAAGCGCTATGCCACAAAAAGCTAAATTTTTCATAAAAAATACCGTTTTGGTTTTTAACCTCCCAGGGGAATTCCCCTTGATTTATTACCCAAAATTCTGCATATCTAGACCATGGTAGATGTCGGGGCGGGTATGGTAGATGTCGGGGCGCCATGCCATGCCTGTCAAACCTTTGACGAAAAAAAACAAAAAAAAGAAAAAAAAAACGGACAAAAACAATATGTGTCCCATTTTTCCAAATGGGACCCATAATAAGACATACGAAATACAAAATTGTATTACATATTTAAATGCATGTGAAATACAAAATAATCTGATATGAAAATGTGAAATACAAAATAATCTGAAAAAAAGTATTTAAGGCAGTGTTTCCCAACCCGAGTCCGCGGTCTCAAATGAGTTCGCTGAAGGTTTAAATGAGTCCGCAAGCAAATCAACAATTTGCAAAACTTTTATTTTGTTAAAGTTTTGTAGTGTATCATATGCACATAGTTCAGTACGCTACACCTTTGACTAGTGCTAATTCAAAATTGACGCACTTTGAGTCCGCAAAGACTTTCGCTGGTAAGGAAATACTCCGCGACCAAAAAGGTTGGGAAACGCTGATTTAAGGGTTAAGATAAAAGGATATTTATGTTTATCCCCGTGAATGGGAAAACCAAGCGGGTTAACAAACGGGCAATCGTCAGTTCACCTCGCGCCCACCGTCGGGTTACCGGAGCTGTTGCAGTGTGTTGTATTATTGACACATTCCTTTAATTTTGTAGAACCCATTAATCCGCTGGATTCTGGCAATGTCCGTTAAGTGCCTTTAGCTAGCGACCAGTTACGAGCCGGCAGTCTTTCGGCTGAAAGGCGCCGCACTTAACCACCAGACTTACCGGTCGGACTATTTAACATGTAAACAACTAATGGATTAATAGTAATATAAATAAGTCATGCATTAGGAAACCGGTGTAATAGAAAATCCACCATGTAGAATAGATAACCGGTAGTAGTACCAGTACCCAACATTGAAGATTTTTTAAACTGGCGTTTTGTTAATAAGAGTTATGGGCAATAGGATAAAGTAACATTTGTCCGAGCTAACCTGCAACCGAAAACACAGCACACGGTTGGAATAAACAAGAAACCACAACAACTTTTGTTCCCGTGTTGTACAACGGATCACATGACCGGAAGGTTGTGCGTCACAATTCTTTAGCGCTAAAAAATACACAAGAACACACTTGCAAGCGTTTAAATCAATTTTTTTATGTTTAAATTTTTTTTAGATGCAAATTTCATCTATCTCTTTATATCAAACTAACGTTTTTAATTATTCACCTTTTAAACTCGCGGTTACGTAATATATGCCAAATCATAACACACGAAGTGTTTTTATAACCTATGTGACTCGAGTTACTTATTATGTTGAACCACGCTAAACTTTCGGCTACATAGGGTTTCTCCCAAACCAAATATACCCCCACATATATATACAGGAAATCATTCTGTTTTAATTATCTATGAAAATTACTTGCCACTTTAATACTGAAATGCGACACCGGAAGAATAATAGACGACGCTACTAGTTTGTATTGACTGCAAGACAGATCATTATAGCATTGATATATGCTGCTAACAAAACTGTAATTGTTAGCTGGTATCCCTACTGTGGACCCGAGATAATCATGACATAAATTTTTGAAGTTTTCCATTCTTGGAAACAAAGATGATTATTTAAGTTTATCATTTGAAAATCATAGAGGATAATTGTAACATAAAAACAGCAATATTTATGTAGGGACACGAGTGGTGTTAAAATAATAAAAGTATTATGATCATTGTGGGTGGAGTCGGACTTTTAATTTCCTTGTTATAGAATAACATTGTGTCATACTTAGCTTCTTATAAATCATGTTTTATGGTCTGCAACAGGGTTGCCATTTGGCCTTTTTCACGGCCAAATTTCAGAAATTTGGCCGTACCAAAATCGCCCCAGACGCGAAAAAAATAGTTTGGCCGTGCGGAAAAATCTGGCCGAATTTGGCCGTATAAGCATATTGTCAAATTTTTAGCCAAAACGTCATATTATTTTTACGCTACAGTAGAAATAAGGGGATAAAATATATATGTAAATGAATTAATAATATCAATTGTCTCATTTACCAAATCACAAAGCTGATTATGACGTTTTAAAATAAAATAATAACGATAGAAATTCCTATATAGTATTTGAATGGGTTCGACAAATCTGGAGGGAATTAAAATTATGCAATTTTTGAACAAATATTGAGATAAATAGCCCAATTGGCTAAATTAAATAGTTTATTTTGTACCTGATACAAATTGGCCGAATTTTGGCCGTAAAGCAAACACAGTTTGGCCGTAAGGCAGATTTTCCGTCTGGCAACCCTGGTCTGCAATCATTCGTTGGCAAACTGTCAATTGATGACATTGGAAAATGGATAAAAATTACTGCAATACGGAAGGCAATGGTGATGTTTACGAAAGAGAAGTCCGATTTAACGCGGCAAACGATTATGTGAATTTTGCGCCATCGAAAGGTAAATTTGGAAATGTAATTAATCTTAATTTTTTGATTTGTTTATTTAAAGTACTTATCTTATCTACGAGGTGGGGTGACTGCACACATAAACCGAACTATGTTTTAATAGGAAATGAATCTCAACCTGTTGAAAACAAACCAAAGTACAAGAAATACTGGAGAGCACTTAATTGTTTTGTGATATTACTTCTGCTGGTAATAGCTGTGGTGGGGATTTACTACATTTCGGTAAGTTACTGAACTTGTTTGGACTTATAGCAGCGCTTTAACTTTGGACGGGGGTTTAACCAGGTAAGGGGTAAAACATAGGTCAAGTATTTTATTGGGTTGTTGCGCAGCGTGCAGCCAGTTAAAGCACTGTACACATAGCTTAGGTAGGTGAAGTTGTGGCGTGTCGCCAAAATATGTTTGTTAATTGTGCGTGTTGCTTAACACTTGATCTGGTCAGATGATTCTCTGGCTGACCGTATTCAGTTATTCGACTCTCGCAATCCGACAACTCACGGAAGGGGCTTTTATTCTTGTTTATTTATAAGCTGACACAGTAAAGTACAAACAGTTTAAATAGTTCAATTTTGCTTGTTTTCTTGTGACTTTCTTTGGTTGAATATGATAGACTGCCGTACCGTTAGACGTTGTTCTTATGCTCTGGTTTCTTTAATCGAATCTTAGACTGTCATATCATTAGAACGGTATTTTAGGGTGTCGCTTCGTTAGACCACATTTTTAGACTAATTCGTTAACACCACGTTTCAGAACAAGCGGATACGTGTACACAAAAAAGGCGGCACAACACGTGGTTCGTGAGAAAAGAATTAGTCAGGAAACAGAAGTTTCCTAAGCCGGATTATAGGCTATATGTTAAAACAGCAAAACAAATCTGTATAATGCTTCCCAAAAGCAAATAATATAATACATAATGGCAAAATTGCTACAAGGTAAAATTGAGAGAACGGCCAGGCTCAGCGAGGCCCGACCGAGTGCTCTCTGATATTATGGAATTGTACGCGGTTTATATAACAAATATAACAAGAGCGTTAAACAAAACTCGCAGGAAACGATTCATCGACTGAGTTGCAAAAAACAGGAAACTAATCGCAACTTCCCATGCACAAAATATTAACATATGCCATGGAATTAATAGTTAAAATACACAGCGATACAATTATATATACGTGTGGGATTAACACAGACTTTTCTTAAAGTAAAAATTTAAAATATTTATTTTGCAGAAATTTAGCAGCAGTACAGGTATGTTATTTCTTTCTATATTATAAATTAAGTTTAAATTGAATTTACTCTGATCGCCTCATGTTTGTAGATGGAATTAATGATTTATCGAAAAAAACATCTGAATCTTGCTTAGCTCTAAAGAATTCTGGCGTTTCTACGGATGGTTATTATTCCATTCAACCGGCTGGCGAAACTGAACCCTTTAAAGTAAGACGTTGTTCATATTTGCCCCGAGAGTCCGCATTTAAGTGAATATAACGATTAACAATAAATCTTAGACATTTTGCGACATGACAAGTGCTGGGGGAGGCTGGACGTTGGTTGCAACTGTTCATGAGAATGATATCAAAGGAAAATGCACAACTGGAGATCAATGGTTTAGCAACGAACTGGCAAAACATTCCTTGTGTAAGTTGTTATTGGTTTATTGGCACACATTTTAGATTGTTTTAATAAGTTGACTGTTAGTAAAGAAGTCGCATTTTTAATATGTTGAATGTGACTTCTGGTGAATGCAAAAGAGGCGCCGGAACGTGGGAATCGCCCTCTCTGTTACTGAAACTGTAATGATGTGCTGCGTGGACTATAATAGAGACAACAGTTTGGATTGTGTTTCTTTTTCTTTTTATAATTTTTTTTTTTCTTTTTTTTTATCGTGCCAAGTCCGAAACCATGATGGAGTTGTTACCAGGATCGTTGTTTTGTATAAGAGTCTGTGTATGTATCGGTCGCGTTAACCATTCGGTCACACGACCGTACTTCTGCATTTCGTTATTCTTGGGATTTACCTATCGCAATAGTTTGTACGGAATAACACCAGGTCAAGTAATACGTGGTGCTATATTTAGAACGTTACTCATATAAGTACGAAACTCTTTTCAGATGGAAGGAACTGGGAGAATATGAACACGTTTGGAAATGTAAAGGAAGCAACTTCAGCTGATTATAAAAACCGTGGCTACTCCGGTATTAAGGTGTGGCTGTGAATTTTCGTCATTTATTTATCTCCAATCTTGCAATGAGTTATTAATATAACTTTGTGCTGTTGTTAATATGTAGTAATAACCACGCATTGGTATATTAACAGGCATCTAACGTGATGATTCGTCATGTACCAAACAGGACTCCCGTGGACAAATCGAAATCTCTAGCGAGCCTAGAATACTACACCAGCAACAATTTCCTTACCAAATATGGCGGAAACCTGTACACTACCTACACACAACATTATCCGATGAATCCAAAGACAACGGGTTTGTTATTAACAGTGTTTATACATATTAATCATGTGCTTGTACAACCCGTTTTTATATTTTCTGATGATAAGGATCTTATTAATATTCTTTTTCTTTTATATTTATATATTGTTTTTAATTTAATTTCAGTGATCTATCCAAGCAATATTGGTACGATGGCTGACTCGATTGAGAGCATCTCAAGCAACCTGACCTCATCGATTCCTGACTTTTATAAATACGAGTATGGAAGTGCTGGTAATCGTTTACAAAATGGTGGAAGTAACATGTTCACCAACTATGGCATGCAGGTTGGTGACATCACAAAATATTTGATAAGGTTGGTGTTATGGGGTTAACAACCAACCATGTCGTATTAAGCAAGTCTTACTATGGCAAACTCGGCGTTACTGATAAGCACCAAGTTGTATTGTACAAATGAATGAGCGGATAAATGATAATTACGAACAAAAGAGTGCGATTTTATCGTTTTATTTTCCTGTTTACTATGGGTCCCATATTGAAAAAGGGAACACAAATTGTTTTTGTCCGTTTTTACTTTGTCAAACGCTTGACAGGCCTGGCATGTCGCCCCGATATAAGTTTATGGGAATTCCCCTTGGACGCTAAAACCAAAACGGCATTTTTTTAAATAAAAATAGCTTTTTGGGGCATCCCCTGGGACGTTAAAAATCAAAACTTTTTTCTAAAAAAATAGTTTTTTGGTCAAAGCGCTTAAACGGCTGCTCGAATTTTAATCAGATTTGGCGGAAAGTAAGTGCATTAGTACTTTTACACTTAGAAGAAATAAAAAAATTCCTACGGAAATACCAAAAAAATAAGATTTTGTTTTTAAATCATGATTGTGACAGGCAGGGCATGGTGCCGTGATATCTACTAGAAGGGGTAAGTAAAGGAATCGCAATGAGACTTTGTCATTTGTTAGAGAACATGGTCTAAATATGCAGAAACAAAAAGTTTGGGTGATAAATTCAGGGGAATTTCCCTGAGACTTTAAAAACCAAAACGTTTTTTTCTAAAAATACCTTTTTTTGTGGCATACCGCTTGAAAGGCTGATCTAATTTTGATCAGATTTGGTAAAATGATGGACCGTTAGCCACTCTGTGTCAATTACAAGAAAGATAACATATACTTAGGGTAATTCCCATAAAACGAAGATATGTTCCTGAATCATGATTGTGACAGGCATGCCATATCGCACTGACATCTCGAACAAGGACTCGTCAAATTAGATTAAAACTTTAAGAATTGTTAGATAACATGACCCACATAAAAACAGAAACTTATGTAGGCTACTTTACCCAAGGAAATTCCCCGAGATAAAAAAAACTACATTGGGCTTTTTTTGGGAATTTAGCTTCTAAACAAGTTTAGTATACTATGCAGAAACAACTTACATACTCTGTGTATAAAATAGAAATTGTGGTTAGGGACACTGTAGCATGAATATATGGCATACAAAATAAGTTTTACAAATAGCGGTGGTTATGCACGTGGTTGACACTCTCTAGTTTAAATTTGTTTTTAACTTTCTAAGTTTGTTCTTGACTGAAGTCGCATAGTTTTTGCTGCATCAAATACAAAAGTTGAAGGGGTCGATAGTGGATTCTTTAAAACGAACAGAGCGAGAATGTAAATTCCGCTTGATTAACTAATAATCCCGTGCAAACAGGTGACTGTAAACATATTGTTTTTAAACGAATTATTCTTTTATAGGTTACCGCATACTTCCCATGTGTTTATACAATCCCATACGGCAGTGAATACAAGTAAGATTGTATTAACTGTAGAATCATCGTGGATTTTAATCATAATCAATTTTACCAGATGTTCATCCAGCAATTCTGTGGTAACCAGTCGTAAATCCTACCCTTTCATTGCTTTAATGGAAGTCACGAATGCTAATCAGCAGTACAACATGCAGTATTACGTAATATAAAATTCATTCAGTTGCCTATATATCCGTTTCGATAATCGCGTTATCCCAGACCTATACATTTGTAGATTTTCAGTTATCGCCTCAACAACGAATCTGTCCAGCTGTACAATGGGAAAATGACAAATGGCAACTTCGAGCTTCAATACAGAGCTCGATGTGTTTATGGTGGAAGCATTCCAAGTGTTTGTGACGTTGGGTTTGTTGTCTCGAATACAAAGGTATGGCTAAAACTATCCTACGCACGTTAATGTATGATGGTTCATGCGCTTGTTATGCATGTTCTGTAAAAGAAGTATATGTTGGATAAAATATAGACCGTAAATGCCTTAAACATGCCATTTACATTCGCCGAATTTCCGTTGCGGAGATTCACTTGAATATTTGCCATTGTACAATGAATGAACTAAAAAAATATGACTTTGTATTTTAATTTTCAATTTATATGTGTAAAGTTCTTTTTACAATGATTTGCCTGAAATTTACCACAGCAGAACCAAATGTTGTTTTTGTTATTTTGCGGTTATTTTCATTTTGTACATTGATAACGTAGGATTGGTTTTCTTCTTCATCCATGACGTTGACTGAGAACACCAACAGGCAATCAAATCGCTATTATTATTACATTTATCTCAACAACTATCCAAGAAACGTTGTGTTTGGTTACACCATGTTGTCGAGGTAAGTCGATGTCGATTTCAAAATAAGGATTACAATGTTTATTCCCGTTAAATGGCCAAAATCAATAGAGCCTGAATACCAGTCGGAATACTGTAGTTATTAGAGTGCGTTGTATATAAAAATGCGGGAAGTTAACCATTAGATTAAGGTATCATATGTAGTACCTTGTAGTATCTACCTAAATGAAAAGCTAGCTGCTCGTTCTAATTCAGGCCACCTTTCGGCTGACGGTCCAACATGCTCTTAGGTAGCCAACCGGCAAAATCCGATGTATTATTATTTTTTTTATACCAGAACCGCTGGACGCCTTGTGAGCAAAGATCAACTAACAACAACTCTCGGGACAATGTTGAACACGTTCAAGAACTACACTTGGCCAGGTAAAAATTCAGTGTTTTAACACTTACTGGATCCAATGAATTATTGGTTTTACCAAAATTGAAGAAACGTACTCTCAGTCATATACAACACATCATATTATCTCCGATGACCCGAAGGTGGACCTTTGAGGTTTTCCATTTATGAGGATAATGATGAATATCATATCATAAGTTATATATTCATTGTTGCAAATTATTGTTTTTGAAAATCACTTTTCTCGTACAGTTTCCTGCGCGTCCAATCATCTCGTTGTGCCGGTATCCTATACAATCGGTGAATCAACTTTGACCAACTTCGTGCCACCTTCTATGCATCATGCAACTACCACCGGATTCCTACAGATACGAGCTGAATCTTACACAGAACTTACTATGCTATGTGTCCTGCTGTCAAGTATGTAGCATAGCCAGTATATATTTTACTTTTTAATTTATTTTATGTTGCATGATATGTTGCGATTTGGAATGTTAAGATTTCTTTTTACTTATTTCTGTAATCGATGTAGTCGGTTTATGTCAAAACTAACTAAACCTAGTGTTAAAACTCCAAGACAACAGCAAATGATACAAAATAATTTATTCTACTTTTCAGACTTCTAAATTGCGATGGACAATTTGTTTGTGTTGGTGGAGTGAAGAATGGTTATTCAATGTCGAATGATTGTAATGATTATGCTGGTATGTAGTTTGCCTTATTAACCGTTGTTTCTTTCGTTGCTTATTTGTATATTTGGTAATGTCAATTAAAATAGATATATCATCTTAGATATAAATAGTTGGACAAAATTCTATCGAAATTTTTAGATAAACAAAAAGATGTAGGAACCCTATCTACATCTGCTATCCCATTCCAATAAATCTCTCAAAACCCAAACAGTAGAATACTTGCTTTAATTCTGTACTCCACAAGAAAACATTTCTTTCACAGAACATGGATATTAAGTTTAGATTACTATATTGACGGATCGATTATTTCAAGTTTGTAAAAAAATATATTGGCCTACGTCGTAAAATAATTATAACAATTGTTATTAGTAATAACTGTGTGATCCGAACTTTTTATTTTACATACGCTTTTCCTTTTACAGAAATTTAAGTACAGTGTGTTATACAAGTAGTGGTGGTTTACATTCTCTTGTTTGTATGCAACACACTAGTTGATTAAATTGGAAATTCTATTATAGATTGGGATGGACGATCCAACAATCCTGACTTCCACCACAGCAAAGATTATTCGCATTCTACAAATGATATCGAATCCACGATGATGATTTTCTATCGTTGAACACGACAATAACGAAACTTTAAATCAGTATATAACTCAAGATTTGACATCTCTTTTTATGACGTAATTTTTATTTTTGGGTGATATCTATTGTTATATTTGCATATTGGTTATCATTGTAAATTTTTTGTACATAGGTAAATTCCTGTTTGACTTTTTAAATATTTAAAAATATAATCACGTGTTGTTATAAAGTCGTACTAGTGTTCATCGAGTTGAAATACAATACGGAGAGTCTGCTTTTCTTATAGCGTGATGATGTCATACAGTGATGTCATATGTATGACGTCATTACATACGTGCAGTGCGCCATACACACAACGCCGCATTCTGCCATAAAATTATCTTGTTATAAATAATGACTCCTCAGTTTGACATGTTTAAAAAAACTTCCTCTTCATATTAAGTTCAACTCCTTATTAATAAGGTTAGCTATGTGATGTGTTTGCAAACGCATCTGATAAATCGGCTGCATATTTTGATTATATTTAAATAAGGTACAATTTTAACTTAAGTAAAAATTAAACTTACACTACAAAAAATTTCAATGTAATTTTTCTAACGTGAATAACCCAAAACAAATTTGCATTCAATGAGGATTATTTTATTAAAAAAAGGAAATTAATTAAATTGTCTCAAAGAAAACATTATTAACATTAACTTGTGGCGACGTCTTTAGCGAAGGATATACAATGCCTTTTCTCTTTACCGTGTTTGCGGGTGTTAGTTGATCGCTTATTCGTCATTACAGAAACGCACATACAAACTACACAGTGCAGTACGCAATATTGGTGACCCCGAAGTTTTAGAAACGTTTTTTTTTGAAGGAAATTATATTATAAGCCTAGAACAGCAAAAAGTAGTAGCCCTAAACTGCCCACATCCTGGACAGACCAACCACGGGTTTTAACAGACGGATGCGCAATTTGCACTAAAGAACATCTTGACAGATCAGACAAAAATCCGCCCGAAAAAGAAAAATATCATGCAATCAAAGAGCGCTTGCTCAGTGATTTCTGTTTGACGCAGTCATAGAGAGCAAATCGACTGCTCCACATGCCCCATTGGGTGACCGAATGCCATCCTCACTCACGGATAATATGCTAGCCCTGCTGTGCAAGGAGAAAGAAAGCTCCCCTTTCCGGGAGGTATTCTTGGAACGTATGCCTGCCAACATAATAACGGTACTTGCTTCTCAGGATTTGGTCGATAACCGCAATTTAGCAAGGCAGAATTATTATTGGCAGGCCCGGAGGACGTTGACGTCTTCATTTCTAGTGAACAAAGCTGTTTCACAACCAGCCAGAAAAAACGCCATTTGATTCTTTTATGTCGCCCTTCTTGTGCGTTTCAGGGAAACTGCAGGGCCGACCGTCCACAGCTGCTGCGACGGCTGACACAGCACACTGCCTTTTCTACGTTTGGGATAGATTGCCAGGTCGCAATTTTCTGGTTGATACGGGAGCCGAAATCAGTGTCCTCCCCCCTACAGGACTTGAACGTTGCACCAACAAACCCAGCAACAACCTAATGGCGGCTAATGGCGGCAATATCCGTACATACGGTTCGCGATCGGAATCATTGGATTTACCCCCCCGGTAAATTCTATTGGAAATTTGTTTTAGCTGACGTATCTGGCCGCTACTTGGTGCTGATGTCTTAAGGGTAAATGCCTTGTTAGTGGATATCAAGCGCCGAATCAATACCGAAACGTTTGCAAGCACCCCAATCGTCCGACTTGCCAATCAGCACTACGTCTCAACGCTGTTTTATCGAGCAAATCTGTATATGTATAGTTGCTGGCTGAATTCCCCGCAGTTACTACGTCTCATTTCTCCCAGTCATTACCCAAGCATGGAGTTGAGCACCACATTATTACCACCGGTCCACCTGTACATTCACGTACTCGGCAACTGCACCCTGGTTTCTAAATCTTCCGGCTTGCAGACCACAATATAGTTATAAAAGTAGGCGTGTCAATTCGGAGTCTTGCAAATTGATTTTCTGGGACACTGCGTGAACCAACAAGGCGCTCGACCGCTGCCAGTGGAAATGGCAGCCATTCAGTTGTTTCTACGCCCAACGACGATCAAAGAGCTTCAAAAATTTACAGGTATGATTAATTTCTACCACCGTTTTATGCCTTGTGCTGCACGCATAATGTCTCCTATTTACGAGTCATTGTCTGGAAAACCGACAGAGCTGGTTTG
The DNA here is from genome assembly GCA_000149265.1 of Ciona savignyi. Classification (NCBI taxonomy): domain Eukaryota; kingdom Metazoa; phylum Chordata; class Ascidiacea; order Phlebobranchia; family Cionidae; genus Ciona; species Ciona savignyi. The sequence continues at coordinate 889,351 of CH002979.1, read as the reverse complement.
GAACCCGTTGGACCCGGAAGGTTAGTCCTGTCGCACAGCTGTCACGAACCTGAAACTTAAAGACATCCGACTTAATCCGCCTGGAACTACGATTCATTACGATGTATCGACAGGAACGCCACGTCCTGTGATCCTAAAGTCCTGGCAGAAGAAAATATACGATATGGCTCACAATCTGTCAAATCCGTCCATTCGGACAACACGTAAGCTTATTTCGTCTAAATTTGTCTGGCACGGTTTACATCGACAGTTCGTTTTGTGGGTTAAACAATGTGTGTGCTGTCGGATAGCCAAAATCCCCTAGCATGTACGTGCTCCGTTTGAGAAATTCCCACTGTGCCAATCACGTTTTTGCAACGTGAACATTGATATCGTCGGCCCCTTGGTACCCTCACACAAAAGTAATATGCATTTGACGTTTGCCTAGTGAAGATAATTTATTTGTGTTGGTATATTTTTACAGCAGGTTTTATAAAGTAGCTGTAATAAACACAATTACCTGTGCCAATCTTCGAAAGATATGGAATTCAATTTTATTGAGAACATATAATAGACCTCCATTTGTTTCCGATTTTAGATAATTTACATGTAAAATAGACGGTAATGGCAACGATACCGTTTTTTGAAAGTTTTAATAAGTACCAAGATAAGTTGGCTTAGACATTTCTAGATGCACAATCTGCTTGTCCACTTTGATTGATGAAACACAAAAAGATTTGTGGGGCCAAAGATTTTCCAACGCATCTATAATTGGACGGGACCAGGTCCCAGGATCCGCTGCCGTCTATACTTGGTACAGATATCTCCGTTTCGACTCCATATACATTGCTACATTGCGTGGAGCTAAACTTGACTTGCAGCGGAACCTCCACCAAATGAAAAAAAACAGAAATCTTCACTCATAGATATTCTCTATTAGGTTGTAGGTCTCTGTATGTGTTTGTGTGTAATCCCACAACGCTTTATAAATGCAAATAATGACGTAGATTGAAACTACTGCTTTATGTGTCAATTACGTCATAAGTTGATAACTGCCAACGACGTCATAAGATAATAACAGAATGCACACAGCCGGCGTCGATTAAATGAAATGCAGTTTTTGCGAATATGATATCAAAATTGCTATAGATTAATGAAATACAGACCTTTAGGTGAAGTTAAATAGTAGATTTTTCCGTTTTTTTAAAGAAAACTCGAGGAAATTTAGAAAAAAATAAGAAAACTCAAGGAGAATTGGACTAATTTTAAACATAATACAAAATGTGTGTTTCCTAATATATGCCATTCCGGCCACTTCCTTGCAGAAGGCAATTGGTTCAAAGTAATATTTGTCCAAGCTGAATTGCAATCGTAAACACAGCAAACGCGCTGGACTTATACACATGAAACTACAACAATACAGCTTTTGTTCCCGTGTACTAGAACTGATCACATGACCAGTACGTTCTACGTCACAATGCGGCCCATAGCAACGAAAACTATAGCGCTATAGAGGAGTGTTCAGATGATAGGTAATACACTTGCAAGCTTAAATCATTTTTTAAACTCACAAGGTATCTTATTTCTGCATACCAAATCAGCAGTTTTGAATATTCACCTTTTAAAATTGATATCCTGGCCTGACATCTTGCCACCATGACACATGTAGTGTTATGTATATGACTCACATTATAAATTATGTTGTGCCACGCTAACCTTTTAGTTAATCAAGCTTCATAGTAAAACTTATTTGAAATATCTACGATTATACCTCGCTAATTAAATACTGGGTAATGTGAAACCAGTAAAATAATAGACGCTTCTTGTTTGTATGGGCCGTAAGACCGATTATACTGCAGCACTAATATACGCTGCTGCTTGGTGTTTTCTGTATCCAGTGATAAACATCTTTAATAGTGGAGGCGTTGGCCTAGGTAACTTACCTAACGCGTTGGTCTATTGAAATACGGCGTTGGTATAATTTTGCTTTTACTGCATGTAGATATTTTATTACCTCGGCTTAAGCCTAGTGAGACCTAAAAGGGTAACTTTGGGGTTAATTGGGTTGAAAAATCTACTAAACTACTTAACTAGTGAACCGATTATTTCCAGTTTGTAACAAAATATATTTTTATCCCAAACACAGGCTGTTGCTAAGTTTGGATCAAGGCAAATCCCATTTGGCGCCTCATGTGTGTCACCTTCAACTGAATACGCCAATTCAGTTTCAAGGCCCTTTACCTCACTGTAGCTTATGCAGTGTCCTGATCTGTTCAGAGTTTGCATCACCAGCTTTGAACCTGTGAGGGATGCAAGCCCAAGGTCCGTAGCTGTGTGCTTACATGGCTTTACGGTGCCGTTAGTGACGTTAACAATGACATCCGATGCCATTGAAGTGACTTTTCTGTCGATCGTTTCCCTACGTGTGCCACTAAAACTTAGTACCACACCACCAAGAAGACTTCTGAAAAACAAGTCAACTTGTTCTGGTATTTCTGAAGAGCATTCATTCAAGTTTTAGACAGTTGCAGGCTTCGGATTCTTGGTCTTTGGAAGTTGCATAATTAGCGATCGAGAGCGGCACATCTTAACTTATCCTCTTTATACCGTTTTGCATCCTTATGTAAACGAGACATGGCATCCTCTTTTAAAAGAGAAGAGCTGTGGATAAAGTTGCCTTTCCGTTGATCCGCTAATATTATTTTGATTCCTTCTTTAAAAAAATCTTTTACTTTCCTGATAAAATTTTGAGTTGTGTAGGTTCGAATATCTGCCCCATCTCCTCCACAACTATTATACTCATCTTTGTACATGGCAAGTAAATCAGCCACTAATATACACTGTCGCCTTTCTATGACCTCAGTCTCGATAAATGAACACAGGCATTTAAATGCTTTCTTGTGGAATGAGAGAAATGATTTTTCTTTAGTAGGCTTAGATTTAGTGTCAGATTGTTTTAGGAACGCAAGGCGACGTGACTTGTGGTATTCTGCTTCTTTGGCGATTAGGTCTACTCCACTGCGAATTATACTCTTGATTCGTTCATTTTTATAGACACTCGCCCGATCACAAAGTGATTCACAACCGGCAACCGTCGCTATTTTTAGTCGAGGTTCTTCTTTCCTATTTTTCTTTTTGCGGCTTTTGCCACAGAAAATACAAGACCCTTTCAACATGCTCTGCCTATCGCACTTTGGTAAGACATTATTACTACACCGTGTCGTGATGCAAGTAATTTTTTCAGCTGGTTCATCGTTAAGTGAAGTGGGTTCTTTCGGACGTTTTACTGCTGTGTAGCACTTGTGACAAGCAGGATGATAGCTGAGAGTAGAACTATCATCACTTGCCAAAATGTTTCGTGTGATATCAAAGTACTTGTCCGATTTTAAAATTTTACGCAAAGCAGCAGGATTTCTAATGGTTTTCCATGTTTTCACATTTACTTTTTGAAGCTGACTTTCCACTTTTGTTGACTCCTTACAAATGTAGCACTTTGATACGTCTTCGGCGTCGGTGTTCTGGACTATAAATAGAGTCTAATGATGTGACATAACAATCAACTGTTTCTACGACCATTTGATACAAAGCTTAGCCTTACTGTGAGCTACAACAATTACGACAAACTAAAACTAGTTGAAAAACACATCTTACTACCGCTAAAGTTGGGATAAGAAATCGATAACAAAAATAGTGCAGGTATTATGTCTTAATGGCGGATGACTACGGGCGGGAAATTGTTCGATGCAGATAAGTAAATCGTTTGCATTGGGGAGCGTTTTTAGTAATTATACAAGTTGACCCCCAAGCTGTTCTTGGTTCATGTTATGTTAGAATATATGCCAGGCACATTCCATCACTAAAAATTTCTGGCAGTGGAGATTTATGATGCTTTATATCCTGCTCAACATTTTTTATTTG
>CH002979.1:848558-885354 GCA_000149265.1 Ciona savignyi | reverse complement strand
CGTATAAACTATATTGGTTTTAATTTATTTTATGTTCTAAATAGTTTGTGTTTTTACGTCGTTTATTTTTGCATTTGAAGTTTTCCGACTCTTGCATATTATTACCCGTTACGTAATTATTACCTTGTACTGGCCTTTGTATTTCCTCTGGTTTAAATCATTAACATAGTTTTTCCACCTAATTCCCCACAGTTAGTCAAACGTGCAGATGTGAAACGTCTCGCACGTAAACTTCTCGCACCTCGTAAATTCTCTATATATTCTGGAAATTTATATAACCTACAATAACGTACTTGAGATAACTTGCGTCATGCTGTATAACGTACCTTAGACTATACAACTGGCTTCATGCTAATGACGAACTAAGTAACTTGAGTCGCAAGTAAACCGTATATATATTTCATGAGGCGCAGAATACAACCTAAACTAAATCAAGACTTGGGCTATGTCAGACATTTTTAAATATGTTTCGTGAGGTTACCTTTCGTGCTAATTTAGCTCAATTTTTGGAACATGGTGCATTTAAGGGCGTCTGGCAGGCACAGTCCACCACTTAAATCGTCTGGCATTGGCGATTTACGATACCGTACACCATGACGAACATTTTTCATTTAGTTTCATAGGGTTACCTCATGAGCTAATCTAGCTCTCAATTTTAGGGTACTAGTTATGTGGGTCTGGCCGGCACTTACCACCACTTGAAATGTATGGCAATGGCCATTCATATTACCATGGAATATGCCGAACATTTTCCAATATGTATCGTCGGGTTACCTTTTGAGCTAATCTAGCTCAATTTGTGGGTCTCCTCTCTACTTCCCCCCTGACCACATCCACCACAATGTGCCCGGCAGACGTCCATTTTCTTTCATGGAAATATACATAGATCATTGCTATATACTTGCCAATGAAATAACTTCAAGTGTTTTAGTAATACGTACTTTCTTTCAATCAAATTACTTCTTCAAGTGTGTTATTTATACGTACTTGCCAATTGAATTACTTTAAGTGGTTAATTAATACAAATAAATTACTTTTTCAAGTGTTTTAGTAATACGTTCCTGCCAATTCATTTACCTTAAGTGGCAATTACTTCTTCAAGTGTTTTAGTAATACGTTCTTGGTAATTAAATTACTTCTTTAAGTGTTTTAGTAGATACACTATTATTTCGTTACCTTATCACACTTATTATATTGTTACCTTAACAACATCACTCCAATTAAGACTGCTATTTATTTAAACAATGAAGGTATGTAGTTTTTCTTTTAAACGCGCGGTTACGGCATGTATGACATCATGCAATCATAACACATGGATTGTTGTGTGTGTGACTCTTATATATTATTATATTGTTCTACGCTAACTCTTTGTATACACAAGCTTTATGCTAACCCAATGTACCCATTGATGTCTAAAATAAAACTTTATTTTTAATATCTTAAATACACCTCGCTATTGGAAATTGCGAAACCGGTAGAATAATAGACGCTTCTTGTTTGTATTGACCGTAAGACCGATTATACTGCAGCACTAATATACGCTGCTATTTAGTGCTTTCTGTAACCAGTGATATTGCATTACCATTTGGACAGAGTATCTCTTTTAATGGAGGCGTTGGCCTACGTAGCTTTCCTAAAGGGTTGGTCTATTGAAATATTTTGTAATAATCTTGCTTTTACTGCATTTAGCTATTTTATCACCTCGGCTTAATCTCAGTGGGACAGGGAAGGGGGATATAATAGGTTGAAAAATCGAAATCAACGTGTTTAATACACTATATTTGATTGTGAGGTCCAACTGTGGACACGTGGTAATCATTTTATAACTCTCTGGCAGTTTTCCATTCTTGGAAACAAAAATGAATATTTCATTCTATTATTTGGACATCATACCGGATAATTGTAACATAAGAACAGCAATATTTATGCATCGATACGCGTGGTGTTAAAATAATAAAAGTATTATAATCCTTGTGGGTGGCGGCATACGTTTCAATTTCCTTGTTATAGAATAACATTGGGTCATATTTTGCTTCTTATAAATCATGCTTCATGGTCTGCAATCATTTGTTTGCAAACTGTTAATAAATGACATTGAAAAATGGATGGAAATCACTGCAACACGGAAGGCAGTGGTGAGGTGTACGGAAGGGAAGTCCGATTTAACGCGGCAAACGAATATGTGGATTTTGCGGACCCGAAAGGTTAATTTGAAAATTTAATTAATATTTATTTCTTGATTTGTATATTTATAATAGAGTAATTATCTTAACTTCTGGTAAAACAAACAAATTATGTTTTAACAGGAAATCAGTCTCAACCTGTTGAAAATAAAGCAAAGTTCAAAAAGTTTTGGAGAGCACTTAATTGTTTTGTGATATTACTTCAGCTAGTAATAGCTGTGGTGGGGATTTATTACATATCGGTGAGGTACTACATTTGTTTGGACTTCTCCTAATGTAAACATTTTCAATTTGCAGAAATTCAGTAGCAGTAAGCCTACAGGTATGGTATTTCTTTCTAGATTTTAAACTAAGTTTAAATTTAGTTTATTCTGATCGCATAATTTTTGCAGATGGAAATATTGATTTATCGAAAAAAACATCTGAATCTTGTTTAGCTCTAAAGAATTCTAGCGTTTCTACGGATGGTTATTATTCCATTCAACCGGCTGGCGAACCTGAACCCTTTAAAGTAAGATGTTGTTTATTTGGCTTGATTGTCAGCAATTAAGGAAATAGAACAATTAACAATAATTTTTAGACATATTGCGACATGACAAGTGCTGGGGGAGGTTGGACGTTGGTTGCAACTGTCCATGAGAATGATATCAAGGGAAAATGCACAACTGGAGATCAATGGTTCAGCAATGATCTGGCAAAATATTCCTTGTGTAAGTTGTTATTGGTTTGCTGGCACATACTTCAAATTGTTTCATTAGGTTGACTGTTCGCTATTTAATATGTTGGATATGATTTCTTTTGGTGAATGCACAAGAGGAACGTAGAAAATCGTATTATTTTACTGAATTTGTTATTGCGTGCTGCGTAAACTACAATAGAAACAACACTTAGGTTTTTTTGGATTCATTAGATTTACCTATCGCATTTTTGTACGTGATAATACCAGGTCAATATTAATAAAGTTATCTGGATTAAATACCAAACTATTCGCAGATGGAAGAAACTGGGAGAATATAAACATGTTTGGAAATGTAAAGGAAGCAACTTCAGCTGATTATAAAAACCGTGGCTACTCCAGTATAAAGGTGAGGTTGTGAATTTTCGTCATTTATTTGCTTCCAATCGTGCAATGAATCATTAAAATAAATTGGTGCTGTTGTTAATATGTAGTAATAGCCACGCATTGCCTAAACAGGCATCTAACCTGATGATTCGTCATGTACCAAACAAAACTCCCGTGGACAAATCAAAATCTCGCGCGAGCTTAGAATACCACACCAGTAACAACTTCCTTACCAAATATGGCGGAAACCTGTACACCACCTACACACAACATTACCCGATGAATCCAAAGACAACGGGTTTGTTTTGAATAGTGTTTATGCATATCAATTATGTGCTTGTACAAACCGTTTTTATTCTGCCTGATGTTAATGGTTTCCCGGTAGCCTTTTTTCTATTTTTATCTTGATTTTAGTTACTTTCAGTGAGCTATCCAAGCAATATTGGTAAGATGGCTGACTCGATTGAGAGCATCTCAAGTAACCTGACCTCATCGATTCCTGACTTTTATAAATATGAGTATGGGAGTGCTGGTGATCGTTTACAAAATGGTGGAAGTAACATGTTCACCAACTATGGCATGCAGGTTGGTGAGATCACAAAATATTTGATAACGTTGGTGGTATATGGTTAATGATTAATTATATCGCATTGAGCACGTCTTACTCTGGCAAATTCGCCGTTGATGATATGCACCAAATTATATCGTACAAATAAATGAGAAGATAAATGATAATCACGTAATAGTAATATATCGTGCAAACCGCATGTGGTTTTATAATACTTACGATGGCACAACTAGGTGATTGCGTAGTTGGGTATGCTGAAACAAATACATCTCCAAGTTATAAGATTTTAATATGTGGAATGCGATAATTAATTTATTAAAATGAACAGATCGAAGACTGTAAATCTAGCTTGCTTAAATAATTATTTCGTGCAAACAGCGAGTAACATACATATTAATCCTATATAGGTCACCGGATACTTTCAATGTAGTTACATCATTACATACGGCATTAAATACAAGTAAGATTAACTGTGCAATAAATCGTGGATTTTAATCGTGATTAATTTTATTAGATGTTCAACTTCCCAAACAATTTTGACCAGTCGTAAATCCTACCCTTTCATTGCTTTAATGGGAATCACAAATGCTAATCGACAGAACAGGATTGACTATCGGGTAACACACAATCTATCTTGTTATCTATACTGTGCGTTGGAATAGATTCCTTTTTTTATACAACTGCAGATTCTTCATTTTCGCCCCAACAACGATTCTGTTCAGCTGTACAATGGTAAAATGACAAATGGCAACTTCGAGCTTCTATTCAGAGCTCGATGTGTTTATGGTGGAAGCATTCCAAGTGTTTGTGATGTTGGGTTTGTTGTCTCGAATACAAAGGTATGGCTTAAACTAGAAACGCCAACTACACGTCAACCACAATCGTTTGTAAAACACATTTTTATTGTTATCTATATGTATATATATAACCGACACATTCTTTCGTTTTTTTCTGCGTCACGCTTGTGACAGGCATGTCCGGTCGACAGGTCATTGGCATAAACGGGTAATCCAATCAGGTTGAAACTTTGAGAATTTCGCGAAAAAGGGTATTGATTTCACCTCATTTATACGCGTAATAAGATTGTATTTATCTTTTGGTTAGGTCTATTCTATTGGGAGATATTCTGGGTTCACTGGGTAATCTAAATTCTAATTGTGTTTGTGTTTAATTTATGATGTAATTTTCTAAGTTAAGTCATTCAAAGTAAATATTTTTTTGTAGAAAGAGATATCGCGGAAAATGCTGAAAAATTCCCCTTTTTAGAAAAAATAAAATTCGAGGCAAATTATGGACAGGAATAATAAAAGTTTTAACCTAATTGGATAACGTCTTTTGCCCAATGACCTGACGTCCGGAAATGCCAGTCAGGATAGGATATTTATGTTTATCCCCGTGAGTGGGAAAACCAAGGTTAACACATGAGCAATCGTCAGATCACCTCGCGCCCACCGTCGTGTTACCGGAACTATTGCAGTGTGTTGTGTATGATTCACAAGTTTCTTTAATTTGGTATAACCCATTAATCCTCTGGGTTCGAGCAATTTCCGTTAAGTGCCTTACCCAAGGACACAACCGACTAGCTAGCGACCACTTTCGTACCTGCAACCTTTCGGCTAAAAGGCGACGCACTTGACCATTAGACTAATATGTTGGATCTGTAACCCGCGTTAAGCAGAAAAATTAAAACAATGGAGTAAAATCATAGGTGTTTCCTTCGGATTCGAAGAGAACCCATAATTATTAAAATAATCATATCTAATAGTACCAAGAACCTAAGAACAAAGCTTAACGTTTTATTATCTGCGTTGATAACGAAGGATTGGGCTTCTACTTCATACATGACGTTGACTGACAGCACTATTATACGTACAAGTTACCATTATTATTTAATTTATCTCAACAACTATCCAAGAAACGTCGTGTTTGGTTACACTATGTTGTCGAGGTAAGTCGATGTCGAAGAGTACAATACTAATGGAACCTACCTACGTAACCACGTGCCAACATTTAAGTTACCGAAGCTAATGTAGCGTGGCTAACATAACGACGATAGTATGGTAGTAAACTACCAGATTCAATTTAATGCTTGTAAAGTATTCGTCTACGAACACAGCTTCCTATTTTAAATTATCAACCTTTCGACTGACGGTACAACACACTATGAGGTAGCCAGCCCACTGACATGGGAAATACTATGTATTATTTTCTTTCTCATACCAGAACCGCTGGACGCCTTGTAAGCAAAGATCAACTCACAACAACTCTCGGGAAAATGTTGGACACGTTCAAGAACTACACTTGGTCAGGTAGAATTTTATTGTTATATCGGATAGCAGAATTGTTTGTTTGGAAGTTTGTAGTGACATACTGGTGCAAATTTGACCTATTTGTTCTAACTACTCATTTACACATGTTATGTGTCATTCGGTAGGATACTTGACACTGACTAGATCCAATGAATTAATGGTTCTACCAAAATTAAGGAAACATTTTAGTCATACCAAACACACTAGATAATCTCCGGCAACCCGAAGGTGGGCATTAGTGGTTTCCATTTTCTGATGATAAAGATGGATATCCTATTATAATTAATTGTTTTTAAAGTAATCCCTTCTCTCATACAGTACCCTGCGCGTCCAATCATCTCGTTGTGCCGGTAACCTATACAATCGGTGAATCAACTTTGACCAACTTCGTGCCACCTTCTATGCATCATGCAACAACCACTGGATTCCTACAGATACGAGCTGAATCTTACACAGAACTTACTATGCTATGTGTCCTGCTGTCAAGTATGTAGCGTCGCCAGTGCATAATATTTAAATTCTTTCTTAAATTATACTAGAAATGAAAAAACCCATCTATTTTTCAGACTTCTAAGTTGCGATGGACAATTTGTTTGTGTTGGTGGAGTGAAGAAAGGTTATTCATTGACTGATGACTGCAATGATTATACTCGTATGTAGTTTACCTTATTACATCATTTAAACAGATGAATAATTTTTTAAACAATGTTTATATTAAGTGATAAATAGATATATCATGTTAAATATAAATAGTTTTGGACATCTAAAAATACCACACATCCGATGGAGATTTTAAGATTAACAATGTTATGCAGGAACACAATAACCATAAATTGTCTCATTCCAATAAATCTCTCAAAATCCAACCGCCCAGATATGTTGTCTGTTTTATTTGTTTTATTGCTATTATCCACATTTCTTTTACAAAACATGGATATTAATTGGAGACCCATTATTTCTTATACGCAAAATATTATATCGGCTGGCGTAGTATGTAAAATATACCAATTGTTGTTAGTACTTAGGATATCTAAACGTTTTCTTTTACCGAAACGTAAAGGTAAGGTGTGTTATACGTATAATGGTGTTTTTCTCTGTTTTTTATGCAATACACTATGGTTGAGATTGAATTAAAAATTCTATTATAGATTGGGATGGACGATCCAACAATCCTGACTTCCACCACAGCAAAGCTTATTCTCATTCTACAAATGATATCGAATCCACGATGATGATTTTCTACCGTTGAACACGACAATAACAAAACTATTAATCAGTGTAAATTATACCAGTGTAAATTATACCAATTGAGAAACATATAAATAGTAACAACTGGATTGAAACAACTTCTGTAAACTTGTATGGTTGAATAAGCTATGGTTTTTTTATTTAGTTTCATGGCGTCGCCCTTTGTTTTTAGTTGCTTCTGCAATCAGCATTACAAATTGCTGATATGTATTTATCTGTATAACGAACCGGCATGTTTTCTCATATATGTTTTTTAGTCTTAGTTTCTAACCCACGATGGGCTCGTTGCTAAGACCGATTTTTGTATTTAATTGGGTATATGTATCGGTCGCGTTAACTATTAGGCTACACGACTGTACCCAGGGATGTTTTCTCTTCTAACCAAACCTTCCCGTGGTAACCGTTCCTCTACACAGCGTCTTGAACTATATTTTATGATGTATATAGCAACTGATTTTTTATGTTTACTTGATAAAAACTTGTAAATATTGATTCACCGAAAGCGATTGGTGGGATAATCTCATTAATATGGATCTATATCCATGTATACTTTGTCATGATATTTCACCAGTTGATATCGTATGTTCATGACTAAATAAACTTAATTTGTAAACGCAGTTTCCTAATCTAATATTTTAATATTGTCATGGTTCGGAGAAACCTGTCATATTCATTTGGTAAAGTCCGGCCAAATATCTTGGTCGATTAGTGTGGCGTATTTCAACCCAACAGCTTAAATCAGCTTTCAGTATGCTTTAACGCGATATAAAATAGTTTTGTTTTTATAGTGCTTTGAGTTTAGGTTGTAGATCCAATCTTGTAAAAAAATCTATTATAGTGCTTTTTTTGTTATGCAGTTTGGATCGTTTTAATCTAAGCTGTTCTATGGGAATTCTTCCTCATATGCTTAATTAGATAATAGAATACAGTACCAAGATAAGTTGGCTTATTCGTTTCCAGATGAATCATATGCTTATCCACTTTGATTCATGAAATACAAAAGAATTGGTGGGGTCGAAGATTTTTCAACGATCTATATTGGTCAGGACTAAGTCCCAGAAACCGCTGCCGTCTATACCTAGTACATAAATCTCCGCTCTGACCCCATATTTACACACATGGCGTGTGGGGCTAAACTTGACTTGCAGCGCAACCTCCACTGAATGGAAAAAACAGAAATCTAGATATTCTCTATTAAGTTGTAGATCTCTGTATGTGTTTGTGTGTGTGTGTAATCGCACAACGCTTTATAAATGCAAATAATGACGTAGATTGAAAACTACTGCTTTATGTGTCAATGACGTCATGAGGTGATAACTGCCAATGACGTCATAAGATAATAACAGAATGCACACAGCGGGCGTCGATTAAATGAAATGCAGTTTTTGCGAATATGATATCAAAATTGCTGTAGATTGATGAAATACAGACCTTTAGGTGAACTTAAATAGTAGATTTTTACAGTTTTTAAAAGAAAACTCAGGAAAATCATTGTGAATTGGACTAATTTTAAACATACTACAAAATGTTTGTTTCCTTATAAATGCCATTCCGGCCACTTCCTTGCAGGAGGCAATTGGTTCAAAGTAACATTTGTCCGAGCTGAATTGCAATCGTAAACACAGCAAACGCGCTGGACTTATAAACATAACACTATATCAATACAGCTTTTGTTCCCGTGTACTAGAACTGATCACATGACCAGTACGTTCTACGTCACAATGCGGCCCATAGCAACTAAAACTATTGCGCTATAGACTAGTGTTCAGATGATAGGTAATACACTTGCAAGCTTAAATCATTTTTTAAACTCACAAGGTATCTTATTTCTGCATACCAAATCAGCAGTTTCGATTATTGACCTTTTAAACGCGACCTTCTGGCGGGACATCTTGCCATCATGACACATATGACTCACATTATGTATAATGTTGCGCCACGATAACCTTTCAGTTAAACAAGCTTCATAGTAAAACTCATTTTGGATATCTACGATTATACCTCGCTACTTAAATAATGAGAAATGCGAAACCAGTAGAATAATATACGCTTCTTGTTTGTATGGGCCGTAAGACCGATTATACTGCAGCACTGATATACGCTGCCGCTCGGTGCTTTCTGTATCCAGTGCTAATGCTCTGCCATTCGGTCAGAACATCTTTAATAATGGAGGCGTTGACTTAAGCAGCTTTCCTAACGCGTTGGTCTATTGAAATATTATAGCGTTGGTATAATCTTGCTTTTACTGCATTTAGATATTTTATTACCTCGGGTTAACTAACCCCAGTGACACCTAAAAGGCTAACTTGGGGGTTAAATAAGTTGAAAAATCTTTATCTACGAGTTTGTCATACTGCGTTTGCTCGCTGGGATCCAACTGTGTGCACGAGGCAATCTTGTTATAACTCTCTTGAAATTTTCCATTTTTGGAAACGTTGATGATTATTCAATTTTATCAATTGGACATACAGGATAATTGTAACATAAGAACATCAATATTTATCCAATAATTAAAGTATGATGTCATAGTACGGACGACTCCATTTCCTTGTTACGCAATACCATTGTGTAATATAGTGGTTCTTATAGATCATGTTTCATCGTGTGCAATCATTTCTCGGCAAACTCTGTATAGATACCATTGGAAATGGATGAAAATTACTGCAGCATGCCAAGCACTGGTAATGTTTACGAAAGAGAAGTCCGTTTTAACGCGGCAAACAATTATGTGGATTTTGTGGAATCGAAAGGTTATTTTATGATATTTATATATTTATAATAGAGTACTTTTATCGTAACTACGGGGTTAGATGACCACATACACAAACGAATTATGTTTTAATAGGTAAACAATCTCAACCTGTGGAAAACAAACCAAAGTACAAGAAATACTGGAGAGCGCTTAATTTGTTTGTGATATTACTTTTACTGGTAATAGCTGTGGTGGGGATTATTACATTTCGGTGAGTTACTGCATTTGTTTGGACTTCTCTTATTAAAAAAATTAAAATATTTAATTTGCAGAAATTCAGCAGCAGTACAGGTATGTTATTTCTTTCTATAATATAAATTAAGTTTAAATTTGAATTTAATCTGATCGCATGATTTTGCAGATAGAAATAATGATTTATCGAAAAAAACATCTGAATCTTGCTTAGCTCTGAAGAATTCTGGTGTTTCTACGGATGGTTATTATTCCATTCAACCGGCTGGCGAACCTGAACCCTTTAAAGTATGATTTTGTTCCTATCGGCTTTAGCATTTAAGTAAATAGAACGATTAACAATAAATCTTAGACATTTTGCGACATGACAAGTGCTGGGGGAGGTTGGACGTTGGTTGCAACTGTTCATGAGAATGATATCAAGGGAAAATGCACAACTGGAGATCAATGGTTCAGCTACGATCTGGCAAAACATTCCTTGTGTAAGTTGTTATTGGTTTACTTTTCGCGCTGCAATGCCAATCTGGGTTTAATAAAACGGTAATGTGTCATAATACCAAGCGACGGCCTGAAACGAATCGTCATGTGAGAAATGATAACTTGTGTTTATCGAATTATCGTATAACACGACTAAATCCTTTTTTGTTAAGTCTTATGACTAAACAACATAACCAAACATAACATCATATTCACTTCGCTCCCACAAATAAATTTATTTTATACAACAACAAGGCATAGGACAACTGTTTACGATAATTACACTATTTGTGAACAGGTAAAGTGCCAATATATATATATATATATATATATGACAACCTGTTTATAAACTAAGAAATTGTTTGTAGATGAAAGAAACTGGGAGAATATGAACATGTTTGGAAATGTAAAGGAAGCAACCTCGGCTGATTATAAAAACCGTGGCTACTCCAGCATAAAGGTGTGTTTGTGAAACCGTCACTTATTTGCTTCCAATCGTGCAATGAGTCATTAATATAACTTGGTGCTGTTAAGATGTAGTAATAACCACTCATTGCAATTGCAACAGGCATCTAACCTGATGATTCGCCATGTACCAAACAAGAGTCTAGTGGACGAATCAAAATCTCTCGCGAGCTTAGAATACCACACCAGTAACAACTTCCTTACCAAATATGGCGGAAACCTGTACACCACCTTCAAACAACATGTGCTCGTATGAAACGTTTTTATTTTGCCTGCTATTACGCGTCTTCATTGCAGCCTTTTTTCAATTTTTATCCTGATTTTAAATGACTTTTAGTGAACTATCCAAGCAATATTGGTAAGATGGCTGACTCGATTGAGAGCATCTCAAGTAGCCTTACGTCATCGATTCCTGACTTTTATAAATACGAGTATGGGAGTGCTGGTGATCGTTTACAAAATGGTGGAATGTTCACCAACTATGGCATGCAGGTGTGGTGATATCACAAAACATTTGATAATGTGTTTTCGTGTTACCGACCATTTATGTCGTATTAAGCAAGTCTAATTATTAAATGACATATATAGCGCTACTGATAAGTACCAACTTTACAACTTTTATCGGACAAATTCTTGAGCAAATAAATAATATTCAAGAACAGAACCGTGCAAGTTTATCGTTTTATTCTTCGGTTTATTCAAATTTGCTATCCACTTTTTAGGTTTACCCCCGACTTAAGTTTTATGTTACTAGATAATCTATAACTACCTAGGTGTTTGGTAAGTAAGTCTTTCTTTGAAACTTTGAAAGTTTCATTTTCAAAGAAAAAATGTCCATCAATATTCCTTGTAATCTGTTAACTGCTATACGCTGTATATTGTTTGTTCGACAGATTAGTCTGATGGTTTAGTGCGTCGCTTTTCAGCCGAAGGGTTACGAAACTGGTCGCTAGCTATTCTGTTGTGCCCTTGGGCAAGGCACTTAACTGACATTGCCTGAACCCAGCGGATTAATGGGTTGTACCAAATTGAAGAAACGTGGAAATCATACACAACACACTTCAATAGCTCCGGTAACCCGACGGTGGGCGCGAGGTGATGTGACGATTGCCCGTGTGTTGACCCCCTTGGTTTTCCCCTTCACGGGGATAAACATGAATATTCTATCCTATTGTGTTTTTTGCAGATCTACGCATACCTTTTCTGTGGTAATCATATCACATTCGGCAGTGAATACAAGTAAGAATACATTAACTGAAGAAAGATTTGTTAATTTAAATCATAATCAATTTTATCACTTGGGACAGAATCGTGGATTTTAATCGTGATCAATTTTATTAGGTGTTCAACCCCCCAAACAATTTTGACCAGCCGTAAATCCTACCCTTTCATTGCTTTAATGGGAGTCACAAATGCTAATCAGCACAACACCGTGTTTTATCGGGTAATAAACGATATATGTAATATCAGGTAAACCAAGGTTTATGTCCGACTAAACAGCTTTGTGGGTTAGTTCTTCGCTTTTGAGCTAAAGGATTACACAATTGAAACTTATCGCTATAGCTATTTTCAAAATAAACTTGGGAAAGGTAATTAGCGGAGATTTTCCAAACTCAGTGGAGTATTTGTTTTTACTAAATTGAAGTAACGTCTTAATCATATACAACATAATGCAATAGCTCCGGAAACTCCAAATTGGGCTTGAGTAAAACTGATTGCCCGTATTATAAGTCCGCTAGCGTTTTTCCATTTACAGGGATAATGATTATCCTGTCTTATACTATTTTGTTTAAAAAAAATTTCATTTTCGAAAAAAAAATTAAATTAGTGACGTGTGCAACTAGTGCAAATAACGGTGAGGGTAATTTGCAAACTTATTCAAGCTTATTCCAAATTAGAAAACATTTTCTCCTTTTGTTCATTTTAAATATTTTGTTTGTTGGAATAACTTGGTGTCTTATCTTATGCATTGGTAGGTTCGAAGTTATCGCTTGAACAACGAATCTGTCCAGCTGTACAATGGGAAAATGACAAATGGCAACTTCGAGCTTCAATACAGAGCTCGATGTGTTTATGGTGGGAGCATTCCAAGTGTTTGTGACGTTGGTTTTGTTGTCTCTAATACAAAGGTAAAGCTAAAACTATGCTACGCACATTATTGTATAATCATCCATGCGCTAGAGTGTTATCTCCTTGCATCCAAACTTGTTATCTGACAACCAAAATAACGTTTACCGTTTTATTTTATTTTCTACATTGATAACGAAGGATTGGTTTTCTTCTTCATCCATGACGTTGACTGAGAGCACCAACAGACAACCAAGCTATTATTATTACTACATTTATCTCAACAACTATCCAAGAAACGTTGTGTTTGGTTACACCATGTTGTCGAGGTAAGTCGATGTAGATTTAAAAATGAGGATTGCAATGTTTATTCGCGGTGATGAAATGAAACCTGAACAACACGTGTCACCAGCCGGGTTACTCGAGTTATTACAGTGTCGTATAAAAATGAGGAAAGCCGGTAGTTTAAACTAGATTTAAGCATCGTTTATTAAATATACTTGAGATATATCTTGTACGCTGACACAAATGAATATTTGGTTGGCATACGACATTAAAATCCGATGTATTATTGTTTCCCATACCAGAACCGCTGGACGCCTTGTAAGCAAAGATCAACTCACAACAACTCTCGGGAAAATTTTAAACTCGTTCAAGAACTACACTTGGCCAGGTAGAAATTCAGTGTTTTTTAATAACGAAATTGTTTTCTTAAAACTAATGTGGTCTAGTATGTTGGGACGGATTGGTGCAAATCTAAACATAACGCGACAGCTATTTGTTGTTCTAACCAATAATTTAAACATGGTATGTTATAATAACAGCAGATTTCCGTACCATTGTGCAATATACTTAATTGACTGTGTCCTTCGGTAGGATACTTAGAGGACACTTACTGGATCCAATGAAATAATGGTTCTACCAAAATTGAAGAAATGTACTCTCAGTCATATAAAACACACTATATTAGCAACCGCAGTAACCCGAAGGTGGCCTTTGCGGTTTCCTATTTACAAGAATAAAGATGAATATAATATTATTGTTGCAAGTTGTTATTTTTTTATTCAGTTTCCTGCGCGTCCAATCATCTCGTTGTGCCGGTATCCTACACAATCGGTGAATCAACTTTGACCAACTTCGTGCCAACTTCTATGCATTCTGCAACAACCACCGGATTCCTACAGATACGAGCTGAATCTTACTCAGGAACTTATTATGCTATGTGTCCTGCTGTCAAGTATGTAGCGTTGCCAGTATATGTTTTAATTTTTTATTTTTTTGTTATGTTGCGATTTGGAATGTTAAGAGTTCTATTTACTTATTTCTGTAATCGATGTAGCCGGTTTATGTCAAAACTAACTAAACCTAGTGTTAAAACTCCAAGACAACAGCAAATGATACCAAATAAGTTATTCTACTTTTCAGACTTCTAAATTGCGATGGACAATTTGTTTGTGTTGGTGGAGTGAAGAATGGTTATTCAGTGACGAATGATTGCAATGATTATGCTGGTATGTAGTTTTCCTTTTCAATCTTTCATTCGTTGCTTTTTTGTATATTTGGTAATATCAATTAAAATAGATATATCATCTTAGATAAAAATAGTTGGACATTAAAAAATAAATTCTATCGAGATTTTTAGATAAATAAAAAGATGCAGGAGCCCTATCTACATCTGTTATCCCATTCCAATAAATCTCTCAAAACCCAAACAGCAGAATACTTGCTTTAATGCTGTACTCCACAAGAAAACATTTTTTTTAACAGAACATGTATATTAAGTTTAGATTACTATATTGGCGGACCGACTATTTCCAGTTTGTAAAAAATATATTGGCCTACGTCCTAAATAAATTATAACAATTGTTATTAGTAATAACTGTGTGATCCGAACGTTTTATAATACATACGCTTGTCCGTTTTCAGAAATTTAAGTACAGTATGTTATACAAATAGTGGTATTTAACATTCTCTAGTTTGTATGTGACATACTATGGTTGAGATTTAATTAGAAATTCTATTATAGATTGGGATGGACGAGCCAACAATCCTGACTTCCACCACAGCAAAGATTATTCGCATTCTACAAATGATATCGAATCCACGATGATGATTTTCTACCGTTGAACACGACAATAACGAAACTTTAAATCAGTATATAACTTAAGATCTGACATCTCTTTTTATGACGTAACTTTTATTTTTGGGTGATATCTATTGTTATATTTGCATATTGGTTATCATTGTAATTTTTTTGTACATAGGTAAATTCCTGTTTGACTTTTTAAATATTTAAAAATATAATCAC
The DNA here is from genome assembly GCA_000149265.1 of Ciona savignyi. Taxonomy (NCBI): domain Eukaryota; kingdom Metazoa; phylum Chordata; class Ascidiacea; order Phlebobranchia; family Cionidae; genus Ciona; species Ciona savignyi. The sequence goes on along the minus strand of CH002979.1, from coordinate 869,722 downwards.
GTGTTGTTATAAAGTCGTACTAGTGTTCATCGAGTTAAAATACAATAGGGATAGTCTGCTGCTCCTCTTAAAGCGCGATGATGTCATACAGTGATGTTATATGTATGACGCCATAACATACGTACAGTGATGTCTTGTGACGTCATAACACGTGTTGTGCTTGTGGCATGGTTGGCGCCATAAACGCAGCGTCGCATTCTGCCATAAAATTATCTTGTTATAAATAATGACTTCTAAGTTTGACATGTTTAAAATAACTTCTCCATATTAAGTTCAACTCCTTATTAACAAGGTTAGCTTTCTGATGTGTTTGCAAACGCATCTGAAAAATCGGCTGCATATTTTATTATATTTAAATAAGGTACATTTTTAACTTAAGTAAAAATTAAACTTACACGACAAAAAATTTCAATATGATTTTTCTAAAGTGAATAACCCAAAACAAATTTGCATTTAATGAGGATTATGTTATTAAAAAAAGGAAATTAATTAAATTGTCTGAAAGAAAACATTATTAACATTAACTTATGGCGACGTGTTCAGCGAAGGATATACAATGCCTTTTCTCTTTACCGTGTTTGCGGGTGTTAGTTGATCGCTTATTCGTCATTACAGAAACGCACGTACAAACTACACAGTACAGTACGCTATATTGGTGACCGCGACGTTTTAGAAACGATTATTTCTGAAGGAAATTGTATTATAAGCCTAGAACAGCAAAAGGCAGTAGCCCTAAACTACCCACATCCTGGACAGGTCAACCACAGGTTTCAACAGACGGAGGCGCAATTTGCACTAAAGAACATCTTGGCAAATCAAACGAAAATCCGCCGATCAGACGAAAAAAATATCATGCAATCAAAGAGCGCTTGCTCAGTGATTTCTGCGTGACGCAGAGCAAATCGACTGCTCTACATGACGCCATTGGGTGACCGAAGACCACCGTAACTCATGGATTAAATGCTGCCCTGCTGGGTAAGGAGAAAGAAAGTTTCCTTTTCCGGGAGGTATTCTTGGAATGTATGCCTGCTAACATAAGAACGCTTCTTGCTTCTCAGGATTTGGGCGATAACCGCAATTTAGCAAGGCAGGCTGACGAATTATTATTGGCAGACCGGGAGGACGTTGACGTCTTCATTTCTAGTGAACAAAGCTGTATCACAACCAGCCAGAAAAAACGCCATCTGCTTCTTTTATGTCGCCCTCCTTGTGCGTTTCAGGGAAACTGCAGGGCCGACCGTCCACAGCTGCTGCGACGGCTGACACAGCACACTGCCTTTTCTACGTCTGGGATCGATTGTCAGGTCGCAATTTGCTGGTTGATACGGGAGCCGAAATCGGTGTCCTCCCCCCTACAGGACTTGAACGTCGCACCAACAAACCCAGCAACAACCTAATGGCGGCAATATCCGTACATACGGTTCGCGATCGGAATCATTGGATTTACCCCCCCGGTAAATTCAATTGGAAATTTGTTTTAGCTGACGTATCTGGCCGCTACTTGGTGCTGATGTATTATGGGTAAATGCCTTGTTAGTGGATATCAAGCGCCGAATCAATACCGAAACGTTTGCTAGCACCCTAATCGTCCGACCTGCCAATCAGCACCACGTCTCAACGCTGTTTTATCGAGCAAATCTGTATATGCCCAGTTGCTGGATGAATTCCCCGCAGTTACTACGTCTCATTTCTCCCAGTCATTACCCAAGCATGGAGTTGAGCACCACATTATTACCACCGGTCCACCTGTACATTCACGTAGGCCTACTCGGCAACTGCACCCTGGGAAGCTCGTTGTCGCCAAGAACGAGTTCCGTTACATGTTAAATATGGGAATTATTCGAAGGTTGCCCAGTTCATGGGCATCGCCACTGCACATGGTTTCTAAATCTTCCGGCTTGCAGACCACGATATAGTTATAAATGTAGGCGTGTCAATTCGGAGTCTTGCAAATTGATTTTCTGGGAAACTGCGTGAACCAACAAGGCGCTCGACCGCTGCCAGTGGAAATGGCAGCTATTCAGTTGTTTCTACGCCCAACGACGATCAAAGAGCTTCAACAATTTACAGGTATGATTAATTTTTACCACCGTTTTATACCTTGTGCTGCACGCATCATGTCTCCTATTTACGAGTCATTGTCTGGAAAACCGACAGAGCTGGTTTGGAACCCGTTGGACCCGGAAGGTTAGTCCTGTCGCACAGCTGTCACGAACCTGAAACTTAAAGACATCCGACTTAATCCGCCTGGAACTACGATTCTCTACAATGTGTCGACAGGAACGCCACGTCCTGTGATCCTAAAGTCCTGGCAGAAGAAAATATACGATATGGCTCACAATCTGTCAAATCCGTCCATTCGGACAACACGTAAGCTTATTTCGTCTAAATTTGTCTGGCACGGTTTACATCGACAGTTCGTTTTGTGGGTTAAACAATGTGTGTGCTGTCGGATAGCCAAAATCCCCTAGCATGTACGTGCTCCGTTTGAGAAATTCCCACTGTGCCAATCACGTTTTTGCAACGTGAACATTGATATCGTCGGCCCCTTGGTACCCTCACACAAAGTAATATGCATTTGACGTTTGCCTAGTGAAGATAATTTATTTGTGTTGGTATATTTTTACAGCAGGTTTTATAAAGTAGCTGTAATAAACACAATTACATGTGCCAATCTTCGAAAGATATGGAATTCAATTTTATTGAGAACATATAATAGACCTCCATTTGTTTCCGATTTTAGATAATTTACATGTAAAATAGACGGTAATGGTAACGATAAGTTTTAATAAGTACCAAGATAAGTTGGCTTAGACATTTCTAGATGCACAATCTGCTTGTCCACTTTGATTGATGAAACACAAAAAGATTTGTGGGACCAAAGGTTTTCCAACGCATCTATAATTGGACGGGACCAGGTCCCAGGATCCGCTGCCGTCTATACCTGGTACAGAAATCTCCGTTTCGACCCCATATACATTGCTACATTGCGTGGAGCTAAACTTGACTTGCAGCGGAACCTCCACTGAATGATAAAACAGAAATCTTCACTCGTAGACATTCTCTATTAAGTTGTATAAGGTCTCTGTATGTGTAATCCCACAACGCTTTATAAATGCAAATAATGACGTAGATTGAAAACTACTGCTTTATGTGTCAATGAAGTCATAAGTTGATAACTGCCAACGACGTCATAAGATAATAACAAAATGCACACAGCCGGCGTCGATTAAATGAAATGCAGTTTTTGCGAATATGATATCAAAATTGCTATAGATTAATGAAATACAGACCTTAATAGGTGAAGTTAAATAGTAGATTTTTCCGTTTTTTTTAAGAAAACTCGAGGAAATTTGGAAAAAAATAAGAAAACTCAATGAGAATTGGACTAATTTTAAACATAATACAAAATGTGTGTTTCCTAATAAATGCCATTCCGGCCACTTCCTTGCAGAAGGCAATTGGTTCATAGTAACATTTGTCCGAGCTGAATTGCAATCGCAAACACAGCAAACGCACTGGACTTATAAACATGAAACTACAACAATACAGCTTTTGTCCCCGTGTACTAGAACTGATCACATGACCGGTACGTTCTACGTCACAATGCGGCCCATAGCAACTAAAACTATAGCGCTATAGACGAGTGTTCAGATGATAGGTAATACACTTGCAAGCTTAAATCATTCTTAAAACTCACAAGGTATCTTATGTTTGCATACCAAATCAGCAGTTTCGATTATTCACCTTTTAAACATTATGTCCTGGCCTGACATCTTGCCACCATGACACATGTAGTGTTATGTATATGACTCACATTATAAATTATGTTGTGCCACGCTAACCTTTTAGTTAAACCAGGTTCATAGTAAAACTCATTTGGAATATCTACGATTATACCTCGCTAATTAAATACTGGGAAATGTGAAACCAGTTAAATAATAGACGCTTCTTGTTTGTATTGGACGTAAGACCGATTATACTGCAGCACTGATATACGCTGCCGCTTGGTGCTTTCTGTATCCAGTGATAATGCTCTGCCATTTGGTCAGAACATCTTTAATAGTGGAGGCGTTGGCCTAGGTAACTTACCTAACGCGTTGGTCTATTGAAATACGGCGTTGGTATAATTTTGCTTTTACTGCATGTAGATATTTTATTACCTCGGCTTAAGCCTAGTGAGACCTAAAAGGGTAATTTTGGGGTTAATTGGGTTGAAAAATCTAAATCCACGTGTTCTATCCACATCTGCTATCCCATTTCAATAAATCTCTCAAAACCCAAACAGCCAAATACTTGATTTATTGCTGTAATTCACAAGAAAGTATGTTTTTCACAAAACATGGATATTAAGTTTAGTGTTACGGATATTAACCATTGAATTTCTATGTTTCACACGAGTCGGTGTGATAGTTCACCCCATTCGTCAAGGTAGAAGCTGCATGGCATCGAGGAATTCCTAGGAGAGAGTGTTTCATGCGGAACGACAAAAAGAAAAAAGTTTTTTTTGCAGTCCACCGACCACGTCGTCTGCTAAGTTGAGCAATGTCGTTGGTTTCATTTTATTACGGTTACTTTAGTTCGTAGGGAGAAATACCAAAAATGTTTACTTTAGTTACAGCTAGGCCTGTGGTATATGTTAGTAAATTTGGCTTACACAATAGCCTACTAGCCTATTCAGTTAGCATACAGCATAGACCTAATCAAACAGAATGTTTTGTTAACAGTGGTTTTATTTTAGTCTTCAGTTGTTGTCAAGTTGGAAGACAGTTTAGATAGTGAAGATGATTTTCAAACCGCACCTCCTTGTTCAAGATCCAGAAAATGTAGAAAAACAATATGCGGTATGATGAATATAAAGGCAGCAGTTAGTAAACTGTTATTCACAGATTAAGTACCGGTAATATATTGATACTGGTGCAATGTACAATGACCCCGTGGTTGACTGGTTGGGTTAGGATTAGTGTTCAGGTAGAGATTGGCCTTAGGGTTGGAGTTAGAGTTGAGATTAGTGTTGGGGTTGAGATTAGCCTGAGAGCTTAGAGTTAGTTTTCACACAAATAGTGTATAGGATAGAATAGAAAATATATTCATGTTTATTCCTGTGAATTGGAAAACCAAGGGAATTAACACATGGGCAACCGTCAGATCATATTGTAGTAGCATTTTTCTATATAGTACCTGTAGATTCTTTTTTGTGGGCGACCTGCACTCCGCCCAGAATCTCACTAGTGCTGCGTTGATTACTATCAACGCCGAATGTCTGTCGTTAATCAGCCAAACGCGCACGATTTCTGTTATGGTCTTTAATGGCGGTTTTCTATAAATAAACAAAATACAATCAAATTATTGTCAGTAAATCAGTACTTAAAGAATAACATGAAAACTTACCAACTGATTAGCTTGCAGGTAAGTACAGTTAGGTTCGGTATCAAATATCATTTAGGTTCAGTATAAGCGTTTCGTTACTAGCAAATTCAGTGGTTCGGTACTAACACAATAAAAGAAGGAAATGAGGAATCGAGGCAATAAATAAAAGCGTGTTGTGACGTCACGACCTTGTGGGAATAACCGATCTATTATCAGGGGCAAACAAGGACGGCGCACCATCAGCATCAAACGATGTGAAATTAAAAGGGAACTATAGAGATGTTACAGTACCCATAAGTTGTTTTTTTGTATGTCAAATGTTTAAATTTATTTTTTATTTCCTATTAAGAAAAAGTTCCTGAGGATAATATTAAAGAAATTTTACATTTTAATAATTTGGAAGAAGCACTACATTGGGTTGCTTCTTTTGAAGCTGAAAACTGCTACAGATTTGTAACAGTTCAGACAACCAAATTTCAAAAAGAAGGTAACTTGTATAAAGGTATTGCGACCAAATCTCTATTTGGTGACATTATAATAGAATTAATTTCTTTAAAATAGCTGTTCTAGTTTTATTGATGCAACAAAATAAAGGTGAAGTAAGTACCCTACGACAAAAAGTTTATATTCATTAAGGATTTAATAGACGACTGCCGCTTTGATGATGCTTTAACTAATCTCCCATGTAAACTGCCACCAATTTACTACTGGTTTTAAATATTTTTAAATTTTGTGCCCCTCTGAATATGATGATGCCCATAACTGGTATATATATTTTTTTTCGTTCTAGGCGTTAATAAGAAGTTTACACATCTTTAACATTATAGATTTCCCAAAAAAGTTTAGACGTTGGGAGTTGACAAGCCATTTTTCAAATGGAAGTTGCAAGGAATATGTTCCATACACTCCTCTTAGCGGATCAAAATTTCTGCATTGTCATCATGGACCAGATAGACATAAAGCTTTTAAACTGAAACAAAAAGCCGAAAGAGAGTTGGTAATATAACCTAATTAATCTTCTATATTAAATAAATTATTGCATTGTAATATGGTACTGTACTTATGTTTTAACCAACGCCAGATCCCAGTAGTCTTTACAGGGTTTAGAACTTCCCTTTTTACAAAAAAAATGCTCTTTGGACAAAAAGTTGTGCTTGCTTTGTTCACGAAACTCCTACTATTTTGTTCTAGATCCGCCAGAGGTTTCAACTATGCTAGACAATATTAAATTTATACACTAGAAAGAAAAGGATGATCATACAGAAGCTATTTCTGTCATGCGTGCCATGTATCAACCTACTAAAAAGTTGGACTGTCACGCCCGAATAACAATGCATCAAAGGATGTACTATCCTAATTTCAAGGTGAGATTAAAGAATATGTTCAACAGACTCTAACCGTTTACTTGTGAATCCTTAGCAAGGCATCCCCACTCAAATCAGTAATCAGGCAGATAACTCATGAACACGAAGGAAAATTTATTTTGATTTGATTTTTAGCTTGTAGCTGATTCGACTAAAAACAGCAGGACCAAAGCAATTTTGGATTTAAAACTTGCAGCTGATACCGGGAATAAAGTAATTGATGCAAAGGTGCTTATATTTCTCAACTATTCCAATGCGAAAAACCACACTAATCACGTATTGGGAGGGCAAGATGGTATATCTCAGACCATAGATAAACGAATTGCACAACTGATTAACAATTATGTTATGGAAGGAATTAAAAACGTCGACGAAATGCGACGTACATTAAAATTAAAAGTACAAACTGATAGCACACTGTTCCAAGAAGGAAAGTCTGTAAATATTGAAAACCGGCGATATTTTCCGGAACGAAAAGAAATTTATACCAAAATGAATCACCAAAACATAAAAAATCGCTTTAGTAAATTGGACCAAGTTAATGTGGAACATATGGTAGAAGAGTACCAAGCGAAGCATGCTGATAATAGCGTTTATTTCAGGCCACATATAAAAAATACCCTGTACAATATAGATGTTATCAACAGCAATATCCCCAAAAATGGCGATGTTAAAATACCAACAGATTATAGTGAACAGATATTACTATTTGTCTACCAAACTGAATTTCAAAAACATCTGTTAAATCTGTATGGCAATTATTGGTGTTGCCTTGATGCAACATATAAAACTTCCAAATATGCATTGCCACTATTTTTCCTGGTCGTCAAAACCAATGTGGGCTGCCAAGTTGTGGCCACGTTCATTGTTCAAGATGAATCAAAAGAGCATCAAAGAAGCACTTGAGATGACAAAATTGGTTTATTACTCATATGATGTCAACTCTCGAGTCTTGTAAACACATTCCCACACGACATGCATCAATGTTATCTGAAGATGGAATGTTCACATTTTTCAGTGAATCGAAAATGTACTTCTGGAGGGAATATATACTGTCAATGCCGCAGTTGGAAAAGATCGCTTTTACCATGCAAGCATATGTGCTCCATTTTAAACAATGAAATGTGGTCATGGGAAAAAATGCCACAGCTCTATTGTAATTCCGCTTTTAATTGCAAATGCTGTTTCTTTGCTTAATAATATTAATCCTGAAAATGTTGTATATGACATTAAGCTTATGAGGAATCACCTCTTGGTAAGTTTAACTGAGCAAAATGTTTTGGATGTATTTCCATTCTCTTATATTAATGTGCAAGTTCATTTTGCATGTACACATTTACAAAAGGCAAATTACTTGATACTTTGGTTTGGCTATTTATTTATTAATACAATACTTCTGCTCAAAATGACATCACATCATGTCACCAATACATGGTGACGGGCGCATTATTTGTGCCAGGGTAACATGCACACTCTTCATAAGTGTTAGCACTTTAAAAGTCCAAAAGTGATGTGTTTGTCATGCTATCCTTGTGGTAGCGGCGCGACTTGTATTGTGCCAGAGACAAAGATTGCACCTAAAGAAACCACTATGTGGTAGCACCTGGCAGACTGGGCTTAAGTAGAATTTAGTAACAAACAGTTATGAATATGGCTACAGGCGAAGAGTTCTGTAATAAAAACTCTAACGACATATTGAGAGAGCCTCCTGGGCATGTTGGAATCTCTTTAACACTCTTTTTAAACCATTCATGTTCATTATTATAATTTTAAGGTAACAAAGTTCCGAAGAATAGTGATAGCATTTTCCATGTGGTACACCGTTCACATTCACAATATTAATTTTTTGGTTTGTCTGCCTGCCTCCCTCTCATTTCCTCCCCTGTCTTCCTTCCACCTTCTCCAGTCAAACAATTTGTTTTGTTAAGCCATCTGTAATGTTAATGTATAATTGAAAGACAAAACCGAAATAAGGATACAATTTGGAAATATTGCACTTACATAGCACCTTTGGGGTATTGTCCCCTGTCTGAAAAAATGAAATCTTGAATTATTTATTAGGATAGGATATTCATCTTTATCCCCGTGAATGGGAAAACCAAGGGGGTTAACACACGGGCAATCGTCAGATCACCTCACACCCATCGTCGGGTTACCGGAGCTATTGCAGTGTGTTGTATATGATAGACACGTTCCTTCAATTTGGTAGAACTCATTAATCCGCTGGGTTCATGCAATGTCCATAAAATGCCTTGCCCAAGGGCACAACCAACTAGCTAGCGACCAGTTTCGCACCTGCAACCTTTCGATTGAAAGGCGACACACTTAACCGTTAGACTAACGGACCGGACGAATTATTATGGTAGTCCCATTGAACTTCGCAAACAAAAGCAAAAGAAAATTTTGGGCTAGGAAAAATTGCTTGAAATTTCTGGGACCAATAGCATAAGGCAATGTGTAAAACTCATATTGAATGCCTTTAAAACAGATCAGTATATGTCCACTGTGATGTCATAAACTATGACTGTAAACTTGCAATGGCAGCAATTTGGAACTTTATTAGAAAAGTAGTATATTATACAAAAGAAATCAGTCAAGACTTGAAATTGGTAAAAATAATTAAGGGGACCATCATACACGTTTAGCTGCGCCTGCGGACCTACAAGGTCCATAAACCATCACACTGATTTGTTAATAAATGCAAGTAAAACATTTATTGCCTACTTTCTAATTTTGCATTAAGGATAGAATATTAGTGTGGCTCACGGAATCTGCAAACAATTTAAGATGATCACCAAGACAAAATAGTTGGGAACCACTGCTTTAAAAGGTAATATTTATTCAAAAGAAAGTTTAAAGAAATCCCTCCTGGCAAAAAAATAATTACCTTTTTTTCATTGAATGCCCTTCTAGATAGGAACAGCGAACAGGGCTTTTTTACTTGATTACTGTAAAGAGAAAAAATTGCCAAATAAATAAAAGCCTCTTAATGTTAAACTTACTTTATATTTGGCCCCTTTTTAAGGACGGCAGCAGCTCCAATAATTATGGAGCTACTGCCGCGTACAGATATGTTTTCATTTATTTCCATCTCTGTAAAAATAGTACTGTTAACTAAAGATTAGGGTTATTTAAATAAAACTACGCTCAACTTACCAACACGTTGTCGGTGCACTGCAGAAGTGCAGATGGCGTTGTAAAAATTTAGCCTCCAAAAAGAAACTTTTTTCTTTTTGTCGTTCCGCATGAAACACTCTCTCCTAGGAATTCCTCGATGCCATGCAGCTTCTACCATTCGTCAAAACTTAGCCGCAACGAAGCGTCTAGGTTAGGAAATCTTAGCGCTTCGAAGCGGCCTGTATTATAATCTGGTAATACAGATTACGGGCTTAGCGCTTCATTCGCTAATCTTATAATACGGCTAAAGTGTAGTCGCGAAGCAGTATTAAAACTTTTAAAATAGTTTTTAGGTATCAGCGATGGATTTGTTATTTAAAAAAAAACGTAGGCTTGAGTTATGTAGTATATATTGATTAATATATTAATTATATATAGGGTTTTCTTTATTTTAGTGATTTGATTGGCGGTTTTTAGTTTGTTATCTAGCCTAAGCAGGCCCAATAAAAAGTGTAGATATCAGTACTGCTCTGCCCAATTTACCAATATCTGTACCTGTAAACCTAATCTGTGTTGTATGGCGGCCTTTTATTATGTAGTAGCAACATATAGCTAAGTAAGGAAGGGGGGTATTTGCAAGGTGTAGATAGGGGTGAGGGTTTCCTATATTGGCAGCGTAGGCTTATCAAGTATGTAGCATGTCTATGCAATTTTTAAGGTATCGTTGTGTTTCAGGTAAGCCCTGGACGCCTATATGTTTTATAAATTGTGATTTGTTTCATTAGATGAGTTAATTATCGGCATATTTTTAGTTTTATACCAGTCTGGTGCACCTGCAAGATTTATTACATCATCATAAAAGCACTCCAAAGTACCACCGGCCAATATGGAAAGTACGTCAATTTTCGCCGAGATCTCGAGTGTGCACGCGCCAAATATTTAGGTGTGCAGTGTGCAAACGTCCAAGAATGCACACTTCAAGTGTGCACACACACTTCTTTTCATAACTGTTTTACCAAAATCTTAAAAAACATATTATTCTATCCTCAATCCTTCGTGTCCGTCAGCTAACATATCTATCTACGCAACTAAAAATGTACGGAAAGTAAATTACCCGAGGTCCAGAGGTAGGTTTACAAGTTTATTGGAAATTATACGATGTTTATACTGCCAGCTCGCGAGCGCGTGTGAAATTACCCAAGTGTGCAAAAGACGCAGGGGAAAAAACTCCGAGTGTGCAGCTGCCGTACTTTCCATACTGGACCACCGGTAATCAAGAAAAACCACTATATGACCACCACCCCCAGATATGTCCGACCGGTTACTCTGTTTCTTTAGTACGACGCCTTTCAACCAAAAGATTGCAGATTCAAAACTGGGCGCCAGCTAGTCGGCTGTGTTCTTGGGCAAGGCGCTTAATGGACATTGCCTGAACCCAGCAAAATAATGGGTTCTACCAAATTGAAGGAACACATGTATCATACACAACACACTGCAATAGCTTCGGTAACACTACGCTGAGCGCGAGGTGATCTGGTGATTGCCTGTGTGAGTGTGTGTTAACGCTCTTGGTTTTCCCATTCACAGGTGTTACGGCTTTTGCGCCTAAGATAGTGTGGTCCCAGAACCCTGTTCTAACGGCCAATCGTGGGACCTGTCTGCCTTAGTCTACTGTAAATAATACGCCGTTACGATAGGGCGATTTAATAAAACGTGAAATGTTAACACGGCTAAAAGAATAATAAAACTGCGACAAACGTCAACTGGTATCCGATAACGATACACGACCACGATGTCACTCAATACACCGTACAATACTCAATACTCAACCGTAATACTCAAAGATACAGCTTACTCGCGAAACGACACGATCAACAATCAAAATACCATCCGACCGTTGGGATGCACAACGAGAACTAATACTTTTTATCCATTCGGAACGGACAACAATAAAAGCGCGCGCAAACAAACAGGTGCGAAGTAATAATTATCTGTGCGTGCGGGTAGAAAAGGCTAGAACGCCTGAAGAGGTGCAACTTACGAACACAGTGAATAAAGATAAGTGCAAAGTGACACGATTATAGTGGAAAAGTTACAAAAATATAACACACAAAACCAAAATAACAATAACCCTAAAACATCACATTGACCAATCCATTACACCCCCCCAACTATATTCAACCTCCCCCTGGAGGTTACAAATTTCCATGCCGTGAAAATACTCTGGTTTATGACGTGTACGCCTTGGCCAAGCTAGCCGTTGCGGTAGTGTCAATCCACTCTCAATTTTGTGTGATTGGTGTGGGTGTGTGCTTGCTATCCTCTCGTTGTCCGTTCGCTCTTCTCGATAGCATCTCGCGTTCAAGTCGTCCGATGCTGCCTCCGCAACCGGTTCCACTTTCCAACCATATCCAACCATTGGTTGCGATAATCTTATCGGGCTTTTTCCCACGCTGCTCTGTGGTGTCGGTAACGTATATCGAGACATTTTCTTCTCCAACTTCAGCTGCCCCTGCAGACCGTTTAGGTTGCTCAAATGACCTTCGTACCTGTCACTCGAAGTGTCGAAGCCTAACGGATCGCCCACCGAGCAAAGTGTTCGGCCTGCCGGGTTCTCGGGTGCGCAGTTCACCATCAACTCCGTATCAGCGGAAACTTGAACAGATTCCACTACCTGTATTTCTTGACGTTCAGGAATAAAAGATTTGTTTAATAAGGGAATGCTTTCTTCGCCCGACCACATAACGTTGGTTCTGTAACATAACCGACACCGGTTATTTTGTATAAAATCCAAGCCCAAAATAAACTTGTGACTTATATCTTGCGATACGTAAACTTTAGTGAAAACATTTAATCCGCCAACGGTTAGCATAATACTCGTGGTTCCCAAAATTCCCACCGTTTTATCATCGGCGCCAACAAACCGAACATTTCGAGGCAAATCTGAGAGTCTTGTACCCGACTGTATTTCGTCCAGTACGTCCTTCCGTATTACTGAGATTGTTGATCCAGTATCAACTAAAACGCTCATTGTAACATTATTTACGAGGATATTAGCAAAACGATGCAACTCAGTCGGTTTAGTACAGCCTACTTTTTCGATTTTAGCTTGGGCATTGGTTTTGCTTACGTTCATTTGACGATTTTCCATTTCAGGGATCCTTTGATAGCTTTGTCGCCTGTGAAAAATTTCACGTTCATCAAGCCTTCTGCTCCTGGTGGAAACACGTCTTCTCCCGTCTATCTTGCTTAAGGGCCGCTGGATATCAGGGCAAAATCGCCTAATATGTCCGCGTCGACCACAACTAAAACACTTACGGTAGACAGACGATGAGCCGTACTCTGTTGGTCGGTTTAAAATCGGTTGAGGTTGTTGCCGTATCTCGCGCTCGCCGAATTCTAAAAATGTGCGTTGTAGGCTTTGGATGCTCGCGTTCATCGCCTGTATCCCTTGCACGATTTCGTTTTGAAGAGCGATCTGTTTTAACGATTCTTCCGGTTTTGGCGTGGTCCTCAAAGGAGATGATATCGTAGCTATCTCTAACGAATGTGAAGCTGTCGGTTGCAAAATCAACTGTGCGGCTGACCAGAAATCTCGCGAATAATCAATTCTAGTAGGGATTGTTTTCGCCAACTCGCGGTCGAGGATGCCGTTCATTAACACCATATAAGTGATTTCATTACGGAGATGTGCCTCCTCATCTAGAGAATACGCACGATCACCTAGTCGTTTAACGGCGAACACGAATTGTTGGTTACTTTCATGTGCCATTTGATGACGCCTCATTAGCGCTGCTCGCATGGACTCACGATTAGCATTGCCACCACTCAAGCCTAGAGCACGCTCGATTAACGTCTTATACGGTATCTCGTAAATACAAGCATCTTTCGCCTGAATTTGCCATCGCAATTCTTCGGGAATTGACGTAAGAAATAAGTGACGCTTAACCTCGTCGGTTGCCTTTACACTCTCACAATAAGAGTTGAACACCCTTATAAAATCGGCAAGATCTTGGTTGGGCGAAAATACGGGCGGGGACATAAATAAATTAAAAGACATAACGAACGTCAATTTTAAAAACTATAAAAAACTAGTTCTCACTGTAAGGTAAACTAAGACAGACTAAGCGATTACAGGGTCCTGGCAGGATCGCCAATTTGTTACGGCCTTTTTGCGCCTATAATAGTGTGGTCCCAGAACCCTGTTCTAACGGCCAATCGTGAGACCTGTCTGCCTTAGTCTACTGTAAATAATACGCCGTTACAATAGGGCGATTTAATAAAAAGTAAAATATTAACACGACTAAAAGAACAATAAAACTGCGACAAACGTCAACTGGTATCCGATAACGGTACACGACCACGATGTCACTCAATACACCGTACAATACTCAATACTCAACCGTAATACTCAAATATACAGCTTACTCGATAAGACACGATCAATCAAAATACCATCCGACCGCTCGGATGCACAACGAGAACTAAATCTTTTGATCCATTCGGAACGGACCACAATAAAAGCGCGCGCAAACAAACAGGTGCGAAGTAATAATTATCTGTGCGTGCGGGTAGAAAAGGCTAGAACGCCTGAAGAGGTGCAACTTACGAACACAGTGAATAAAGATAAGTGCAAAGTGACACGATTATAGTGGAAAAGTTACAAAAATATAACACACAAAACCAAAATAACAATAACCCTAAAACATCACATTGACCAATCCATTACACAGGGATAGCCCTGAATATCCCAGATCCTATATATATTTACAACCCTTACCTCCATATAATTCTACGACCACCACCCCATAAAATAGATCTACGACTACTACCCCCATATAGTTCTACGCCACTACTACCGTATAGATCAACGACCACTACCCCCATTTATATATCTTCGATCACCACCCCATATACAGATCTACGAACACCATCCCATATATAGATATACAACCACCACCCCCATATAGATCTACAACCACCACCCCCATATAGATCTACAACCACTACCCCCATATATAGATCTACGACCACCACCCCCATATATTGATCTAGGACCACCACCCCCATATATAGATCTACAACCACTACCACCGCATAGATATATACAACCACTACCACCATATAGTTTTACAACCACCACCCCCATATATTAATCTACGACCACCACCCCCATATATAGATCTGCGACCACCACTCCCATATATAGATCCACGACCACCACCCCCATATATTGATCCACGACCACCACTCCCATATATAGATCTACAACCACCACCCCTATATATAGATCTGCGACCACCACCCCCATATATAGATCTACGGCCACTACCACCATATAGATCTACAACCACCACCCCGATATATTAATCTACGACCACTACCCCCATATATAGATCTACGACCACGACCCCCATAGATTAATCTACGACCACTACCCCCATATAGTTTTACAACCACTACCCCCATATAGATCTGCGACCACCAGCCCCATTGATATATCTAAGACCACCACGGCACCACCCCATATATAGATCTACGACCACCACCCCCTCAATAGATATACGACCACCACGCCCCTATATAAATTTATGACCACCACAACCCTATATATTTCTACGACCACTACCCCTACGTATAGATCTATGACCCACACCCGCCATATAGATCTACGACCACTGCCCCCATATATTGATCTACGACCACCATCCCCATATAGATTTACAACCACTACGCCCTTTCCCCATATATAGATCTACAACCACCACCCCCATGTATTGATCTTTGATCACTAACCACCTACGACCACTACCTCATATAGATGTACGACCACTACCCCCATGTATGAATCTATGACCACTAACCCCATATTAATCTACGACCACTACCCCCATATACAGATCTACGACCACTACCCCAATGTATTAATCTATGAAAACTAACCCCATATATAGATCTACGGCCACCATCCCCATATCTACATATACAACCACTACCCTCCTATATAGATCTACAACCACTACCCTCCCTTATAAATAGATCTACGACCACCACCCCCCCCCCCATATAGATCTACGGACACTACCCCCATATATAGATCTACAACCTCTACCCCTATAGGCTATATAGAAATATGACCACTACCCCCATATATAGATCTACGACCACCACCCCCATATATAGATCTACGACCACCACCCCCATATATTAATCTACGACCACCACCCCCATATATTAATCTACAACCACTACCCCCCCTCATAAATAGATCTACAACCACCACCCTCATATATAGATCTACAACCACCACCCCCATATATAGATCTTCGACCACCACCCCCATATATAGATCTACAACCACCACCCCCATATATACTTCTATGACCACCACCTCCATATATAGATCTGCTGCGACCACCATCTCCTATATAGATCTACGACCACCACCCCCATATATAGATCTACGACCACCACCCCCATATATAGATCTACAACCACTACCCCTATATATAGAAATACGACCACCACCCCTATATATATTTCTACGACCACCACCCCCATATATTAATCTACGACCACCACCCCCATATATTAATCTACAACCACTACCCCCCCTCATAAATAGATCTACGACCACCACACCCCCATATAGATATACAACCACCACCCCTATAAATAGATCTGCAACCACTACCACCATATAGATCTACGACCACCACCCACCTTTTTAAATTTACGACCACCACCCCCATATATAGATCTACAACCACCACTCCACTATATAGATTTACGACCACCACCCCCATATATTAATCTACGACCACCACCCCCATATATAGATCTACGACCACGCACTACTATATAGATTTACGACCACCACCCCCATATATAGATCTACAACCACCACTCCACTATATAGATTTACGACCACCACCCCCATATATTGATCTACGACCACCACCCCCATATATTGATCTACGACCACCACCCCCATATATAGATCTACGACCACTACCACCATTTAGATAATACGACCACTACCACCATATAGATCTACAACACCGCATAGATATATTCGACCAATATCACCATATAGTTTTACAACCACTACCCCCATATATTGATCTACGAATACAACCCCCATATATAGATCTACAACCACTACCCCCATATAGATCTTCGACTACTAGCCCCATTGATATATCTAAGACCACCACCCCAGATATATAGATCTACGACCACCACCAACTAACCCCATGTTTTTAGATCAACGACTCTGAACCTATTCTTGGTGGAACAATGGATGGAACCCACAGCGGATTGAACCCACACCGGATTGAGCCCACACCGGATTGAACCCACACCGGATTCAACCCACACCGGATTCAACCCACACCGGATTGAACCCACACCGGATTCAACCCACACCGTATTCAACCCACATCGGATTGAGCCCACACCGGATTGAGCCCACACCGGATTGAGCCCACACCGGATTAAACCCACACAGGATTCAACCCACACTGGATTCAACCCACACCGGATTCAACCCACACCGGATTCAACCCACACCGGATTGAGCCCACACCGGATTAAACCCACACAGGATTTAACCCACATATGGTTGAACCCACATAGGATTTAATCCACACAAGATTGAACCCACACTTCAAAAGAGCAAAGTTGTTTTGTTCATAATGGTAAATTTATTACCAAATATTGTATTTATTTTTAGTTTGTCAACAGTAAGCTGAAAAGGGATGGTACATTTTTGTTTGCATATCCATACTTCATAATACCGGACAAAACTAAACGGAGTGAAAGCGGGAAGGAGCGAAACTGCACATTAAAATAAAGATTATGTCATTAGAGTTAGTTTTAAACATGGGGTTGGAGTTAGGGTTAGTTCTGGGGTCGAAATTAGTGTTTAGGGCAGGGTTTAAATTAGTTTCCGTAATTTTAGTGAGCAGTTAACCTCTCTCCCTCTTTCGTGTTGCCCCATAACACCTTTTTTATAATGTCCAGATCTTTTATGCAACTATGTATGTGTTTATTTATTTTAGAAGTTTCATTTCTAATGCAACGTATTAATTCATATTGTTTTAATCTGCTTTTGTATTGTCCGCAGGATCGTCTCTAGTATCAACCGCACGTTCGTCTACAATATCAACCCTACGATTGTCTACAATATCAACCCCACGATCGTCTACAATATCAACCCCACGATTGTCTACAATATCAACCCCACGATCGTCTACAATATCAACCCCACGATTGTCTACAATATCAACCCCACGATTGTCTACAATATTAACCCTACGATCGTCTACAATATCAACCCCACGATCGTCTACAATATCAACCCTACGATTGTCTACAATATCAACCGCACGATCATCTACAATATTAACCCCACGATCGTCTACAATACCAACCCCACAGTTAACTTTATCAGCTGCAGGATTGCCTGTTGATGTATCACACGGTCGTAAATTCTACCGAAATACGTTTGCCTACTATCAATTTAAATAAATAAATAAATTGGATGTCCTTGGTCATTTCTTTTGTTTTTTTGCTTAGACAACAGTCGAATGCTTAGGGCAGGTGACACTACTAGCATGCATGATATCTTTCGGGACTGGTGAGGATAGATTTCTACAACGTTTTTACTCACTGCCTGAAGTGCAATGCTTCTTTTGACGGACTAAAGAATCGGTTAAACGAAAAGGCAATTTCAACAGGCTTCGCTGGTAGAATATTCACATTTTATTACAGTATTTTGCGTAAAAAGAAACGACAGTAAATTTTTAATATTACTTTGGGTAATTACAGTTTCGTACCTTGTCGCATACCATAAGCACTAGTTACTTAGGATAGGATATTCATGTTTTATCCCGGTGACTGGGAATACGCGGGAGGGTTATCTTACGGGCAATCTTAAGTTACTTTACCGGAGATAATGTAGAGTGTTGTATATATGCTTGAGACGTTCCTTCAGTTTTAGTAGAACCCATTAATCCACTGGATTCGGACGATGTTCGCTAAATGCCCTGCCCAAGAACACATCGTCGACACTTCCACCGATTGAGCTAACCGGCCGAAGGCCATGGTTTTCGAACTTGGTAAAACATTATACGTCATATTCTTAATATGTTTGGTTTCAATTAAAACGAAACAGCTTTGTTAGACCTAAATAGACGAATTGTTAAAGTAAGTAGATAAAAATTGGTAGATGGTTGGATAACACACTTGTGAACTTGTTTTAAAAAATAAATAAACCTTATATTTGGTTTACTTTCCAAACGAGCGGTCTTAACGCACTCGCACTACGTCAGATTCTTAATATGTTCGCTTTGGGTAAAATTGAAATAGCTTTGATAGACCTAAATCGACGAATTGTTACAATAAGTAGGTGAAAATTGGTAGATGTTTGGATAACAAACCTGTAAACTCGTTCCAAAAAAATAAACCATATATCTTGTATACTTTTCAAACGAGCGGTCTTAACGCACTCACACACGTCAGATTCTCAATATGTTCGCTTTGGGTTCAAATGAAACAACTTTGATAGACCTACATCGACGAATTGTTGAAGTTAGTAGATAAAAATTGGTAGATGGTTGGATAACAAACTTGTAAACTTGTTCAAAAAAAATAAACCATATATCTTGTTTACTTTTCAAACGCGCGGCACTAAAGCACTCACACTACGTCAGATTCTCAATATGTTCGCTTTGGGATGAGATGAAACAGCTTTGAGATATCTAAATCGACGAATTGTTACAGTAAGTATATAAAATTTGGTAGATGGTTGGATAACACCCTTGTGATCTTGTTCCCAAAAAATAAACCTTATATCGCGTATACTTTTCAAACGCGCTGCACTAACGCACTCACAATACGTCAGATTCTTAATATGTTCGCTTTGGGTTGTAATGAAACAGCTTTGATAGACCTAAATCGACAAATTGTTGAAGTTAGTAGATAAAAATTGGTAGAGGGTTAAGTAACAAACTTGTAAACTTGTTCCAAAAAAATAAACCCTATAACTCGTTTACTTTTCAAACGCGCGGCACTAACGCACTAACATTACGTCAGATTCTCAATATGTTCGCTTTGGGTTGAAATGAATCAGCGTTGATAGACCTACATTGACGAATTGTTGAAGTAAGTAGATAAAAATTGGTAGAGGGTTGGATAACACACTTGTGATCTTGTTCTAAAAAAATAAACCTTATATCTCGTTTACTTTTCAAATGCGCGGCACTAACGCACTCACACTACGTCAGATTCTCAATATGTTCGCTTTATGGGATGAGATGAAACTGCTTTGGGATACCTAAATCGACAAATTGTTACAGTAAATTGATAAAATTTGGTAGATAGTTGGATAACACACTTGTGATCTTGTTCCAAAAAAATATACCTTATATCTCGTTTACTTTTTAAACGAGCGGCACTAACTCACGCACATAACGTCAAATTCTCTATATGTTCGCTTTGGGTTGAAATGAAACAGCTTTGATAGACCTACATCGACAAATTGTTGAAGTAAGTAGATAAAACTTGGTAGATGGTTGGATAACACACTTGTAAACTTGTTCCAACATATTGAGAATCTGACGTATTGTGAGTGCGGTAGTGCCGCTCGTTTGAAAAGTAAACAAGATATAGGGGTTATTTTTTGGGAACAAGATCACAAGGGTGTTATCCAACCATCTACCAAATTTTATATATTTACTGTAACAATTTGTCGATTTAGGTTTCTCAAAGGTGTTTCCTTTCATCCCCAAGCGGACATATTGAGAATTTGACGTAGTGTGAGTGCGTTAGTGCCGCTCGTTTGAAAAGTAAACAAGATATATGGTTTATTTTTTTTGAACGAGTTTACAGGTTTGTTATCCAAACATCTACCAATTTTCACATACTTATTGTAACAATTCGTCGATTTAGGTCTATCAAAGCTATTTCAATTTAAATCAAGAGCGAACATTAAGAATCTGACGTAGTGTGAGTGCGTTAAGACCGCTCGTTTGGAAAGTAAACAAGATATAAGGTTTATTTATTTTTTAAAACAAGTTCACAAGTGTGTTATCCAACCATCTACCAATTTTTATCTACTTACTTCAACAATTCGTCTATTTAGGTCTAACAAATCTGTTTCGTTTTAACCGAAACCAAACATATTAAGAATATGACGTAGAATGTTTTACCAAGTTCGAAAACCATGGCCTTCGGCCGGTTAGCTCAATCGGTGGGGGTGTCGACGGCCATGGCTTCGGCCGGTTAGCTCAATCGGTGGAAGTGTCGACG
>CH002979.1:796045-828567 GCA_000149265.1 Ciona savignyi | reverse complement strand
ATTGCTTATTTTAGAAAGTGTATTGCCTTGCACCATTGTTATTATTTTTTTCCATTGCAGAGTACATCATAGGCCCAAATTATAACTGTATTAATATGTGGAGTTTGGCTGTGTGGAAAGAAGGCACTACAGAGGAAGAAGGCGTAATTCCTACCTCATGGATAAAAACCAATAATGTTTGTTGGCCTCCTGTGGGAGCAAATGCTCTTACACTTATCAATAAAATGAAACGACCGGAGGGTAACTGGAGAAGTTTCCCACTTATTAAAATAAAGTGTTCTTCTGGTATGTTGCAAATATATTTTACTAAATGTTCTTTTTAATTAACTTTTGATGTTTTATACTAATGATCATTGCAATATTTTTATCACACTTATTTTTAGAGAATAAACAAGTGTGCGACATTTATAATGAAACTCCGGCATCAGAAAGCTTAGATGCCGTCAATGTCCCGGTACCACAAAAGCGAAAAAAGAAAACCAAAATGTTTTTGGATTGTGTGGAAGGTACAAAAATGTTTGCTTCATTTAACTTTTGAGCATTCGGCAAAGTATCCAATGTAGATTCCTTTAAAATTATGATTTTAATTACCGGCAGTAAGAAGTTAAAAAATCTCTTCAAAATAGTTTAATTAATTCCAATTGGTGGTAGCTCACCTGTTGGCACATTGGTAACTATTTTCCACAGGAATATCTTTAATGCCTGTAAGTAGCTAATTTTAGACCTAACAAAAGAATTAAGGCTTCTCTTTTTTAGACTTTACGTCTGGAGAGGATAGAAGCGATGAAGATTGT
Organism: Ciona savignyi; assembly: GCA_000149265.1. Lineage (NCBI taxonomy): Eukaryota > Metazoa > Chordata > Ascidiacea > Phlebobranchia > Cionidae > Ciona > Ciona savignyi. Next base: position 827,773 of record CH002979.1, on the reverse strand, counting down.
GGTCTCGTGGATCTATCACATAGCAGTACCACAAACACGCTACCTGACTTTGACCTATCACATAGCAGTTGCAGTACCACAGGCATTTTTTACCTCAGTACAGTGCTGGAAAAAAGTCGGTGGCAGTGCTACGTGGACACTTAAACAATGCTGACGAAAAGGCGTTGCCATGCAGACACCTTTTCCATCACTGCTTCAGTTAGAATTGTTTTTAACTTTAGGTTACATCACCTCTAGGCTGTTGTTTGTAGTGCAAAGTATGGTACTAGCTGAACCAAAGTTAAGCTTTATATTATATTTAAAAATGTTCTTTTATTAGAATATAACCCTCCCCCGTTACGAAGAACAAAACCGGTCTATGTCAAAGCCTCAAGTGTAAGAGGTACTGTATTGTAGTATCCATAGTTTTTATTGTTGGTAAAACTGATAATAAAAACAAATAATTAATATCGTTGCAAAGTTTTTGTTTTTTTTTCAGTGGTATTTTTAGTGGTTCCAAGCAAAAACCAATTTAAACCGTAACTTAATGGGAAAAAATCGTTTAAATACCCTATCACATCAGCAAGCAAAAGTAGTGGCGGGAAAAATTATATTAGTGTCTGGTTTAATAATTTTTTTTTGATAAACAGATTTTGCTGCGTGTTTAAATGTTGCTGGTGCCATACCATGCCAATCATCCTCGACACCGAGCACTGAATCCGATTCTTGTGGAGTAGAGACAGTTTCAGGTAAGCCTATTCACCCTTATTTAAATAATTTTGGAACCAGGCTAAAATCATTTGACATGTCAAGTTATGTAATTACTTGATTCCATTATTAATGGTTTAATGCAAAAACATACCAACTAAAAATTATGTTTGCTCTTTTCAGGAAAGAATTCTTTTCCCATCTCACAAAAAAAGTAAGTGAATGTTGTGGTTCTTGGATATATGAGCAACAGGAGATTAATGCATACTTATTATACATATGTTTAGAATTTCAAAAGAAAGTCATTCAGCTCTTAGTAGATTTGCACAATCGCATTGATGACATTACTTCTACTTCTTTAAACACCGAAGATTACGAAATAATCAGTAAAATAAATTCAAAGTTAGAATTTGATGAGCTTGAAAAAAAGCTGGAAGATAGAGATGAGCACAAGCGTTTGGTGAGAATAACTTTTAAAGCAACAGATAAAATGACCAAAAGTAGATTGTATACTCAGTTTCTCAGCCAGTTATGTGTATTGAATATTATGTATAAGATAGCTTTTATGCCAAATCTAATAAAGTAAGGGATATGAAGTCAATTTTAACATTGTTGTATAAATATATATAGACAAATGGTTTGGTTTTCATCGAGTTTGTACCCTGCGAGAGTTTTGTTTACACAAAACTTGCAAGTTACGACTTGTGTACCTTTAAGGGCAAATTCTGGCTATATAAATGTTAATTATTTATATATATAATCATATATTGTGGTTGGTTTTGTATTAATATTGAATCAATAATACGAATCATTTAAAACATACATTGGATTGCCTCAAATAGCATTTCAATAATTAAGAATATATCTTAATTCAGAATGTTAGTTGACAAACTTTAATTTGTTGCAATCTTTCTATTTTGTAGTGTGAAAGATTGCAAAAGATTGGTGGGATAAATCCAAGAGACAATGTAAATAGGGTAATGAGAAGGTGAGTTTTTATGGCAATATTATAACACTTAACAGGTGCAAATGTGTGTGGCTCTTGGCCGTCTTTACCCAGTACATTTTGCATATAACTTGTATAAAATTATGTGGGTGTTATTTATGTAAATCGTTTCTAGCAAACTAAAGTAACTTTGTAAGCTTTATAAAACATCAGAAATTGCTAAAAATGTTGTCCCTTTTATATAGTAGTATTTTTATATTATTTTGTTAACTTTTTTAAAAAAACAATTGCATGTGCAGACTGATGTCAAATAATCTAATGTCAACATTCAACATGAAAGGAAACCGGGGGAAAATTTCCTTTTATTGCCTCAAATTTATTTAAAGTGGTTGTAGGTAAGTAGAACTCTTCTTCCGCCCAAAACAGCTAAATAATCTTTTTTTATATAAAAAGTCAAACAATTAAATAAAGGCGAGAGAAACATTTTTAAGCAAACTTTTTAATGCTAGTCAATTTGTCCTTTTAAATGTAAATAAGTTGGTTTGGTTAAAATTTTATCTACTAGCCAATTTCCATTTCAATGCGAATTATGTGAAACCCTGATTGTGCAGCCAATTGATTTTAATTTTTTTTTTATGCAGAAGCTATTTTAAAGACAGACAAATGTACAGAGCATGAAGTACATGGGTTCATCGCTGCATGTCTTAAATATGCACCAGACCGACAGGGAGGTGGTGGACGGAAGTCCAATGACCAGAGTTCCAGTTCACTTGATCCTTAAGTGTGTTTTCTATAACTATTTTACATATGAATAATTAAGTCTTGCCTCTTTTAAACCGAAAACCGTTGCTTTGTCGGCTGTTGGGTTTCGTATCTAGTATACATTTGGATGTTTTAAAATCTTTTTACACATTTTCCGCTTAAAACTTACTTAAATTTAAAAATTTATTAAAATCTAACACCTGTCAAAAATGCTAGCTATCAATCAGTTTTAAACTATACTATATTTAATTAATTTAACTTACGACGCGAAAATGAAACCCAACCGTCTACCAGGCACTTAAAACAGGTTTGACTTAACATTCATTTGTAAAAATTGTCATATAACCAGGGTTCGAAAAATTCCGAGTTTCGCCGGTTTCTTTATGGATATTATTAAGTCAAAAATCCTATATTATTTAATAATAATTAATGCGATCCTAACTGTAATGGGACCGGGTACAGTTTTTAATAATCACGATGTCCTTTATAGATAATGCACATGCATATGCCTTATAATAAGCTAGCCTAGTTAATAAAGTAATGTCGGAATGATTGCACCGCATTTTAAATAATATTTTTTATGTTATGGTAGTAAAATTTAAGGTTTGCAACACACGCATCGATCTTCCGTTGTACATATCGTAATTTGAGCTCACATTTGTATGCTAATTTTCGAACCCTGTGTAACTATGGGACTAAAAGTGTTTGCCAAATGAACAACGTGTCACTCTTTTCATTGCGTTCTGGTTTATGTAGTGTTGTATGATACAACCCAAATACAATTTTTAACACTATTATGTGATTGCTTATTATGGTAGCCTATTTAACTATTGGCCTGTCCGGTCCACACCATTTAACATTTTTATTGCGCAGGGTTGTGTTGAACTATAGGTAACAAGAGATTTCCAAATGTCAGTTTCACGTATATATTGACCTATTATCTGTGGTTAAATTACGTCATATTTACGTTGACATGCGAAGCCATAACAGACGTTTCGGTTACGTCTAGTTTTTACGTCATTATGCTGTTTCTTCGTGACGTATTCTCAACGTAGTAAAATAACGTTTGATTTAGGTTGAGATTTGACGTTGAAAAACCTTTCAAAATCAACCTGTTAAGGACCTTCTGGCAACGTCGTTAGTTGACGTTATTCCAACGTTTCTTTCTAACGTATATTCGACGGTAGTTAAAATACGTCAGATTGACGTTTATTTGTGACGTATTCTCAACGTGGTAAAATTACGTTTTATTTTGGTTGAGATTTGACGTTGTAAAACCTTTCAAAATCAACTATCAAAAAACGAACATGCAACCAAACGTCGCAACCAAATATCGACGTTAATATTACGTTCGAGTGCCCGCTGGGGAAAGTACGTCATTCAGCATGACGCAAGTTATCTAAGTACGTTATTGTAGGTTGTAATAAACACGTCTGTCCTGTATTGCTCTTAAGTTTTCTCTGTGTATCGGTGGCTAAAAATTGCTCGTATCTCTCTCCCCAGTTTTATTAGGTGACTAAAAGCTGAAACTTCTGGTTTATATCGGGTAACAAATGATGAAAAGAGTTAAACAGGATGAAACAAGTAGTAAACGAGATGGTGACAAGTTGCAAACAAGGTGGAAACGAGATTTTCTAAATTTATGGCTCTACACGGCAAAAACCTAAACTGTTCAATTAATCTTAGTCCGGCCCGGTGGTCTAGCGGTTAAGTGCGTCGCCTTTCAATCGAAAGGTTGCAGGTGCGAAACTGGTCGCTAGCTAGTCGGTTGTGTCCTTGGGCAAGGCACTTTACAGACATTGCCTGAATCCAGCGGATTAGTGGGTTCTACCAAATTGAAGAAACGTGTCTATCATATACAACACACTGCAATAGCTCCGGTAACCCGACGATGGGCGCGAGGTGATCTGACGATTGCCCGTGTGATAACCCCCTAGGTTTTCCCATTCACGGGTATAAACATGAATATCCTATCCTATCTGGTCTAAAGGCTGTTCAAAAAGGTTAATGAAAAATGTTCTTATTGTCAGATATTAGCAAAATTTAAAGCAGTCTCATTGGACGAGAAATATAAATCTAGAATTGACAACAATGTGTTGCAAATCACTAAAGCGGAACAGAAAAATAATAAAATTCAATCGGGGACAAATTTAAGTGAGTTTGGTTGTAACATACCGGCCCCAAATAATGGAATGGGAGGATTATATTATTTTAAAACAAAAACAAACAAACGAATAATGCATTACAAATTGACAAATGTCTGGTGTGGGAGGCAGTTTCACGCCTCTTCGAGTAGACAAATCTTACGAATATCTCTGTCATATGTAGCATTAGTTGTTCTGACACGTACACGCCGAACAACCCCATCGCGATCGGGAAATGTTTTTTCAATGATTCCCATAGGCCAGGAACCGCGTCTGCTGGTCTCGTTGGCAATTAAAACGAGAGCTCCAGGGGCAAAGTTTTTGGTGGGCTGCAGCCATTTTGGTCTTGACTGCAGCAGTGGCAGGTACTCCTTGGTCCATCGATACCAAAATTGGTCTGCAAGCCATTGGACAAGTTTCCAGGACTTCTTGTATCCATCCGCCTTTATAAATTGATCTGGGGGAAAGTGAGGTTTCCAATCTACCAAGTAAAATAGAACTTGGCGTGAGCGCCTTCAAATCTTGCGGATTGGTGCTTACAGGTGTAAGTGGACGGTCATTGAGTATTCTTTCAACTTCTGTCATGAAGGTAGACAGCTGTTCATCTGTCATAGTCCTTTCACATGTTAGATAACGCGGAATCTTTCTTACAGAGCGAATGATACGTTCCCAAATTCCTCCCTGGTGGCTTGCTGCGGGTGGATTAAAGTACCATTTGATTTCTTCATTCATCATAGAGTTGCTAATCTGATCCTTGTTTAAATGTTGTAGTCCTTCACGAAGCTCACGTTCAGCTCCTACAAAGTTTGTTCCGTTGTCACTCCGTATAATCTTTGGTCTTCCTCTCCTGTTCATGAAACGTCTGAAGGCATGAAGGAATGAACTAGTATCAAGTGAGTGGGCTACTTCTATATGCACTGCACGTGTTGCCATGCAGGTAAAGATGCACCCAAATCTTTTTACTTGGCTTCTACCGATCTTGACGAATAATGGTCCCATATAGTCTACTCCTACAGAAGTAAAAAATGGGTGTTGACCTGGCGTCACTCTATCGACAGGCAATGGTGCCATGATTTGTTTTACTATTTTTGAATTCCATTTGCGACAAACTGTACAATCCTTTATCGCTCGTTTAACAGCCGAGTGTCCCTTTATAATCCAATATTGTTCTCTTGTAGCAGCAAGAACATGTAGAGTGCCGCTGTGTCCTTCTCGTTGATGATAATTATGTATGATGATGTCTGTCAGATGATGATCATGTGGAAGTAGGATTTGATGCTTGTTATCAAATGGCAAGGGTGATCTTTGTAGTCGTCCTCCTACTCGTAAGATTCCATCAAGCCTGAATGGTTTCAGTTTGGCTAGCTGTGTCCCTTTGTATGCGGGTGAGGTCATGGTGTCCTTGTAGGTGCAGGTTTCGTCCATACCTGCATGTTCAGAGGTAACTCCTTCATAGCAGTGGCGAAGGAGTGTCTTTGACTCTTTGTACTAATCTAATTATGTCCAGTTTAGCAGAAATCACCTCTTCTGGTGATAGAAATGGTTCAGGTGTTACTTGTTGCCTCCGCAAGTATTTGTTGATCAGGTAGGTTTTGTATCGGTTGATCCAGGCAGCCGAGCGCTGTAACTTAACCTAGTGAAAGATGAATGAAAATGAATTAGTTGTGTTAGGCTATTAGTTGACTCCTGTACAGTTTGTACTAGTTTTGCAGTTTCCCTTTTCAGTTCTGAAAGGGTTTCGCTGGATCCTGGTAACACGTCCGGCCTTTTGGGCCAATACGTTTCTTCTTGTTTCAGAAATTCTGGTCCATTGAACCACAGTTTGGCTTCTTTAAGTTGTTTGGGCAGAAGTCCACGTGAAGCTATGTCAGCAGGATTTATCTTGGTTCCTACATGACGCCACTGGGTTTGGTTCGCTGTTCTGACGAATAAATGCAATACGGTTGGCCACATAAGTTTTGAATCTTTTCGCTTCGTTGTTTATGTAATGTATAACTGATGTTGAGTCAGTCCAGAATATGACTCTTGAAATGCTGCATTTCAGTTCCTTCGTAACAATCCCTTTTAATTTCACAGATGTTACAGCAGCTGTAAGCTCCAGTCGCGGAATTGTTACTGGCTTGGAAGGAGAAACTCTTGATTTTCCCATTACAAATGTGCTGTTCCATGTATCGTTTTCCTTGTAGCGTAGATAGCACACGGCTCCACATCCTAATTCACTTGCATCAGAAAAGCAATGAAGTTCATACTGAGGCTTGATTTTTGTTGTTCCAGATTTGAAGCATCTAGGTATAGTCACTTGTTCTAAATTCGGTAAGTCATTTAACCACTTGGTCCATGTTTGTCGTAATGCAGTGGATACAGTTTCATCCCAGCCGAATCCATCAATGCATGTCTTTTGCAGAACTTTCTTGGTAAAACGAAATGGTTGTACGAATCCCATAGGGTCATAGATTTGACTCACCATCGAGAGTATTCCTCTTCTTGTTGGTGGTTTCATTTGTATTTGAACTTTTATTTCAAAGTTGTCAGTTTCTGTATTCCAGTAAACTCCAAGTGCCTTGTCCACAGGTAGTACACAAGTTCAAGTCTAAATCCTTTAGTGAAGGTGCTTGTTCCTTTAACGGGATGTGTTGTAATACTTCTCTCTTGTTTCTAACAAACTTTGTCAAATATAAACCGCCACACTTTAGCAATGCAGTCAGTTCCTTTATCAGTTGAACTGCTTCGTCCTTTGTCTGTACCGATTTTAGACAGTCATCGACATAGAAACTTCGTCGAATGGTGAATAGTGTAGTTTCACTTGCTCCTATTTCATTGTCTTCTGCTACTTTCTGCAGGGCGAAAGAAGCACAGCTTGGTGATGAAGTAGCTCCAAAGAGATGAACTAGCATCTGGTAGTCTTCAGGTGGCTTTGATAAATCTTCCGCTGGCCACCTTAGGAATCGTAAGGCATTCCAGTCGGTTGGCTTTACATTTACTTGGTAAAACATGCTCTTAATATCAGCAATAAACGCTATTGGCTCTTGTCTAAAACGTAGAAGTACTCCAACTAATAAGTTAGTCAGGTCCGGTCCTTGTAATAAGGCATCATTAAGTGATGTTTCATTAAATGTAGCCGCACAGTCAAATACTATGCGAAACTTCTTACCAGTACAATGATGCGGCATGTACCAGGTTCTGTCACATATTCCTGAGTTGTCTTCTGGTGGGACTTTCCTTGCATATCCCATTTCAAGTGATTCATCCATCTTCTCTTTATATTTACAGAGTAGCTCCGCATCACCTTGTAGTTTCTTCTTAAGATGGTGGAGTCGTTTCGTTGCCATACATCGGTTGTAGGGTAGAGTTATATCATTTCTTTTCCAAGGCAAACCAAGGGTGTAATGCCCATTTCGTTTTTCGATGGTGCTTCTCATATTGGTTAGTGCTCTTTGGTCTTCTATCGATAATGCTAAATCATCAGTTTTGTCCTCATCTAGAAAGTCTCGGTCGAACATGGTCAGCATCTGCTGATGAAGATTGGAGTTGTCCTCATGAACAGCATTTATTCTCACGTCATGCTGTCCCTTCTGAAATTTGTCTGTTCCGAAAAGTGCCCCTCCTAGTCTGGTATGAATGGCTTGTGGTTCATTTGGTCCTCCGGTTCGTATGTTGGTGATCTTCAGTGCCTCTGACATGTCAGCTCCTATTTTCCGCATTTGTAGGTATGCTATCCTTTAGATTTGGTAGGTTCGGTATAGCCATTATATTGTTGAGGTAATAGGCCCTTTTCTCATATATGCCTTGCACCGAAAGTGATACTCGGTGTCCTGTCTGTGTAGCAGAGCAATTTATTCCGCTCAGTGTACGTTTGACTTCAACGTTTGGTGCAAAATGTCATTTCTGAGCCTTCATCTAAAAAGGCATAAGTTGATACTTGATTGTTCTCTGAGGTCGCCCATGCTTTTATGGGTACAACTTTCAGTCTGGTCTTGCTCTTTGACGTTGCTCTTGAAGTAGTTGCAGTCACGTTGGCAGCTATTTCTGTTTTCTTTTGTGGAAATGATGACTCATTTGCCGAGTGCTGAATTGTCGTTGTTGTGTCTGTGCTTTTCTGCTCATGAAGTAGTGTATGATGTGGGCTGTGACAAATTTTACATCGTCCCTTAAGATTACATTGGTCGCTTCTGTGTCCGTTACCTAGACAATTAAAGCAAATTTTATTTGCTTTGCATTCTGTTTTGTTAATCTGATTTATAATTTCCCAGCGCTGCATTGCTGGTTTTGATCTGAATTGTTCACATCCCCATAAATAATGATTTTTCTGACATAGTGTACATGCTGGTCTTGACTGTGGTGTATATAAAGCAGTATTTCTTACTTGGTCTCTTGATTTTTCTTGAGTGGTAAACACAGAGTGATGCTTGGGTTTGGTGTTGGCTATTCTCCCTTTGGATTTATTATCAGCAATTGCTCTCCCCATAAAATCTTCTGTCATATCGGCATGGTAGTAGAGAAAATCTATCATATTTATGAATAAAACAGTCTTACCTTGGTGCACTGAACGACCATGTTTGTTGTGAAAGTTAATTTTTAAAAAGTGAGGTAGGCGTACATGATTTTCGATATATAATCCCGAGAGTTCAGTAGGTGATGGTAGTTGAGTGATTTTAGCACAACTAGGCAGTTTTCCATACGACTTGCAAATTCACGTAGTGAGTGTGGTTCAGGCTTTAGTATCGGTCCGTGCAGGAGTGGGTCGATGTGAGCATCAACTATTTTATCTTCACGTCCATAGATTTTGTGCAGTTTAATGAGTGCTTCTTGCAGTGCTTGTTTAGCTGGTCTTATAAACAAATAAGGTTCGATTGCCTTATGGGCTTGTCCTAAACACATATGGCCCAAGAAATTTAATTGCTGTGAATAATTGTTTGGTAGTGATTTTACAATGTCCTCTTCGAATGCTGTCTTGAATCGATGATATTGAAGTGGGTCTGTCTCCATTGAATGTTACTAAGTCAACCCTTGGCAAATTCAACTGTCGCTGTAACAATGTAGTCAAATTGGTAACAGAGTCTTGATATGTATCGGGTTGCTGTTTTCTTAAATAATGTTGTTTATTTGAGGCTGATTCCTCTTGTTCTGGCTTTGACTCCGGCCCCGGTGTATTAATCCGAGTGCAGCCAGTTTGATCTAGTGTTAAAAGGCTACAATGCTGAACGGAATGGTTGGGTAAAGATGCAACTGGAGGAAATTCTTTACATGATCCTGCAATAATAGAGGGTGATGGTCATAGGCGCCAAGTTAGCGGCGCTAATTTGCATGCTTTAAAATATTTTTTTATTTTTTTGTTACAATTGAGATGTATATAATTTTTTGCGCATATTTTGATTATTAAATAGTTTTGTTTAAAAGAAACTCTAATTGTACGATTAAGGCCTACCAATAAGTAATAATATATATTCGATCGATACACCCAAGACCCAACTGCCAAACGATAACGCTGGTTCAAAACGGACCACGCACTCACTGCATCTTGGCGAAAAGTGTAGACGTGTTTCTTTATTATGATGCGTGCAAATACGATGTTGCCCGTGAGCTCGCGGTTACAACAGAAGAAATGGGTAAGTATTTCTTCATTAAAGCTCGGACGGTTTGCGGTTAGCACAGGACAAAACATGAATAAATTCCATTAACTTAACATGTTGAGTTTATTCAACGATTTTTTTAATTCCATTTTAAGTATTTAATTTTTTGTCTAAAACTGGATTTTAATTCAATCGTTTTACGGCGCATGAAACCTAAACTAACCTATTTAGTTTATTTTTACTTCCGTGTTTAAAGGAATACCGAATTCTAAAATTGCACCGAAGATGGCAACAGATAAGTAGCCGGAACGTCTACAAATAAAGTAGACACAAAAAAACTACAAAAGAATAAGGTTATCATCACAGAATTCGTGAGCAAAAACCAGATACGGAAAAAAAACAAGTTCAACAATATAAAGAGTCTTTATTAATGTATACTTTCTGCATAACAATGTACTTTGTTTAGTCATGAATCCACGATTCCTTTGTCTTTTATTAGCAAAGTACTGTATGTAACAGCCGCCACTGTTATGAAAGTAAATGCGTGTTATACCTTATCCTAGTGTAATTAGCAATATAGTTTATAAAGTTCTTATAAGTGGCAACTGTTTTCGTGCGCTTAGAAATAATTTAATTCGTAAAAACGCAGCACTGGTTCTAGCGCGATAGAACTATTTTTAACTGCTTTGTAATCAAATGCATTGTATATTTGTTCCTTTTTTAGAGCAATTTAAGAAGGCATATCATGTCGAAACGCCAACGCCAGACATTTATTAGTTATTTTAGTAAACGCAAAGCAACAGGTAGCGAAGAAGAAGCAACAAGTAGCCAAGAAAGGGAAATAGAAATACAGCCGGTAGAAACACCTGACGAAGACCAATCTGGATCATGTTTTTTGGAAGCTTTGCCATCGCAGCCTCATTCTAGTGTAAGTGGAGAACCTACGCCACACGACACTGCAGTTCCTTTAACACTGGCCAGCTCCTCCACCGGCGGAAGAAAATTCCAGCAGTCGTGGAGAGATTTGTATCCCTGGCTCTACTACGATGCTGTGAAGGATGTTGCAATTTGCGTTTATTGCAAGTGGGCGGTAGATGTCGGCAAATTGTCAGCTGCCGATAGGCTCACCCTTAATACTACTGCAAATTCGTGGATAACAGGGTTTAATTCATGGAGAAAAGGAAAATATTGTTGTGGTTTACATGACAAAAGCGAACACCACAAATCTTCCAAACGGGCAAAAATTGCATTCGATGGAAAAGATGACGCATTAAGTCTAATTAGAAACAAACAACTGGCAATCAGAAAGGTTAATTATGAAGGACTGTCTGCTGTGTTTGATGCCATTTTATTTCTGGGGAGGCAGGGATGTGCCATTCGTGGTCATATAGATGCGGAATCTAATTTGTTCCAAACAATGCAGCTACTTGGGCAACATTCTAATTCCGTGAAGAATTGGACAAGTGATGCGAATAAACAACAGTATATGAGTCATGCCATTCAAAATGAAATTGTTGACATCTGTGCATCGGAAATAAGAAATATTCTTTCCGAGAATATACGCAAGGCAGGTATATATGCTCTTATCGCAGATGAAACTAGCGATATAGGAAACAACGAGCAAGGTTTCAATATGCGCTTGCTATGTCGACAATGAATTTTGTGTTTTTGAAGTCTTTCTTGGTTTCTATAATACTGCTGCAACTGACGCATCATCTCTACTGAAAGTTATAACAACAGCTCTTTCAAATCTAAACATCGACATCATGCAATGCAGAGCGCAAGCATATGACGGGGCTGCAAATATGCGTCGCCACCTAAACGGCTTGCAAAAGAAATTCAGAGAAATAAATCCCCACGCCCCATATGTGTACTGCGCTGGGCATAAGTTAAACCTCATCGTTCAGGAGGTGCTGCAATCACAGCATGTTGGAGTTAATGCACTGAAAGTTCTGTCATCAGTCGTCAATTTTATTCGTGGCTCACCGAAGAGACTTGCCCTATTTACAAACCTCCGTTTACAAGAAGTTCAATCAGATGGTGCTGCAACTGGCCATGGACGTAAACAAGAACCAGCATTGCGTCCAATGTGTCCCACGCGATGGGTGTTGAACCTTCCCGCTCTCAAAGCTTTTCTAAGCAACTACGAAACCATTTTACAGTGGCTAGAGAGCATATATACAGGGAGTAGTATGGACCAACTTACATGTGGACAAGCAAGATCCTTTCTAGCTTCCTTGGAAGAATTTTCCACATACTTTATGTTGCGCCTCTTCCACCGTGTGCTTAAAACAATAACTCCAGTTCATGTAGCGTTGCAAAGCAAAACTATTACGATGGGCGAATGCAAGCAATTAATCCATAATATTTATGGAATTATTAAAGTGCAAGCATCCGAATACAACGCAACCGAATTTGTGAGAGCCGTTGAAAGTGACGCGATTCAATTAAAAATTGGTTTACCAACAGTTCGTCGTGGCCGCTACAACACCAAAGAGCAATCGCCGACCGAATATTTCAAATCCGTGTACATGGCTATTTACGACTCCACTTGTGACGCGATTGAAACTAGGTACAACACCAAAAGCATGGATTTTCTGGATGAATTAGAAAAATTAATAAAAGCAACGACAAAAGAATTACCTGATGATGTTTCAGAGAAGTTTCCGGATATTGATATTAAGCACTATGAAGAAGAAATCGAATTGTTTAAATCTCACATTGTAAGCAAACACCTAAAGCTGTGTGAAATGTCAATTGAACAAGTGTGTGGGATTTTTCGTGAGGACTCGACGCTTAAGCTGATGCTTCCAACTTACTCTAAACTTCTAAAATTGTGTTTGTGTCTGCCCGTAACTTCGTGCGAAGCCGAAAGGTCGTTCAGTGTCCTTCGAAGAGTGAAGACGTATTTAAGATCAACGATGCAACAAACCCGCTTAAACAATTTGGCTTTCTTAAACATCCATAAAGAATATACAGACAAAATAAAACTACAGAAGAAAAAGGTAATTACAGAATTTGTGAGCAGAAACCAGGTGCGGCAAAATAAATTCAAACAATAATAAGCAAGATTGTTTTCACAACCCAAATTTAGTAAATTGTGATTTGTGAGAAGAGAGATTTAAACTGTTCGTTTTCGCCAGTGCCAGTTTAATTTAGTTTATTACAGTTTCTTAAATACGACCCGTTTAGGCCATTGTGTTCGTTTTGTTTTTATTATATTTGCATCTGTCGTCATTTTGCATCGTTTTTTTTCGCGTCTGTTTTATCACGGATTGAGACTGCATTTCACTTTATTGAAGTGATATTGAACATAGTTATTATTTCATTGTAATTATTCTTGATTGAAATAAACAGACGGAAACGTTGCGACTTAACATTTGTAACTGTTGCCATTTGGTTCAATAAAGAAGATAAAAAGATGGCCAAGTTAAAAATTGTAGTTAGTAGTATTATTTATTGTATTGCGTGATTGATAGTATGCAGGTCAATTTGGGAGAGATTATAATAAGCATTGTATTAATGATTGCAAAATAAAACGTCGGTTAATTGTTAATTTGTGGGCAATCGAATTAGAGTAAACAACAAATTGCTAATTCCGAAATATATTATGTTGGTTCTTCCTGGCTGTGGTTACGGCGCTTCAGAAAAGAAAAAGTTTTTCTGTCTTTGTTAATGACTCGTGCGAACCACGGCGGCCACGATTGGCATAAAAGAGAAGAACCTTAGTCTGTTTATTAAGGATCGTGGGTTGAACGGTAGTGTCGAAATGGTTAACGCGATCGATTAATATACCAATTCCATATATAAAAAACGAACTGATTGACAAGCCCATCATGAAATCGAAACTAAGCCCGGTAAAAAAGATAGTGTGCCTTTCCGCGCTGGTCAGGAGAGAAAAAGCTTTTACATGTCCCTTATTTATTAACGTGCAAGTTTTTAAGAGTCTGTCACCTCTTATTTAAACGCGCTTCGTTCGCTTTGCCATACCAACTTTAAGTTAGCCTGAAAGACAATAATTTTGAAGACATTTCAGTGATTAACAAAGGGTACCTTCAAAAAATTTTTTCGCGCGAATTTCGTTTTCGCACCCGTACGCATTTTAGAAACTCGGCGCCTATGGTGATGGTACTTGTGGTGCACAATTCAGTTGTTGTGCAGTTTCTGGGTCAGGTTCTACATAGGCATAAAATGGACTATTCTGTTGCTCGCTTTGGTCATTTGATTAAAAGTTTGAAAATGGTACTGCTCTTGCATTTGAATTAACATTATCATTTTGAGTCGGTAAAGAATCCAAATGAGCTAATCCTCTTAATTGGATAGGTTGTCGTGGGCTGATCTCAGACAATTCACTGCTTAGTGAGTCTATTGGGCTGTAACTGTGTCTTTCTGGCTGTAGGTCAGACTGGGTCCTTTTACTGTTCAAATCAAGTTGATTTTGTATATAAGAAGCTCTCTGTTTAATATCATCAAGCTGGAACTGTATATCCATCCATAAGCTTTCTTCTAGGTGAGAATGTTCTGTTAGTCTTACTCCCTCTTCTAGGTGGAGTTGAAGTTCATCTGAACAATCTTTGTGTTTTTTTGCAACTTAAGATAGAGTTATCTTGTCTTTTTCTCTTATTTTTTTATGAATATGCTTTCCCATTTGTTAAAATGGGACAACAATTGGTCCCTTTTCTGCTTCCATAAAGGTAAGCTTAATATGATGGTGGATCTTTGGTGATCCATAGTCAATGCATTTTCCATGTCAATTTGAGACATTACTTGAATATGATTCTTGTTCAAATATCACTGAAGTGAACCGTCTTTAGAAAATAAAACATGTAATAAACATGTCTGTCCTGTATTGCTCTTAAGTTTTCTCTGTGTATCGGTGGCTAAAAAATGCTCGTATCTCTCTCCCCAGTTTTATTAGGTGACTAAAAGCTGAAACTTCTGGTTTATATCGGGTAACAAATGATGAAAAGAGTTAAACAGGATGAAACAAGTAGTAAACGAGATGGTGACAAGTTGCAAACGAGGTGGAAACGAGATTTTCTAAATTTATGGCTCTACACGGCAAAAACTTAAACTGTTCAATTAATCTGGTCTAAAGGCTGTTCAAAAAGGTTAATGAAAAATGTTCTTATTGTCAGATATTAGCAAAATTTAAAGCAGTCTCATTGGACGAGAAATATAAATCTAGAATTGACAACAATGTGTTGCAAATCACTAAAGCGGAACAGAAAAATAATAAATTTCAATCGGGGACAAATTTAAATTTTTTTGGTAATTAAATTACTTTTTTAAGTGTTTTTTAGTAGATACACTTATTATTTCGTTACCTTATCAACATCCCTCCAATTAAGACTGCTATTTCTTTAAACAATGAAGGTATGTAGTTTTTCTTTTAAACGCGCGGTTACGGCATGTATGACATCATGCAATCATAACACATGGATTGTTGTGTGTGTGAATCACATATATTATTATATTGTTCTACGCTAACTCTTTGTGTATACACAAGCTTTATGCTAACCCTAATGTACCTATTGGTGTCTAAAATAAAACTTTATTTTGAATATCTATGAAAACACCTCGCTATTGGAAATTGCGAAACCGGTAGAATAATAGACGACGCAAATTGTTTGTATTGACCGTAAAACGGATTATACTGCAGCACTGATATACACTTCTATTTGGTGCTTTCTGTATACAGTGATAATGCATTACCATTTGAACATAGCATTTCTTTTAATGGAGGCGAGGTTGGCTTACGTAGCTTTCCTAAAGGGTTGGTCTATTGAAATATTTTGTAATAATCTTGCTTTTACTGCATTTAGCTATTTTATCACCTCGGCTTAATCTCAGTGGGACATGGTAGGGGGGTATAATAGGTTGAAAAATCTGAATCAACGTGTTCAATACACTATATTTGATCGTGGGATGCAAATGTGGGCACGAGGTCATCATTTTATAACTCGCTGGCAATTTTCCATTCTTGGAAACAAAGATGAATATTTAATTCTATTATTTGGACATCATACCGGATAATTGTAACATAAGAACAGCAATATTTATGCATCGATACGCGTGGTGTTACAATAATAAAAGTATTATAATCCTTGTGGGTGGCGGCATACGTTTCAATTTCCTTGTTATAGAATAACATTATGTCATGTTTTGCTTCTTATAAATCATGTTTCATGGTCTGCAATCATTCGTTGGCTAACTTTAAATGCGTTTGGAAAATGGATAGAAATTACTGCAACACGGAAGGCAGTGGTGATGTTTACGAAAGATAAGTCCGATTTAACGCGGCAAACAATTATGTGAATTTTGCTGATCCGAAAGGTTAATTTGAAAATTTAATTAATATTTATTTCTTGATTTGTATATTTATAATAGAGTAATTATCTTAACTTCTGGTAAAACAAACAAATTATGTTTTAACAGGAAATCAATCTCAACCTGTTGAAAATAAAGCAAAGTTCAAAAAGTATTGGAGAGCATTTATTTGTTTTGTGACATTACTTCAGCTGGCAATAGCTGTGGTGGGGATTTATTACATTTCGGTGAGTTACTACATTTGTTTGGACTTCTCCTAATGTAAAAATTTAAAATTTTCAGAAATTCAGTAGCAGTAGGCCTACAGGTATGATATTTCTTTCTAGATGTTAAACTAAGTTTAAATTTAGTTTATTCTGATCGCATAATTTTTGCAGATGGAAATATTGATTTATCGATAAAAACATCTGAATCTTGTTTAGCTCTAAAGAATTCTGGCGTTTCTACGGATGGTTATTATTCCATTCAACCGGCTGGCGAACCTGAACCCTTTAAAGTAAGATGTTGTTTTATTTGGCTTGATAGTCAGCAATTAAGGAAATAGAACGATAAACAATAAATCGTAGACATATTGCGACATGACAAGTGCTGGGGGAGGTTGGACATTGGTTGCAACTGTTCATGAGAATGATATCAAAGGAAAATGCACAACTGGAGATCAATGGTTCAGCAACGATCTGGCAAAACATTCTCTGTGTAAGTTGTTATTGGTTTATTGGCACATATTTTAGATTTTTCAATTAGTTGACTGTTAGTAAAAAAGACGCCTTTTAATATGTTGAATGTGACTTCTTGTGGTGAATGCACAAGGGGCGCTGGAAGGTAGAAAATCGTATTATTTTACTGAATCTGTCATTGCGTGCTGCGTAGACTACAATAGAAACAACACTTTGGTTTTTATTTTTTTGATTCATTAGATTTACCTATCGCATTTTTTGTACGGGATACTACCAGGTCAATATTAATAAAGTTATCTGGATTAAATACCAAACTATTCGCAGATGGAAGAAACTGGGAGAATATGAACATGTTTGGAAATGTAAAGGAAGCTACTTCAGCTGATTATAAAAACCGTGGCTACTCCAGTAATAAAAGGGTGTGGTTGATGAATTTATCGTCCATTTATATGTCTTCCCAATCGGTGCAATGGAGTCATTTAATATAACCTTGGTGGCTGTTAAGAGTGTAGTAATAACCACCGCATTTGCTATTGCAACAGGCATCTAACCTGATGATTCGGCATGTACCAAACAAAAACTCCCGTGGACAAATCAAAATCTCGCGCGAGCTTAGAATACCACACCAGTAACAACTTCCTTACCAAATATGGCGGAAATCTGTTCACCACCTACACACAACATTATCCGATGAATCCAAAGACAACGGGTTTGTAATTAACAGAGTATATATGCAAATCAATCATCTGCTAGCACGAAACGTATTTATTCTGACTGCTAGTAACGGTTTCCCTGTAGCCTTTTTTTAATTTTATCTTTATTTTAAATTTTCAGTGATCTATCCAAGCAATGTTGGTCAGATTGCTGATTCGATTGAAACCATTTCAAGTAACCTGACGTCATCGATTCCTGACTTTTATAAATACAAGTATGACAGTGGTGGTAATCGTTTACAAAATGCTGGAAAAAATATGTTTCACAATGGTGGTATGCAGGTGACATATAAAAATATATGTGATAACGTTATTGTTTGAGTTAGTGACCATCTATGTCGTATTAAGCGAGTCTAATTGTTAAATGACATATACAGCGCTACTAATAAGTACCAACTATACAACTTTTATTGGACAAATTCTTGAACAGATAAATAATAATCACTTACAGAATCCTGCAACTTTATCGTTTTATACTTCTTCAAATCTTCTAAACTCACTTTAAAAATTCTCGCCCGACTTCCATATTACTTGAAGTGACACAAATATGTCTTTGTGGTAAGCGGATCTTGCTACAAGATACACGATTGTTTTGTAATATGAAGAGAACGATAAGTAATTAATTTAAACAAACGAAAGAAAAATGTAAATAGTTTGATAATTTTCCCATGCAAACAGGTGCGCTAAATGCTAAATTTTTTTTGCAGATCGACCCATACTTAGCATGTGGTTCTTTTACCTTCATATACGGCAGTGAATACAAGTGAGATTACATCAACTGTAGACATAATCGTTAATTTTACTCGTAATTAATTTTGACAGATGTTCAATTACCCAAACAGTGTTGACCACCCGTAAATCGTACCCTTTCATTGCTTTGATGGGAATCATAAATGCTAATGGACATAACAGGATGTACTATAGGGTAACAGACAATCTATCTTTTTGCCTATATTGTATGTTGGAATAACTTGGTGTCTCATCTTATACATTTTTAGATTCTCAGTTTCCGCTTCAACAACGAATCTGTCCAGCTGTACAATGGGAAAATGACAAATGGCAACTTCGAGCTTCAATACAGAGCTCGATGTGTTTATGGTGGAAGCATTCCAAGTGTTTGTGACGTTGGGTTTGTTGTCTCTAATACAAAGGTATAGCTAACACTATGATACGCACATTAATGTATAACCATCCATGAACTACAGAGTGTCAGTGTCTTGTTAATCACTAATATATGTGCACGTTTTAATGATACACCACATTTTTCTGCAAGCAGAAACTAATGGAGCACCTAGTTATCATTTGTTCTTGTTATCTGTATTTTAAAAGCGAAAGAACTATATTAGCTAAAACAAGTTTGTCGACTGATTCTAGCCTACTGACAATACAAACGCTAAAAACAGGCATTCAGGTTATATTCTCAGGCATTCCTTCGATTAATTTTAAATTTGGAACTGCTAACCGAAAACGGTCACTTTTTTTCCGTTTTTGTCAATTATTTTAGAGGGGTGCCTTGTCAATCCGAAATCAGCGCAATGATATCGATCTGGAACAATATTTTCCGATATGATAGACAGCATGAACTAGATAAGCCAAAACTAAAATTTAAGGTTTTACCCAGGTGGATTCCCTCTAATCCTAAAATACTACTAGACTCGTAAAATAGTAGTTATTTTTTAGCAATATATATTCTAGGAATCGTAGCGCCCAACCTAATTGCTAAAATCTGAATTTATTGCATTTGCCCTTATATAGTTCCCCTGCCACAAATGTTAAAAAGGTAATTATTTTTAACTGACTTAGTGAAATATGCCAAATTTTGAGCCTATATTTTTTCACAAACGCACGACGGGGTTGGCTTGTCCGTCCAAAATCGCATAGGAAGGTGTTATTAAAACTGACACTAGAGTCTAGTCTCTAATGTTCTAGTGACTAGACCAGTGGTTTTCAACCTTTTTGCTGCACTGGAACCCCATGGAAACATTCTACAGACTTGAGGAACCCCTGTGCAATAATTTGATTGTCTTAAAAAGCATTTAAATTTAATGCTTATTTATTCAAAATTAAAAGTTGCGGAACCCCTGGACTGTATTGGCGGAACCCTAAAGTTCCGCGGAACCCTGGTTAAAAACCACTGGACTAGACGGTACCTAGAAATGTACAAAGCTATCATGTTGGGTTTAACACCAAGAAAAATTATACGAATTCACTTTTTAATTATTTCATTTCCTGCACCCGTTAGCTTTCTCGATTTTACAATAATTTTGTCTGATGGTAATTCACCTGTGAAAAATGTTAAACAGGAATTTTCTAATTACATAGAGAAAACAAACCATTTTTCTGTACGAAGTAATATAAAAGAAGTCTTGAAATTGAATTAACAATTTTAAATGTGGTAGACCTTGATTTGCCCACATATTATCTACCAACCCCCTTTCATGTGCTCAAAGCAGGCTGATCACTGGCCTTAGTGGGATTTTTTTATAGAATCAGATGTTCACGTTATAACCATTTCAAAATATTACGAATAATAAAGCCAAAAAAACAACATCATACAAATTATCATGATCATCTTACTTAATTATAACTACAACCAAATAACTAAATAAGTCTTACTGTTTTATTTTCATTTTCCACATTGATAACGAAGGATTGGTTTTCTTCTTCATCCATGACGTTGACTGAGAACACCGATAGACGCTTAAATCGCTATTATTACTATATTTTTCTTAACAACTCTCCAAGGAATGTTGTGTTTGGTTACACCATGTTGTCGAGGTAAGTCGTTGTATTTTACAAAATTTTGATTGGATTACAAAACCAATTAAGCTTACATACCACGTATCTGCATTCGTCAGGCTGGGATTTTTTGCGCTAGAATACCACATGTCCACCTTCGGGATACTGGAAATATTAAAATGTGTTGTATATAACGACAACATGACTATAGTTTGTGTAATACAACATGACTATAGTTTGTGTAATTGGGTATCTCCGTGATTGATCTAACAAAAGGGGTTAACACACGGGCAATCGACTTTGCGCCCACCGTCGGGTTACCGAAGCTATTGTAATGTGTTGTGTATAATTCACACGGTCCTTCAATTAGAGAGAACCCATTAATCCGCGGGGTTCAGGCAATGTCTGTAAAGTGCCTTGCCCAAGGAAACAACCGACTAGCTAGCGACCAGTTTCAAATTAAAACCCTCCGTCTGAAATGCAACACACTAAACCACCAGACTAAACTGTCGGACGTCATATACAGTGAAGACATGACTGTTGGAAACAATAGATATAAGCGTCATCTAAGAATAAATATTTGTCCACGGATACAAACGAATATTACGTAGAAAACCGACATAAAATTTGATGTATTATTTTATTCATACCAGAACCGCTGGACGCCTTGTAAACAAAGATCAACTTACAACAACTCTCGTGAAAATTTTAAACACGTTCAAGAACTACAC
Source organism: Ciona savignyi (assembly GCA_000149265.1). Classification (NCBI taxonomy): domain Eukaryota; kingdom Metazoa; phylum Chordata; class Ascidiacea; order Phlebobranchia; family Cionidae; genus Ciona; species Ciona savignyi. The sequence goes on along the minus strand of CH002979.1, from coordinate 806,474 downwards.
ATGGTCAGGTAGAATTTCATTGTTGTATTATATACCTTACATACTGGCGTAGCGAACCGCTTATACTGGTCAGATATCTTCGTACATTTTAATGCTGAGAACGATTTCTTGTTTATTCTCTCGCACCATGTAATTTAACAAATCAATCAAATAAATTCTCTCATTCAGTTCCCTGCGCATCCAATCATCTCGTTGTGCCGGTAACCTACACAATCGGTGAATCAACTTTGACCAACTTCGTGCCACCTTCTATGCATCATGCAACAACCACCGGATTCCTACAGATACGAGCTGAATCTTACACAGGAACTTACTATGCTATGTGTCCTGCTGTCAAGTATGTAGCGTCGCCAGTATATTTATGGGTCTCATTTGAAAAAATGGGACACATATTGTTTTTGTTCATTTTTTTTCTCTTTTTTTCGTTAAACGCATGACAGGCATGGCATGTCGCCCCGACATCTATCAAAAGAAGTAATTGAATCGCATTGAAACTTGGTGATTTGACAACGTGGTCTAGATATGCAAAAACCAAAATTCTGGGTAATCAACCCAGGGGAATTCCCCTGAGACGCTGAAAAGCAAAACGTTTTTTTTCTAATAAATTAGCATTTTCGGCATAGCGCTTGAACGGCTGCTCTAATTTTAGAAACTCTGTGCCAATTAAATTAATAAAAACATTTACTTAGGGTAATTTCCTTAAAAACGAAGATATGTTGCTGAATTATGATTGTGACAAGCATGCCATATCGCTCTGACATCTCCAACAAGAAGTCGACAAATAAGAATAAAACTTTTAAAATAGTTGCATAACATGACCCACATATGTAAAAACAAAAACGTGTCTACTAAACCTAGGGGAATTCCCTGAAACCATGAAAAAACTAAATCGGGTTGTTTTGTGAATTTAGCTTGAAATTTATTTCACTATACAGCGCTTGAAAAGAAGCTTTAATTTAAAACATTTGTGATAAAATCTTCATAAATTTAAGACGTTTATTCTTTATTTACACATGGAACTACACATGGAAAAGAAGTTTGGTTGGGTAACTATGGGACCCATGCGTTTATGCTTGCAGAACCAAACTACATACTCTGTGTATAAAATACAAATTGCAGTTAGGGACCCTGTAGCATAAATATATATCGCATACCACATGTGTTTTACAAATAGTGGTGGTTAAGCACGTGATTGACACTCTTTAGTACTTTAAATATTTCTAAATTTGTTGTAAATATGAAATAACCCTTCTTTTCAGAGTTCTAAGTTGCGATGGACAATTTGTTTGTGTTGGTGGAGTGAAGAATGGTTATTGGGTGACGGATGACTGCAATGATTATGCTGGTAGTTTGCCATTTTAATTGTTGTTAACATGGATATACATTTTGAAGACTACTTATTTCCTGTCTGCAAAAATATATCGGCTGGCGTCGTATTTAAAATATACCAATTGTTGTTAGTACTTAGGGTATCTAAACGTTTTATCGAAACGTAAAGGTAAGGTGTGTTATTCATATAACGGCGTTTTTCTCTGCTTTGTATGCATCATAATATGGTTGAGATTGATGTAGAAATTCTATTATAGATTGGGATGGACGATCCAACAATCCTGACTTCCACCACAGCAAAGCTTATTCGCATTCCACAATTGACATTGAATCCACGATGATGATTTTCTATCGTTGAACACAGCAATAACAAAACTATTAATCAGTGTAAATTGTACCAATCGAAATACATATAAATAGTATTAACTGGATTGGAACAACTTCTTTAAACTGCTATGACCGATTTTTGTATGTAATTGGGTATATGTATCGGTCGCGTTAACTATTCGGCTACACGACCATACCCAGGGATGTTTTCTCTTCTAACCAAACCTTCCCGTGGTAACCGTTCCTCTACACAGCGTCTTGAACTATATTTTATGATGTAAATAATACAGCAACTAATTTATTTATGTTTACTTGATAAAAACTTGTAAATATTGATTCACCGAAAACGATTGGTGTAAATCTCCTTAATTTTGATCTATATCCATGCATACTTTGTCATGATATTTCACCAGTTGATACCGTATGATCATGACTAAATAAACTTAATTTGTAAACGCAGTTTCCTGATCTGATGATTTAAAATTTTCATGGTTAGGAGAAACCTGTCATATTCATTATGATTTGGTAAAGTCCGGCCAAATATCTTGGTCGATTAGTGTGGCGTATTTCAACCCAACAGCTTAAATCAGCTTTCAGTATGCTTTAAACGGGATATAAAATAGTTTTGTTTTTTAGTGCTTCGAGTTTAGGTTGCAGATCCAATCTTTAGTTTAAGTTGTAAAAATCTAAGACTTTATGTGATAGGATTTTAAGTAAAAGCCCTTATTGTCATTTTGCATGGGAGAGATAAGGAGAATAATTGGTTGAATCCCCAAATATATTGATGACCTCGTCCGTCTAAAAAGGTAACAATATGTCGCGTGTATTTATAGTGAGGAAATGCGTGGCTAAAGAAACATACGTAATACAACATTGTATTCCATATTTAAATTATATGAGGTATACCGTTATTTAATTTATAGTCATTCAATAACTTTTTTACACGTTAAATGTGTTTTGTTTACTAAACTTTTAACTTGTAAAATACCTGGACATAGACAATTTAGATCATCGGTATAAAAATGTTAATAGTATTTAACATGTAAATATGACTAAGGATATAATAATATAAATAAGTAATGGACTCGAAAACCGGTGTAATAGATAATTTCAATGTAGAATAGATAAACGGTAATAGTGACGGTACCCATTTTTGAAAATTGTAATAAATTCTTTGCACTTTTTTCTTATGCAGTTTGGATCGTTTTAATCTTAGCTATTCTATGGGAATTCTTCTTTATAAGCTTGATTAGATAATAGACTACAGTACCAAGATAAGTTGGCTTAGTCATTTCTAGATGAATCATCTGCTTGTCCACTTTGATTAATGAAAAGGATTTGTGGGACCAACGGTTTTCCAACGTAACTATATTTCGGGACCAGGTCCCAGGATCCGCTGCCGTCTATACCAAGTACATAAATCTCCGCTCCGACCCAATATTTACACACATGGCGTGAACTAAACTTGACTTGCAGCGGAACCTCCACTAAATGAAAAAAACAGAAATCTTTACTCGTAGATATTCTCTATTAGGTTGTAGGTCTCTGTATGTGTTTGTGTGTAATCCCACAACGCTTTATAAATGCAAATAATGACGTAGATTGAAAACTACTGCTTTATTTGTCAATGACGTCATGAGGTAATAACTGCCAATGACGTCATAAGATAATAACATAATACACATAGCCGGCGTCAATTATATGAAATGCAGTTTTTGCGAATATGATATCAAAATTGCTATAGATTGATGAAATACAGACCTTTAGGTGAAGTTAAATACAGTAGTTAATTTTAAAGCATAGAAAATGTTTGTTTCCTAATAAATGTCACCCTGGTAGTTTCCTTGCAGGAGGCAATTGGTTCAAAGTAAGATTTGTCCGAGCTGAATTGCAATCGTAAACACAGCAAACGCGTTGGACCTATAAACATGAAACTATAACAATACAGCTTTTGTTAACGTGTAGTAGAACTGATCACATGACCAGTACGTTCTACGTCACAATGCGGCCCATAGCAACTGGTCAGAACATCTTTAATAGTACGTTCTACGTCACAATACCGCCCATAGCACTTTGGTCAGAATATCTTTAATAGTGGAGGCGTTGGCCTAAGTAACTTACCTAACGCGTTGGTCTATTGAAATACGGCGTTGGTATAATTTGGCTTTTACTGCATGTAGATATTTTATTACCTCGGCTTAAGCCTAGTGAGACCTAAGAGGGTAACTTTGGGGTTAATTGGGTTGAAAAATCTAAATTCACGTGTTCTATCCACATCTGCTATCCCATTCTAATAAATCTCTCAAAACCCAAACAGGCCAAATACTTGATTTATTGCTATAATTCACAAGAAAGTATGTTTTTCACAAAACATGGATATTAAGTTTAGATTACTTAACTAGTGAACCGATTATTTCCAGTTTGTAAAAAATATATTTTTATCCCAAACACAGGCTGTTGCTAAGTATCAAGGCAAATCCCATTTGGCGCATCATGTGTGTCACCTTCAACTGAATACGCCAATTCAGTTTCAAGGCCCTTTACCTCACTGTAGCTTATGCAGTGTCCTGATCTGTTCAGAGTTTGCATCACCAGCTTTGAACCTGTGAGGGATGCAAGCCCGAGGCCCATAGCTGTGTGCTTCCATGGCTTTACGGTGCCGTTAGTGACGTTAAAAATGACATCCGATGCCATTGAAGTGACCTTTCTGTCGATCGTTTCCCTACGTGTGCCACTAAAACTTGGTGTCACACCACCAAGAAGACTTCTGAAAAACAAGTCAACTTGTTCTGCTATTTCTGAAGAGCATTCATTCAAGTTTTGGACAGTTGCAGGATTCGGATTCTTGGTCTTTGAAAGTTGCATAATTAGCGACCGAGAGCGGCACATCTTAACTTATCCTCTTCATACCGTTTTGCATCCTTATGTAAACGAGACATGGCCTCTTTTGAAAGAGAAGAGCTGTGGATAAAGTTGCCTTTCCGTTGATCCGCTAATATTATTTTGATTACTTCTTTAAAAAAATCTTTTACTTTCCTGATAAAATTTTGAGTTGTGTAGGTTCGAATATCTGCCCCATCTCCTCCACAACTATTATCGCCTTTCTATGACCTCAGTCTCGATAAATAAACACAGGCATTTAAATGCTTTCTTGTGGAATGAGAGAGATGATTTTTCTTTAGTAGGCTTAGATTTAGTGTCAGATTGTTTTAGGAACGCAAGGCGACGTGACTTGTGGTATTCTGCTTCTTTGGCGATTAGGTCTACTCCACTGCGAATTATACTCTTGATTCGTTCATTTTTAGAGACACTCGCCCGTTCACAAAGTGATTCACAACCGGCAACCGTCGCTATTTTTAGTCGAGGTTCTTCTTTCCTATTTTTCTTTTTGCGGCTTTTACCACAGAAAATACAAGACCCTTTCAACATGCCCTGCCTATCGCACTTTGGTAAGACATTACTACACCGTGTCGTGATGCAAGTAATTTTCGCAGCTGGTTCATCGTTAAGTGAAATGGGTTCTTTCGGTCGTTTTACTGCTGTGTAGCACTTGTGACAAGCAGGATGATAGCTGAGAGTAGAACTATCATCACTTGCCAAAATGTTTCGTGTGATATCAAAGTACTTATCCGATTTTAAAATTTTACGCAAAGCAGCAGGATTTCTAATGGTTTTCCATGTTTTCACATTTACTTTTTGAAGCTGACTTTCCACTTTTGTTGACTCCTTACAAATGTAGCACTTTGATACGTCTTCGGCGTCGGTGTTCTGGACTATAAATAGAGTCTAATGATGTGACATAACAATCAACTGTTTCTACGACCATTTGATACAAAGCTTAGCCTTACTGTGAGCTACAACAATTACGACAAACTAAAACTAGTTGAAAAACACATCTTACTACCGCTAAAGCTGAGATAAGAAATCGATAACAAAAATAGTGCAGGTATTATGTCTTAATGGCGGATGACTACGGGCGGGAAATTGTTCGATGCAGATAAGTAAATCGTTTACATAGGGGAGCGTTTTTAGTAATTATACAAGTTGACCCCCAAGCTGTTCTTGGTTCATGTTATGTTAGGATATATATGTCAGGCACATTCCTTCACTAAAAATGTCTGGCAGTGGAGATTTATGATGCTTTAAATCCTGCTCAACATTTTTTATTTGGTTTCATCGGGTTCTACTTCAACTTTGGGATAGGCTACTAGGTATGTAGCATTTCGTATGAACTATATTTGTTTTTTAATTTATTTTATGTTCTAAATAGTTTGTGTTTTTACGTCGTTTATTTTTGCATTTTATTATTACCCGTTACGTAATTATCACCTTGTACGGGCCTTTGTATTTTTGCCGTTTAAACCGTTAACATAGTTTTCCCACCTAATTCCCCACAGTTAGTCAAACGTGCAGATGTGAAACGTCTTGCACGTAAACTTCTCGCACCTCGTAAATTCTCTATATATTCTGGAAATTTATATAACCTACAATAACTTACTTGAGATAACTTGCGTCATGCTGTATAACGTACCTTAGACTATACAACTGGCGTCATGCTGAATGACGTACTAAGTAACTTGAGTCGCGAATAAACCGTATGGCAGTAGAACCCCGCTTACCTGACCACCTATGGGACCGTGATCAAGCGGTCGCGTTAGCGGGATGGTCGTGTTAGTGAATTTTGATTTGCAGCAAGTTGTCGTCATATGCAGTTTAAACGTCTGTATTTTTACTAAATTTCCACCAAATGCCATTATTTTTATCAGATACTGCAGAATGAAGTCAATACTAAAGTTTATCTTGTAGGATTCAGTTCTGTTTGCCACATTTTTTGTGTGTGCGCTCATTTATACTTATTGTTTTTATCATAAAATAAATTTTACCTTGTTATTTTGGTGACAAAGGCAAATTTTTTAGCACATGTGGTCACTTAAGCGGAGTCAAATTTGAAATTTTGGACCAAAATATGGCGGTCCTGGTCTGGAAACCGGGGTGGTCGCGTTATTGAAACAGAATGCAATGCATTACCATAGGAAATTATTTGGGACCGCACTAAAGTGGTCCTGTTAATGAGGTGGTCGTGTTATCGGGGTGGTCTCCAAGCGGGGTTCCACTGTATATATTGAATGAGACGCAGAATACAACCTAAACTAAATCAAGAGTTTATAAATAGTGGCTACCATACCATTTGGTGGGCGTTCTGTGGAAACTAGACATTTCGCTGCGCAGCTCCCGAGAGACCGTTAAAGGGCTCCACACACATATAGCGTTTTGCGCAATCCTTCGCGTTTCTCGCGTCTCGTCATCCTTCTCGTTAGGCGTTGCGTTTTAGAGAGACGCGAGACCATGCACACACACTCGCGTTCATGATAACGTATTGCGTCAAAACATTCCCACGTGGTTTTGTTTACTGGTCATCAGAACGATTGTATTCACAAAATAAAATGTTAAATCTCTTCACTCTATTGTCACATGTTTCTGGACATTAACCACTCTTTTTTTTACTAATCTTCTTTACATATATCTTACACCATTTTCATATTACAAACAACTTACTTGATATTTATTTTTATTTCACAATATCAAACGAAGAAAGAGCAATACTGTGCTATGAAATGAAAAATTACCTATCTTTAAGGAAGCAGAAGAGTATATGACTGAAGAAATATAATAACACTGAAAAGGAACATATGAATAAAAATATTATTTGCAACTAGCTGCATACTGTCCAGTTCATTGGTACCAAATAACAAATTTGCATTTACAATGGCTGGTATGTTTAATATAAAAACTTGACTAACAGAGTTAACAATATCTACATAGTTATGGGTCCCATTTGGAAAAATGGGACACATATTGTTTTTGTCCGTTTTTTTTTTTTTTTTTTTTCGTCAAAGGTTTGACAGGCATGGCATGGCGCCCCGACATCTACCAGAAGGAATAATCAAATCGTAATGAAACTTAGCCTTTCGCTAGACAACATGGTCTAGATATGCAGAAACCAAAATTTTGGGTGATAAATCCAGGGGAATTCCCCTGGTAGGTTAAAAACCAAAACGGTGTTTTTTATGAAAAATTTAGCTTTTTGTGGCATAGCGCTTGAACGGCTACTCCAATTTCAATCAGATTTGCCGTTTAAACCGTTAACATAGTTTTCCCACCTAATTCCCCACAGTTAGTCAAACGTGCAGATGTGAAACGTCTTGCACGTAAACTTCTCGCACCTCGTAAATTCTCTATATATTCTGGAAATTTATATAACCTACAATAACTTACTTGAGATAACTTGCGTCATGCTGTATAACGTACCTTAGACTATACAACTGGCGTCATGCTGAATGACGTACTAAGTAACTTGAGTCGCGAATAAACCGTATATATATTGAATGAGACGCAGAATACAACCTAAACTAAATCAAGAGTTTATAAATAGTGGCTACCATACCATTTAGTGGGCGTTCTGTGGAAACTAGACATTTCGCTGCGCAGCTCCCGAGAGACCGTTAAAGGGCTCCACACACATATAGCATTTTGCGCAATCCTTCGCGTTTCTCGCGTCTCGTCATCCTTCTCGTTAGGCGTTGCGTTTTAGAGAGACGCGAGACCATGCACACACACTCGCGTTCATGATAACGTATTGCGTCAAAACATTCCCACGTGGTTTTGTTTACTGGTCATCAGAACGATTGTATTCACAAAATAAAATGTTAAATCTCTTCACTCTATTGTCACATGTTTCTGGACATTAACCACTCTTTTTTTACTAATCTTCTTTACATATATCTTACACCATTTTCATATTACAAACAACTTACTTGATATTTATTTTTATTTCACAATATCAAACGAAGAAAAAGCAATACTGTGCTATGAAATGAAAAATTACCTATCTTTAAGGAAGCAGAAGAGTATATGACTGAAGAAATATAATAACACTAAAAAGGAACATATGAATAAAAATATTATTTGCAACTAGAGAGTGTCAACCACGTGTTTAACCATCACTATTTGTAAAACACATGTCGTATGCCATATATTCATGCTACAGGGTCCCTAACCACATTTTGTATTTTATACGCTGTGTATGTAGTTATTGTTTCTGCAAGCATAAACTCATGGGTCCCATAGTTATCAAACCAAACTTCTTCTCCATGTGTAGGTAAAAATAACAATCGTGATAGGTTTACAAAGATTTCATTACAAATGTTTTAAATTAAAGCTTTTTTTAAGTGCTGTATTGAAATAAAGCTAAATTCCTAAAACAGTTCGATTTAGTTTTCATGGCTTCGGGGAATTCCCCATGGGCTTGGTAAATAAGTTGATGTTTTACATATGTGGGTCATGTTAACTATTAATTCTTAAAGTTTTAATCCGATTTGACGAATCCTTGTTGGAGATGTCAGTGCAATGTGGCATGTCTGTCACAATCATGAGTCAGGAACATCTTTTCTTTTTTAAGGTAGTTACCCTAAGTAAATGTTTTCTTTCTTTTAAGTTACACAGGGTGGCTTACGATCTAGCATTTCACCAAATCTGATCAAAATAAGAGCAGCCGGTTAAACGCTATGTTCCGAAAAGCTATTTTTTAGAAAAATGACAGTTTTGGATTTTAACGTCTCCGGGGAGTTCCCCTAGATTCATCACCCACAATTTTGCTCCTGTGTATCTAGACCATGTTGTCTAACAAATGACAAAGCTTTATTACTATTTTATTATTCCTTTTGGTAGATGTTGGGGCGTCATGCCATGCCTGTCACAATCATGATTTGAAAACAAAATCTTATTTTTAGGGTATTTCCCTGAATATTATTTTTTATTTTTTCTAATTGTTAAATTAGTAGGTAATGCACTTACATTCCACCAAATTTGAATCAGATTGAAGCAACCGTTTAAGCGCTATGCCAAAAAAACTAGTTTTTTAGAAAAAAATACCGTTTTGGTTATTAACGTCTCTGGGGAATTCCCCTATATTTATCACCCACAATTTTGCTCCTGCGTATCTCGACCATGTTGTCTAACAAATGACAAAGCTTTATTACTATTTTATTCTTCCTTCTGGTAGATGTCGGGGATGCATGCCATGCCTGTCACAATCATGATTTGAGAACAAAATATTTTTTTAGGGTATTTCCTTAGGTAAATTTTTTATTTCTTCCAAGTGTTAAATCAGTGCCTAATGCACTTACATTCCACCAAATCTTATTCAAATTGGAGCAGCCTTTTAAGCGCTATGCCACAAAAATCTAAATTTTTCATAAAAAATACCGTTTTGGTTTTTAACCTCCCAGGGGAATTCCCCTTGATTTATCACCCAAAATGTTGGTTTCTGCATATCTAGACCATCTTGTCTAACACATGGCTAAGTTTCATTACGATTCCGTTATTCCTTCTGGTAGATGTCGGGGCGACATGCCATGCCTGTCACAATCATGATTTGAGAACAAAATCTTATTTTTTAGGGTATTTTCCTAGGTAAATTTTTTATTTCTTCCAAGTGTTAAATCAGTGTCTAATGCACTTACGTTTCACCAAATCTTATTCAAATTGGAGAAGCCGTTTAAGCGCTATGCCACAAAAAGCTAATTTTTTCATAAAAAATACCGTTTTGGTTTTTAACTTCCCAGGGGAATTCCCCTTGATTTATCACCCAAAATTTTGGTTTCTGCATATCCAGACCATGTTGTCCAACAAGTAGCTAAGTTTCATAACGATTCCATTATTCCTTCTGGTAGATGTCGGGGCGCCATGCCATGCCTGTCAAACCTTTGACGAG
>CH002979.1:762708-786373 GCA_000149265.1 Ciona savignyi | reverse complement strand
TTATAATGTGTTGTATAGGCTATATAACATAATTATATAATATATATATTTCTTAGTTGCTACAAATCACTTCAAAAACTTAAACATGCCGGTTACTTGTAGTAACTGTTCTTCAACATTTGTATTGCCGAGTACATATGCAACACACATGAGATCTCACAGAAATGTGAGAAATGCTTCATTTGTTTGCAATATTGGAAATTGCAAAGCGCAGTATTCAAAGTTTAATTCATTTCAAAGTCATATAAGAAGAAATCATTGTAGTGTTAAAGGAGAGATGAGGAATAAAGTTGCAGACACTTTCCATGTTGAAGAGCATTTATTTTTATGCAATGTTGAATTGTGTCAAAAGCAATGTGTCAGCATTAGTGATCTATTGAAGCATCTTAAAGAACACATACGGCAGGGTATGAAAATTACTTGTCCGTATTTTAATTGTAAGGCATCATACATGTGTCGTGTCGTCATTTGCATCTCATGTTTTTCAAAACCATTATAACACTACAATAACTGGATCTGTTGTTTCAACAACTTCAGGTCTAAATGTTCCGCACTATGACAGTGATGAAAATGACGAAACCATTGCGCCTTGTGACATCACAAGTGAAGCACCAACATTTGACATGGAAATCACTTCCATGTCTAGCAGTGATAATGAAATTCTAGAAAGCTTTGCCTTATTTTTGTTAAAACTAGAATGTCACTGTTTTGTACCAAAAAGTAAAGTTCAACCTATAGTTCAAGAACTTTCCATTATTGACGACTATCGAATTCATAGACTTAAAAATAGAGTGGCATCTATGCCTGACCTTAGTGAGGATCAACTTCAACAAGTTCATGAGGATATTGAAGCAGAATCATTTCAGGATATTTGTGCTGCTGATCATGGGAAATTGAGATCAATTCATTGCAGGACATTGTTTTATATGCACCATTATGATTTCATTGAACCTCGTACTGTGCGTTTAGGGCAGTATTTGGGAAAAAACTGTTCCTTCCACTATGTTTCCATTTTCGAGTCTGTTCAATTGATTGTACGGCGAGCCATTTCAAAATTTGTTTACACTTCTCATGTTAATGCTCCAGACACCCTAAATGATTTGTTTGATGGAAATGTTTTCAAAACGATGCATGACCCGCAGCATATACAGCTTTTTCTGTATCAAGACTCATTTGAAGTGGTTAACCCTCTTGGTTCTAGTCGAAAAAAGCACAAATTACTTGCTGTTTATGCGATGATAGGAAACCTGCCATTTCCGTACAGATCATCCATCGACAATATGATCTTAGTGCTACTAGTTAAAGAGATCCATTTCAAATCTCTTTGGCCAAAACCTGGTTTTCCATGAACTTTTGAAGGACATACATAAGTTAGAAACAGATGGAGTCCTGAATGAAGGGAAAATTATCAAGTGTCAGTTATTTGCAATTCTTGGTGATAACCTTGGTTCGCATCAAATTGGTGGATTTTCAGAAAGTTTTAATAGTGAACATTTCTGTAGGTATTGCCAGATCTCAAAAGCTGAATTCCATGAAAGTCCATATGAAAGTGGTGATTTGAGAAGTGCTTCCAGCTATAATAGTGCAGTGCAGCACCTTCAACACCACAATTCAAACATATTTTGTGGGGTCAAATTTAATTCACTTTTCAATCAACTGGTATCATTCCATGTGTGCAAACCTGGACTTCCACCTTGCTTGGGCCATGATCTTTTTGAGGGGAAAGTTGCCTATGACATGTATTTATTTATAAAATACTTTGTCAACAAAAAATGGTTCAGCTTTCAGTTACTGAATGAGCGGATCACGAGGTTTCCGTATAAAGATAATGATGCAGCAAACAGCCACCTCCTTTGCCAATAAATGCAACAAGGCTGATTGGGCAAGCTGTAGAAAACTGGTGTTTTCTTAGACTTTTCCCATTGATTATATATGATTTGATTACTGATGATTCAGATGAAGTTTGGACTTTATTATTACAGCTATGTGAAATAGTTCAGCTTGTTTGTGCACCACACATATCACCTGTGCAAGTGTCGTACTTGGATGTTGTTGTGAAAGAATACCTCATGCAGCGTAAAAATCTATTTCCTTTAGTTAAACTCCGTCCAAAGCACCATTACCTGTTACATTATGCATATCTTACAATGCAGTTTGGACCACTGATTAAACTGTGGATCATGCGTTTTGAGAGTAAGCATTCATTTTTCAAGAAATCACTGCGTAGCTGTCATAACTTTAAAAACGTTACTAAATCTATGGCCCACTTACATCAGTTGTATTACTGTTATATGCATACTGGTTCTTTTTTGAAAGACCCCTTGAGCTTTACCGCCAATGGTACTTGCCTAAATACTTCCTTGTACTCCAGTTCTGTCCAATGTATGTTGGGCAAACATTGCCTTACAACACAAAACACTGTTTCAGTTTTAACTGCACAATACTGTGGAACTACTTACAAACAAGGCATGTATATTTCCAATTGTAGTAGCTCATGCCATCAGATTAGCTGTATTGTGATGCTGTTTGTTCGTTCGAATGATCTAATTTTATTGCTTGAAGACTGTGAAACAGAAATTGTTCCTAATGCTGGTGTATTTAGAGTTGTACAGATCACTGAATGTTTGCGCTTAATTAAGTGCAACGAGCTGATACAACATATTCCCATACCTTGTTATATGGTTGATGGCCATAAATTACTCCCTTTGAAGTCCGCAATTTTGTATACCGCTACACAGAAACAAAACTGAGTATTTAATTTTCTTTTCTTGCTACGTTTTATTTTAATTACTAATAAACATGTATTTACATATATATATATATTTGTTGCAGGGAATAAGCTTATTTTATTTTAGTGTCATATGCTAGCAAAAATGGATAGTGATGATGAAACTGTGCCCGTAGAACAACCTGTTCTTGACATTCTGGATGAAAGTGAAATTCCTATGACAGAAGATAAAAGAAAAGCGTTGGTTGACTTCTTGGTAGAGATGGGGGTAATGTGCACAAAAGATATGACATTCGTTACCGATCAAGACCTTGAGCCTTACCTTTTGCCCATTTAACGTCGTAAATTGATAGCTTTTGTGCAAAAACAAGTTCTATGTGATCGTGATTCATTTGATAGCTCCATTTCATCCTCACTGTCCGACTGTAGTGAACCCTTGTTACAACCAACACGAACCTGGGACATTGCATACACCATTGCAATACACATGGGATGACGAAAAATTCCCTGCTTCAATTTCTAAATTCCTTAAAGAGAAGAAGAGGCTACCCCCACCTGAACGACGGCTGCTTGTCAGATTAATAACAGATGATGTGATATCAAAGCATAAAAACCCTGGACGAAAGCTATTGAGGATTGTTGCAACCAAAGTAGTTATGAAATATCCTAGGTCATTGGCTGATTTTGGTTTCAATGATGATTCGTTGGTGATGGTTGTGGTTCATTTATGTTGCAGTTAGAAAATAGCATTTGTAACAATCGTAGACCGGGCCAAAAACGAATGATGGATTCTTCGTCTAGCAGCTCTTCTGACTCCGATCAACGATTGCCAAAACAAAAGAAAGTTTATGGTGAAATTGAATCAAATATGGCTCCATTGTCATCGGATGAATTGATGTGTATTAAATCTTCTTTGATGTCAAAGTACCAGGCTTGTGCCTCTGCTGGTTTAGATGATGAAGCACGAGCTATTTTAAACAAGGGGTTTCTCGGAATACGCAGTATCATAAACCCACAACAAACAACCATTTCAACACTACATGATGAGTGGCCCATCCTTTTCAGCAAAGATGGCTTTTCACTTCATTTTCAACAACTAGTTGGGAAGAGCCATGCTTCATTTATTGAAAATTTAACAAAAAATTTAACAAAATGTCTTAATTATCAAAGGAATAAAGAGGGTGGTTCGGGATGTAAGTTGTGCTAAGTGCATCACAAAAGATCTACAGCCAGAATTGGTTGGGATGCTGGCGTTGTTGTGCGAGTATTTCAATGAGGATCTGACCACAATTATTGTTAAAGTTATTGCCTCAAGTATATAATATATGTAGCTTTAGGTATATATATCTTGATACTTTATTTCTTAAATTGTTACAAGGATTTTCTTTAACAGTATATATTTTTAGGAAGGGTCCCCGAGTACAGTTGTTACACCACAGATTATTGCAAAAGGTAAGATGGATTTTTATTTGGCTTGAAGTTTGCATTTCTGGGTCATGTTCTGTTTTCTATCGTGTCTATAATAAGCTACTATGTGGTTTACATTCCACAGTGGCTCGAAACATACTTCGGAACATAATGCATTGTATTAAAGTACATGCAAATCAACTGTCACTTGATTGTTACTGGAAAAGACTATTTCAGAAATGTGTATGAAAATTATTATTTTGGTTGTATTGCTTCTGATTCACATGTACAGTTGTTCGATGCATTCATGTGGTTTTGTGCTTCATATAAATTTGATCACTTGTTTGTGCTTGATATTTGTGAATAGCTTTTACCTTTTCCAGGGTCTGATATTTACACAGCTGGTCAATTTGATGTCACTATGGACAACCATGTGATGTTTTCGGATATTAAGTCTGTGGCAGATGCAGTTGCTATCTGGTTTGCATCTTTCTACATCTTTAATGTGGAATATCCGGTCAGAGCTGCTATCACACTGGAGTTTTTGCAACGGTAAGCTAGCATTATACTTAAAGCTTGATAGATATCCAATGTTGTCAAGCAACCTCCTTAGTTATAGATGACTGTTAGTTCTATATAAATGTCTCACTTTACAACTTGCTGTATAACTTTTACATGTGGGCACTTGCAATTATCACTTAGGTCAATTGCGGAAATACAGCCCATGAGGGGAAACAAAACTGCCAAAGGTGGAAAGAATAAGAGCCGGGTGAACGGAATCCATGCAAAAGTTGTCACACTTCTCAACAACATCAATGACTTTTGTATACTTTGAATTAGGTGCTTCAGGGGGAATTTTCATTTTGTAAACGGCATTCAGGCAAAACATTTCACGCTTCTTAACATATCTGTTGACTTTTTGTATGTATCCTGTGACCTGGGTTTGATTTTTTACTAAAGCTTTTCGTCATTTGTCCAAAAAGGTTAAATAATTTGGTCATTTGCATTTTTTGACATTAATGAAACTTGTACTGTAGAATGTTGTTGTTAGTTAATAATGACCATTTTCATTTTCAATGTGTTTTCAAATTCATGTGGAATTTGCAATGTGTGAACGGCATTCACAACAAAAGTTTTCATACCTTTCAAAACAGCAGTGACTTTTTGTTTATGTGCTGTGACTCGCCTATTTTCAATTTGTTCTTTTCAAATTCATGTGGAATTTGCATTGCAAAATAAAATACATTGCATTCAAACATGCATACGTATTGTGTAGATATAAAATATCCATAAAAAAACGTTAATTGAAAGAAATATATGTATATTTACGAAAAATGTATGTAAGTGACTAATATGGGCTACCAGTAATCGAGCAATACAAATTATATGTTTTCACAAATAACATATTTTTTATGGCATCACTATTGCCAGAGAAATTATGTAAAATCGCTTTATATTTTTTTACAGTGTACCCATTGATGTCTAAAATAAAACTTTATTTTTAATATCTTAAATACACCTCGCTATTGGAAATTGCGAAACCGGTAGAATAATAGACGATTCTTGTTTGTATTGACCGTTTATACTGCAGCACTAATATACGCTGCTATTTGCTCTCTGTAACCAGTGATATTGCATTACCATTTGGACAGAGTATCTCTTTTAATGGAGGCGTTGGCCTACGTAGATTTCCTAAAGGGTTGGTCTATTGAAATATTTTGTAATAATCTTGCTTTTACTGCATTTAGCTATTTCATCACCTCGGCTTAACCTCAGTGGGTCAGGGAAGGAGGATATAATAGGTTGAAAAATCTGAATCCACGTGTACACTATATTTGATTGTGGGGTCCAACTGTGGACACGTGGTAATCATTTTATAACTCTCTGGCAGTTTTCCATTCTTGGAAACAAAGATGATTATTTAATTCTATTATTTGGACATCATACCGGATAATTGTAACATAAGAACAGCAATATTTATGCATCGATACGCGTGGTTTTAAAATAAAAAAAATATTATAATCCTTGTGGGTGGCGGCATACGTTTCAATTTTCTTGTTATAGAATAACATTATGTCATGTTTTGCTTCTTATAAATCATGCTTCATGGTCTGCAATCATTCGTTTGCAAACTGTCAATGGATGACATTGAAAAATGGATAGAAATTACTGCAACACGGAAGGCAGTGGTGAGGTGTACGGAAGGGAAGTCCGATTTAACGCGGCAAACGAATATGTGGATTTTGCGGACCCGAAAGGTTAATTTGTTGATTTGTATATTTATAATAAAGTAATTATCTTAACTTCTGGTAAAACAAACAAATAATGTTTGAACAGAAAATCAATCTCAACCTGTTGAAAATAAAGCAAAGTTCAAAAAGTTTTGGAGAGCACTTAATTGTTTTGTGATATTTCTTCAGCTAGTAATAGCTGTGGTGGGGATTTATTACATTTCGGTGAGTTACTACATTTGTTTGGACTTCTCCTAATGTAAAAATTTTCAATTTGCAGAAATTCAGTAGCAGTAGGCCTACAGGTATGGTATTTCTTTCTAGATTTTAAACTAAGTTTAAATTTAGTTTATTCTGATCGCATAATTTTTGCAGATGGAAATATTGATTTATCGAAAAAAACATCTGAATCTTGTTTAGCTCTAAAGAATTCTGGCGTTTCTACGGATGGTTATTATTCCATTCAACCGGCTGGCGAACCTGAAGAACCCTTTAAAGTAAGACGTTGTTTTATTTGGCTTGATTGTCAGCAATTAAGGAAATAGAACAATTAACAATAATTTTTAGACATATTGCGACATGACAAGTGCTGGGGGAGGTTGGACGTTGGTTGCAACTGTTCATGAGAATGATATCAAAGGAAAATGCACAACTGGAGATCAATGGTTCAGCAACGATCTGGCAAAATATTCTTTGTGTAAGTTGTTACTGGTTTACTGGCACATACGTCAAATTGTTTCATTAGGTTGACTGTTAGTAAAGAAGTAGCTATTTAATATGTTGGATATGATTTCTTCTGGTGAATGCACAAGAGGACCAGGAATGTAGAAAATCGTATTATTTTACTGACTTTGTTATTGCGTGCTGCGTAAACTACAATAGACACAACACTTAGGTTTTTTTTGGATTCATTAGATTTACCTATCGCATTTTTGTACGGGATAATACCAGGTCAATATTAATAAAGTTATCTGGATTAAATACCAAATTGTTCGCAGATGGAAGAAACTGGGAGAATATAAACATGTTTGGAAATGTAAAGGAAGCAACTTCAGCTGATTATAAAAACCGTGGCTACTCCAGTATAAAGGTGTGGTTGTGAATTTTCGTCATTTATTTGCTTCCAATCGTGCAATGAATCATTAAAATAAATTGGTTCTGTTGTTAATATGTAGTAATAGCAACGCATTGCTTAAACAGGCATCTAACCTGATGATTCGTCATGTACCAAACAAAACTCCCGTGGACAAATCAAAATCTCGCGCGAGCTTGGAATACCACACCAGCAACAACTTCCTTACCAAATATGGCGGAAACCTGTACACTACCTACACACAACATTATCCGATGAATCCAAAGACAACATGTTTGTTATTAACAGTGTTTATACATATCAATCATGTGCTTGTATAAACCGTTTTTATTCTGCCTGATGTTAATGGTTTCCCGGTAGCCTTTTTTCTATTTTATCTTGATTTTAAGTTACTTTCAGTGAGCTATCCAAGCAATATTGGTAAGATGGCTGACTCGATTGAGAGCATCTCAAGTAACCTGACGTCATCTATACCTGACTTTTATAAATACGAGTATGGGAGTGGTGGTGATCGTCTACAAAATGGTGGAAGTAACATGTTCACCAACTATGGCATGCAGGTTGGTGACATCACAAATTATTTGATAACCTTGGTGGTATATGGTTAATGATTAATTATATCGCATTGAGCACGTCTTACTCTGGCATACTTGCCGTTGATGATATGCACTAAATTATATCGCACAAATAAATGAGAAGATAAATGATAATCACGTAATAGTAATATATCGTGCAAACCGCATGTGGTTTTATAATAGTTACGATGGCAGAACTAGGTAATTGCGTAGTTGGGTTTGCTGAAACAAATACGTCTCCAAGTTATTAGATTGTAATATGTGGAATACGATAATTAATTTATTAAAATGAACAGATCGAAGACTGTAAATCTAGCTTGCTTAAATAATTATTTCGTGCAAACAGCGAGTAACATACATATTATTCTTTGATAGGTCACCGGATACTTTCAATGTAGTTACATCATTACATACGGCATTGAATACAAGTAAGATTAACTGTACAATAAATCGTGGATTTTAATCGTAATGAATTTTATTAGATGTTCAACTTCCCAAACAATTTTGACCAGTCGTAAATCCCACCCTTTCATTGCTTTAATGGGAGTCACAAATGCTAATCGACAGAACAGGATTAACTATCGGGTAACACACAATCTATCTTGTTGTCTATACTGTGCGTTGGAATAGATTCCTTTTTTTATACAACTGCAGATTCTTCATTTTCGCCCCAACAACGATTCTGTTCAGCTGTACAATGGGAAAATGACAAATGGAAACTTCGAGCTTCAATACAGAGCTCGATGCGTTTATGGTGGAAGCATTCCAAGTGTTTGTGACGTTGGGTTTGTTGTCTCTAATACAAAGGTATGGCTAAAACTAGAAACGCCAATTACATGTCAACCACAATCGTTTGTAAACACATTTTTATTGTTATCTATCTGTATATATATAACCGACGTATTTTTTAGTTTTTTTTCTACGTAACGCTTGTGACAGGCATGTCCGACAGGTCATTGGCATGAACAGGTAATCCAATCAGGTTGAAACTTTGAGAATTTCGCGAAAAGGGGTAATGATTTCACCTCACGCGTAATAAGATTGTATTTATCTTTTTGTTTGGTCTATTCTATTGGGAGATATTCTGGGTTCACTGGGTAATCTAAATTCTAATTGTGTTTTTTTTCTAATTTATGATGTAATTTTCTTAATTCAGTAATTTAGAGTAAATATTTTTTCTAGAAAGAGATATCGCCGAAAATGCTGAAAAATTGAACTTTTTTTACATTTTTTCCAATAGCGGAAATTCCCCTTTTTAGAAAAAATAAAATTCGAGGCAAATTATGGACAGGAATAATAAAAGTTTTAACCTAATTGGATAACGCCTTTTACCCAATGACCTGGCGTACGGAAATGCCTGTCAGGGTAGGATATTTATGTTTATCCCCGTGAGTGGGAAAACCAAGGTTAACACATGAGCAATCGTCAGATCACCTCGCTCCCACAGTCGTGTTACCGGAACTATTGCAGTGTGTTGTGTGTGATTCACACGTTTCTTCAATTTGGTAGAACCCATTAATCCTCTGTGTTCGAGCAATTTCCGTTAAGTGCCTTACCCAAGGATACAACCGACTAGCTAGCGACCATTTTCGTACCTGCAAGCTTTCGGCTAAGCGGCGACGCACTTAACCATTAGACTAATATGTCGGATCTGTAACCCGCGTTAAGCAGAAAAACTAAAACAATGGAGTAAAATCAATAGGTGTTCCCTTCGGATTCGAAGAGAACCCATAATTATTAAAATTATCATATCTAATAGTACCAAGAACCTAAGAAAAAAGCTTAACGTTTTATTATCTGCGTTGATAACGAAGGATTGGGCTTCTACTTCATCCATGACGTTGACTGACAGCACTATTATACGTTCAAGTTACCATTATTATTCAATTTATCTCAACAACTATCCAAGAAACGTCGTGTTTGGTTACACCATGTTGTCGAGGTAAGTCGATGTCGAAGAGTACGATACTAATGGAACCTACGTTGTTTGCACCATGTTTGCTGTATGGTTTTGTATTCGTGCCAGTCATTGCGCTACGAGGTTCAACTGGGTACACACGTCAAACGTGGCGAAAGCACACAGTCACAAGAACAGATGATGGTAAGGTTCTGTGTCACAATAGAAACTTATAAACACGTAACATCTTCCTTTCTTTAAGAAATGTAAACACAACAGGTAAACAAAACATGATTGAGTAACTAAAATAAACAAGATAGGTTTGCGATATACAAGAAAGAAGCAGTATAAAATACGTTATCCAACGACGTAATCGTTATACCTTTGCGGCATGTGGATAATGCGCGTTCTGGTGCGTCGCACCGGCGGTAAGAGTGGGGGAGGCGAGTTGTTATTATTTACAACGCGTGTAGGTGATGACAACGCAGGTGTTGAAGTTTGCTCACTTTGATGTGTTATAGGCAATGGATCCCAAGCTGAAGTTATCATTTTTTCGTTACTCGTTCTAAGAAAGCGGCGGTTACGACGGAGCAATAATCCATCGAGGTCCACTAGATATGATCGCGGACCTACACGCCGTATGCACTTTGCGAGTTCCCAAATTCTTCTTCTTCCAAATGGTTGCACCCATACAGTCTGCCCAGGTGACAACTCGCTGAGTTGTCTGCTACCTCTGTCATAAAATGCCTTTGCCTTCCTTCTCTTTCTCTGTAAATTACTTCGTACGTCCTTTACCACTTGTGGTACCAAAAGTTTTCGTGACGTTGGTAACGCGGTACGAGTTCTCCTCGACATCAATCGCTGCACTGGACTGCTTGCCATTCCTTCAGTTGGGGTGTTTCGCCAATCCAATATGGCTTTACATGGATCCTCGTTGGCGTGCATACACTTTTTTCGAAGGAGTTTTGCAATTTTCACCGCAGATTCCGACTTTCCGTTTGAGGGTGCATAGAGCGGAGACGAGGTAACGTGTCGAAAATCCCATTCTCTTGCAAATTCTCGAAATTGATCGCAGTCGAATTGTGGACCATTGTCGGTGATTATGTTTTCTGGAATACCATGACGACTAAAATGTTCTTTGCATAGATTAATAACGCAGTGAGCACGCATACTTATAACTTCCGACAATTCCCAAAAATCGGAATAGAAATCGACAATTACAAGGAAATTTCTATCACCAATACTGAACAAATCCATTCCCACTTTGCTCCATGGTCTCTCGGGAAGATCATGTGAAATCATTGGTTCCTTTTGTTGTCGCGGCTTCATTTCATTGCAAGTTAAACACTGCGAAACAAAGGTACGAATTTCCTCTGTCATTCTCGGCCAGAACACAAATTCGCGTGCTTTCCGAAGACACGCTTCTTCTCCTAAATGGCTGCTATGAATTTGTTTTAGCGTGTCCACGCGCAATGTTTTTGGAATCAATATTCGTTGACCTTTGTAGATTACACCATCTTGTTCAGTGAGCTCATCGCGGTAGTTCCAAAATTGGTGAAGAACTGGCGGAACCGCAGATTGGCGACGAGGCCAGCCATTCAGTATAATGGTCTTCAGCATTTGTAACGTCGAGTCAGCTTGGGTACTCGATTGAATCTCTCTTAATCTCTCGGTTGTGACGGGCAGGTTTTCTGCAAACTGAATTTCCTCCAGTTTATGACCGAATTGAAAAGATTTGTTGCAAAATATCGCATATTTATCCATCTCTTCCTCCTCCTGTTGCGGTGTAAGATGATTCTTTATTGGTGCTCTGGACAGCATGTCTGCAGTAATTTGTTGTTTTCCAGGAATGTACACGACCGTTATGGGATATTTTTGCAACCGTAGAAGCATACGCTGTAACCGTTTAGGCGCGGTTACCAATGGCTTGGAGAATATCGTTTCTAAAGGTTTGTGGTCTGTTTTAACCGTGACCTTTGAACGGCCAGAAATGTATTGATCAAATTTCTCGCATGAAAACACAATCGCCAGGCACTCTTTTTCTATTTGAGCATATTTTTGTTCGGTTTGCGTCAACGATCTCGATGCAAATGTCACCGGTTGATTATCTTGCAACAGAACTGCACCTAAACCTATTTGGCTTGCGTCGCATTCAATAATTACCTCTTTTAGTACGTCATAATACGCGAGTACGGGTGCTTGTGACACAAGTGTTTTTACTTTGTTAAATGCTTCGTCATGCTTTTGTGGTCCACTCCCAGCTAGCAGCTTTATCGGTTAATCGACGTAGGGGTTCGCACACTTCTGAGAGTTTTGGAAGGAATCTGGAAAGATAGTTAACGAATCCAATTAGTCTTTGCACTCCTGTGACGTCTGTCGGGGCATCTAACTTCACAATAGATTCAATTTTACCAGGATCTGGCTTTAAACCATCACTTGTGATTAAATGACCCATATAAGTGACCGACGTCTGACGTAATTTAAGCTTCTTCCTGTTAAACTTTAAATTAACTTGTCGAGCTCGGTTAAACAGTTTTTCTAAGTTAGTATCATGGTCGTTAATTGCTTGTTGCATATCTTCCCCGCACCCATAGACTAAAATGTCATCCGCAATAACTTCAATGCCATTCATACCTTGTACAATCTCATGTTGTCGACGCTGGTATTCTTCGGGCGCGGATGAGATACCGAAAGGCATACGAAGCCAGCGATAGCGGCCAAACGGGGTCCAGAACGTTGTAAGGAAACTGCTCTCCTCATCCAATTTTACTTGCCAAAACCCATCCTTTGCATCTAGTACTGTAAACACTTTGGCTTTAGCCAACTGAGGGAGTATATCGTCTATGGTTGGCATAGGGTAATTGGAACGCTTAATTGCTTTATTTAAGTCTTTAGGGTCTAAGCAGATTCGTAATTTACCTGGTCGCCTTACAGCCAGCATGCTGCTAATCCATTTGGTGGGTGTAGTGACCGGAATTAAAACACCCATTGATACCATATCGTCAATTCGGTGTTTCAGCTCTTCCCGAAGAGCCACTGGTACTCGCCGTGGAAAATGTTGCACTGGGGACACTGTAGTGTCCGTCTCGATATGATAAAGGCCGGGCAGGCTTCCGAGTCCTTCGAACACATCAGCATATCTCTCCACAATGTTTAAAGATGACGTCACAGAATGGCAGATATTCGAGTGGTCCGGTAATTTAAACTCCATTAACCCAAGCTTTTCGCATGTCTCGCCGGATAATAGGGGCATCAAATCGTCGTTTAAAATATGAAAATCCATTTTATGTACCTTGCCATTGTACAAGCAATTTAGCGTACATTGACCAATCGACTTAATGGACGCTCCACCGTATGCCGTAATTCTTGTTGCATTGTTGCGGATATTAGAACCGAGTGCAGCTCGGTTGTAAATATTCTTATTAATGGTATTGCATGTGGACCCAGAATCGAGTTGGAATCTAACGGAGATGGGAGAACAATCGTTGGCATTTACCTTTAGAGTGACGAAATATCGTTTTCCGGTGGATCTTACTGAGCCAATTGTCTCTCTCACATGATACGACGAATCAACCGAATTCTTCGCTTCTTCCTGTGCGTCGATGAACTTGATCTTGTCTCGCTGTTCGCACACGGAAGAGAAATGATTTCTTAGGTTGCATAACCCGCACACTTTTCCATAAGCCGGGCAGTGTCGTATTCCACGCTGGTGAGATTTTCCACAGTATCGACATTTTTTCACTTGCGCTGCTTGAGTGTTTCTAAACTTATTAACATAGTTGACTTCTTGCGTGTGTGGACGATTGATATTTCGAATTTGTGATTGGGCTTGTTCATTGCTTCGGCCGTAACAGATTGCCTGAGTTAATGTTAATTCGGATTCTTTTAGGAGACGTGCCTGTGTGCCTGCATTGTACACGCCGATGACGATTCTGTCTCTGATTAACTCTTCTCGCAAAGCGCCGAACTCGCACGTGGAGCTTAATTGCCTGAGTCTTGCTACAAACTGATCGATTGTTTCTTCCTTTTCTTGTCGGGCACTGTTAAAAATGAAACGTTCATATGTGATGTTTCGCTGGGGTTTAAAATGCTCTTCCAAACTCTTTATGATACGATCCATACTTTTCTGTTCTTCATCATTTAAAGGCAAATGCTTATAGACTCGATAGCAATCCTCACCCATCACCACAAGAAAGGTCGAAATACGAACTACCTCTTGCTTAGCAATTAATCCCGTGGCAATTTCATAATTCTGCCACTGCTCTATAAAGAATGTCCAATTTTCAGAAACATTTCCTCCCATTATTTTCATCTGTCTTGGAATCGGAAGGTTGCTATTTGTCTCCATTATTGCTTGCCGCTTACAAATTCGTTCTTCTAGCAGTAATTATTTTACTTCTGACACCATGTTTGCACCATGTTTGCTGTATGGTTTTGTATTCGTGCCACTCATTGCGCTACGAGGTTCAACTGGGTACACACGTCAAACGTGGCGAAAGCACACAGTCACAAGAACAGATGATGGTAAGGTTCTGTGTCACAATAGAAACTTATAAACACGTAACATACGTAACCACGTGCCAACAGTCAAGTTACTGAAGCTAATGTAGCGTGGCTAACATAACGACGATAGTAGGGTAGTAAACTACCGGATTCAATTAATTCTTTTAAAGTATTCGTCTACGAACACAGCTGCCCTTTTTAAATTATCAACCTTTCGACTGACGGTACAACACACTATGAGGTAGCCAGCCCACTGACCTGGAAAATCCGATGTATTCTTTTTTCTCATACCAGAACCGCTGGACGCCTTGTAAGCAAAGATCAGCTCACAACAACTCTCCGGAAAATGTTGAACACGTTCAAGAACTACACTTGGTCAGGTAGAATTTTATTGTTATATCGGATAGCAGAATTGTTTGTTTGGAAGTATGTAGTGACATACTGATGCAAATTTGACCTATTTGTTCTAACTACTCATTTAAACATGTTATGTGTCATTCGGTAGGATACTTGACACTGACTAGATCCAATGAATTAATGGTTCTGCCAAAATTAAGGAAACATTTTAGTCATACCAAACACACTAGATAATCTCCGGCAACCCGAAGGTGGGCCTTAGTGGTTTCCATTTTCTGATGATAAAGATGGATATCCTATTATAATTAATTGTTTTTAAAGTAATCCCTTCTCTCATACAGTACCCTGCGCGTCCAATCATCTCGTTGTGCCGGTCACCTACACAATCGGTGAATCAACTTTGACCAACTTCGTGCCGCCTTCTATGCATCATGCAACAACCACCGGATTCCTACAGATACGAGCTGAATCTTACTCAGGAACTTATTATGCTATGTGTCCTGCTGTCAAGTATGTAGCGCCGCCAGTGCATAATATTTAAATTCTTTCTTAAATTATACTAGAAATGAAAAAACCCATCTATTTTTCAGACTTCTAAGTTGCGATGGACAATTTGTTTGTGTTGGTGGAGTGAAGAATGGTTATTCATTGACTGATGACTGCAATGATTATACTAGTATGTAGTTTACCTTATTACATCATTTAAACAGATGAATAATTTTTTAAACAATGTTTATATTAAGTGATAAATAGATATATCATGTTAAATATAAATAGTTTTGGACATCTAAAAATACCACACATCCGATGGAGATTTTAAGATTAACAATGTTATGCAGGAACACAATAACCATAAATTGTCTCATTCCAATAAATCTCTCAAAATCCAACCGCCCAGATATGTTGTCTGTTTTATTTGTTTTATTGCTATTATCCACATTTCTTTTACAAAACATGGATATTAATTGGAGACCCATTATTTCTTATACGCAAAATATTATATCGGCTGGCGTAGTATGTAAAATATACCAATTGTTGTTAGTACTTAGGATATCTAAACGTTTTCTTTTACCGAAACGTAAAGGTGAGGTGTGTTATACGTATAATGGTGTTTTTCTCTGTTTTTTATGCAACATACTATAGTTGAGATTGAATTGGAAATTCTGTTATAGATTGGGATGGACGATCTAACAATCCTGACTTCCACCACAGCAAAGATTATTCTCATTCTACAAATGATATCGAATCCACGATGATGATTTTCTACCGTTGAACACGACAATAACAAAACTATTAATCAGTGTAAATTATACCAGTGTAAATTATACCAATTGAGAAACATATAAATAGTAACAACTGGATTGAAACAACTTCTGTAAACTTGTATGGTTGAATAAGCTATGGGTTTTTTATTTAGTTTCATGGCGTCGCCCTTTGTTTTTAGTTGCTTCTGCAATCAGCATTACAAATTGCTGATATGTATTTATCTGTATAACGAACCGGCATGTTTTCTCATATATGTTTTTTAGTCTTAGTTTCTAACCCACGATGGGCTCGTTGCTAAGACCGATTTTTGTATTTAATTGGGTATATGTATCGGTCGCGTTAACTATTAGGCTACACGACTGTACCCAGGGATGTTTTCTCTTCTAACCAAACCTTCCCGTGGTAACCGTTCCTCTACACAGCGTCTTGAACTATATTTTATGATGTATATAGCAACTGATTTTTTATGTTTACTTGATAAAAACTTGTAAATATTGATTCACCGAAAGCGATTGGTGGGATAATCTCATTAATATGGATCTATATCCATGTATACTTTGTCATGATATTTCACCAGTTGATATCGTATGTTCATGACTAAATAAACTTAATTTGTAAACGCAGTTTCCTAATCTAATATTTTAATATTGTCATGGTTCGGAGAAACCTGTCATATTCATGATTTGGTAAAGGCCGGCCAAATATCTTGGTCGATTAGTGTGGCGTATTTCAACCCAACAGCTTAAATCAGCTTTCAGTATGCTTTAACGCGATATAAAATAGTTTTGTTTTTATAGTGCTTTGAGTTTAGGTTGTAGATCCAATCTTGTAAAAAAATCTATTATAGTGCTTTTTTTGTTATGCAGTTTGGATCGTTTTAATCTAAGCTGTTCTATGGGAATTCTTCCTCATATGCTTAATTAGATAATAGAATACAGTACCAAGATAAGTTGGCTTATTCGTTTCCAGATGGATCATATGCTTATCCACTTTGATTCATGAAATACAAAAGAATTGGTGGGGTCGAAGATTTTTCAACGATCTATATTGGTCAGGACTAAGTCCCAGAAACCGCTGTCGTCTATACCTGGTACATAAATCTCCGCTCTGACCCATATTTACACACATGGCGTGTGGGGCTAAACTTGACTTGCAGCGGAACCTCCACTGAATGGAAAAAACAGAAATCTAGATATTCTCTATTAAGTTGTAGATCTCTGTATGTGTTTGTGTGTGTGTGTAATCGCACAACGCTTTATAAATGCAAATAATGACGTAGATTGAAAACTACTGCTTTATGTGTCAATGACGTCATGAGGTGATAACTGCCAATGACGTCATAAGATAATAACAGAATGCACACAGCGGGCGTCGATTAAATAAAATGCAGTTTTTGCAAATATGATATCAAAATTGCTATAGACTGATAAAATACAGACCTTTAGGTGAAGTTAAATAGTAGATTTTTACATTTTTTTCAAGAAAAACTCGAGACAAATCTTTGTGAATTGGACTAATTTTAAAGATCATACAAAATGTTTGTTTCCTATTAAATGCCACCCTGATAGCTTTCCTGCAGGAGGGAATTGGTTCAAAGTAACATTCGTCCGAGCTGAATTGCAATCGTAAACACAGCAAACGCTCTGGACTTATAAACATGAAACTACAACAATACAGCTTTTGTTCCCGTGTACTAGAACTGGTCACATGACCAGTACGTTTTACGTCACAATGCGGCCCATAGCAACTAAAACTATAGCGCTATAGACGAGTGTTCAGATGATAGGTACTACACTTGCAAGCTTAAATTATTCTTAAAACTCACAAGGTATCTTATTTTTGCATACCAAATCAGCAGTTTCGATTATTCACCTTTTAAACATGATGTCCTGCGTGACATCTTGCCACCATGACACATGTAGTGTTATGTATATGACTCACATTATAAATTATGTTGTGCCACGCTAACCTTTTAGTTAAACAAGCTTCATAGTAAAACTCATTTGGAATATCTACGATTATACCTCGTTAATTAAATACGGGGAAATGTGAAACCAGTAAAATAATAGACGCTTCTTGTTTGTATTGGCCGTAAGACCGATTATACTGCAGCACTGATATACGCTGCTGCTTGGTGCTTTCTGTATCCAGTTATAATGCTCTGCCATTTGGTCAAAACATCTTTAATAGTGAAGGCGTTGGCCTAAGTAACTTACCTAACGCGTTGGTCTATTGAAATACGGCGTTGGTATAATTTTGCTTTTACTGCATGTAGATATTTTATTACCTCGGCTTAAGCTAAGTGACACCTAAAAAGGTAACTTAGGGGTAAAATGGGTTGACAAATCTGTATTTACGAGTTTCTCATACTGCGTTTGCTCGCTGGGATCCAACTATGTGCACAAGGTAATCTTGTTATAACTCTCTGGGAATTTTTCATTCTTGGAAACAAAGATGAATATTCAATTTTATCATTTGGACATCATACCGGATAATTGTAACATAAGAACATCAATATTTATGCAATAATTAAAGTATGAGGTCATTGTAAGGACGTCTCCACTTCATTGTTACGCAATAACATCGTGTAATATAGTGGTTCTTATAGATCATGTTTCATCGTGTGCAATCATTTCTCGGCAAACTCTGTATAAGATACCATTGGAAATGGATGGAAATTACTGCAACACTAAAGGCAGTGGTAATGTTTACGAAAGAGAAGTCCAATTTAACGCGGAAAACAATTATGTGGATTTTGTGGAATCGAAAGGTTATTTCATGATATTTATATATTTATAATACAGTACTTTTATCGTAACTACGGGGTTGGATGACCACATACACAAACGAATTATGTTTTAATAGGAAATCAATCTCAACCTGTTGAAAACAAAACAAAGTACAAGAAATACTGGAGAGCACTTATTTGTTTTGTGATATTACTTTTACTGGTAATAGCTGTGGTGGGGATTTATTACATTTCGGTGAGTTACTGAACTTGTTTGGACTTCTCTTAATAAAAAAATTAAAATATTTAATTTGCAGAAATTCAGCAGCAGTACAGGTATGTTATTTCTTTCTATAATATTAATTAAGTTTAAATTTGAATTTAATCTGATCGCATGATTTTGCAGATAGAAATAATAATTTATCGAAAAAAACATCTGAATCTTGCTTGGCTCTAAAAAATTCTGGCGTTTCTACGGATGGTTATTATTCCATTCAACCGGCTGACGAACCTGAACCCTTTAAAGTAGGATGTTGTTCCTATCGGCTTCGCAATTCAGCATTTAAGTAAATAGAACGATTAACAATAAATCCTAGACATATTGCGACATGACAAGTGCTAAGGGAGGTTGGACATTGGTTGCAACTGTTCATGAGAATGATATCAAAGGAAAATGCACAACTGGAGATCAATGGTTCAGCAACGATCTGGCAAAACATTCCTTGTGTAAGTTGTTATTGGTTTACTTTTCGCGCTGCAATGCCAATCTGGGTTTAATAAAACGGTAGTGTGTCATAATAAAGCGACGGCCTGAAACGAATCGTCATGTGAGAAATGATAACTTGTGTTTATCGAATTATCGTATAACACGACTAAACCCTTTTTTGTTAAGTCTTATGACTAAACAACATAACCAAACATAAGATCATATTCACTTGGCTCCCACAAATTAATTTATTTTATACAACAACAAGGCAAAGGACAATTGTTTACGATAATTACACTATTTGTGAACAGGTAAAGTGCCAATATATATATGACAACCGGTTTATAAACTACGAAATTGTTTGTAGATGAAAGAAACTGGGAGAATATGAACATGTTTGGAAATGTAAAAGAAGCAACCTCGGCTGATTATAAAAACCGTGGCTACTCTCACCCGATCCGTCTAAAAAGTACCGCTTAGATCGGGCTGTGTTACGTTTTTAAAGCCGCTATAAGCGGACTGTGTTACTAACATGGTAACATGTGTTACGTTTTGCAATTTTAAGCGAGACAATTTCTAACACAGCGTCACATCACGTGACGCAAAGGCGATGAAAACAGTAGTGCTTTCGTGTGCCAGTTTTTTTTGTACAATTTAGTTTCGAATAACATTATGCTGAGCAAGAAGTCGTGTTTGTTCGTTTTTAAAGTTGGGTAAGTACGTAGTCAGACATTTATTTAATGGGTTAAATTGGTCGCACAACTAAATTTCTAGGGAAGCTTACAGCTATTGCCCGAACTGAAAAGTTTGGTATTTTAATTTATTTCCACCACAGGTGAGGTTTAGTGTGTGCGTCTCATTCCCCAGCAACATAGGCCTATAACATATATAACAAAAACTTTATGCTTTTTTAATTTATCTCCACTCTTTGAGGGAAACTAAATGTTGTGCTACCAGATCCATAATAGCCTACTGTCTGTTATGCCTACTAAACCTGTAACATACCTGTTACCAATCTATTTTCATGTGTATCTGTGGTATGGCCGGAGTTATGTTACCCTGTATATGTCATATGCATGGGGGTATGTTGCCCTATATTTGTCGCATGCCTGGGGTAGTGTTGCCCTGCATTTATGGTTTGCCTGGGGTAGTGTTGCCCTGTATTTGTGGTATGCTGGGATTGTGTTGCCCTGTATTAGTCGTATGCCTGTGGGTGGGTGTGTTGCCCTGTATTAGTCGTATGCCTAGGGGTGTGTTACTGTGTTACCCTGTATGCATTGTATGCCTGGGGTTGTGTTGCCCTATATTTGTTGCATACCTGGGGTTGCCCTGTATTTGTCGTATGGCTGGGGTTGTGTTGCCCTATATTTGTCGCATGCCTGGGGTAGTGTTGCCCTGTATTTGTCGCATGCCTGGGGTAGTGTTGCCCTGTATTTGTCGTTAGCCTGGGGTGGTGTTGCTCTGTATTTGGTATATGCCTAGAGTTGTGTTGCCCTATATTTGTTGTATGCCTGGGGTAGTGTTGCCCTGTATTTGTCGCATGCCTGGGGTAGTGTTGCCTTGTATTTGTGGTATGCCTGGGGATGTGTTGCCCTGTATTAGTCGCATGACTGGGGTAGTGTTGCCCTGTATTTGTCGTATGCTTGGAGTAGTGTTGCCCTGTATTTGTGGTATGCCTGGGGTAATGTTGCACTGTATTAGTTGCATGCCTGGGGTAGTGTTGCCCTATATTTGTTGTATGCCCAGGGTGGTATTGCCCTGTAGGCCTATTTGTGGTATGCCTGGGGTGGTGTTGCCCTGTATTTGTTGATTGCCTGGGGTAGTGTTGCCCTGTATTTGTCTTATGCCTGGGGTTGTGTTTCCCTATATTAGTCGCATGCCTGGGGTAGTGTTGCCCTGTATTTGTGTTATGTCTGGGGTAGTGTTGCCATGTATATGTGGTATGCCTGGGGTAGTGTTGCCCTATATTTCTCGCATGCCTGGTGTAGTGTTGCCCTGTATTTGTGGTATGCCTGGGGGTGTGTTGCCCTGTATTTGTGGTATGCCTGGGGTTGTGTTGCCCTGTATTTGTCGCATGCCTGGGGTAGTGTTGCCCTGTATTTGTCGCATGCCTGGGGTAGTGTTGCCCTGTATTTTTCGTATGGCTGGGGTAGTGTTGCCCTGTATTTGTGGTATGCCTGGGGTGGTGTTGCCCTATATTTGTCATATGCTTGGGGTAGTGTTGCCGTATATTTGTGGTATGCCAGGGGTAGTGTTGCCGTATATTTGTGTTATGCC
The DNA here is from genome assembly GCA_000149265.1 of Ciona savignyi. Classification (NCBI taxonomy): domain Eukaryota; kingdom Metazoa; phylum Chordata; class Ascidiacea; order Phlebobranchia; family Cionidae; genus Ciona; species Ciona savignyi. Next base: position 764,605 of record CH002979.1, on the reverse strand, counting down.
TGGGGTGGTGTTGCCATGTATTTGTGGTATGCCTGGGGTGGTGTTGCCCTGTATTTGTCATATGTGTGTGGTTGTGTTTCCCTGTATTAGTTGTGTGCCTGGGGGTGTGTTGCCCTCTATACATGGTATGCCTGGGGTAGTGTTGTCCTATATTTGTGGTATGCCTGGAATAGTGTTGCCCTGTATTTGTCGTATGCCTGGGGTAGTGTTGCCCTGTATTTGTTGCATGCCTGGGGGTGTGTTGCCCTGTATTTGTTGCATGCCTGGGGTAGTGTTGCCCTCTATTTGTCGTTTGGCTGGGGTAGTGTTGCCTTGTATTTGCAACAGGGGTCGTGACGAAATTCTTCGAGCTGCCGTGCCACTGGCATGTCACCTTGGCACCTGTAGATTTGGCACCATTTTAGCTGCCAAATTTTTGGCACGTCTCTAGCTGCCAAATATTTGGCACGTCTTTAGCTGCCAGTGCGTTGGCACGTGTATAGCTGCCAAATATTTTTAACTTTTTAGCTTTTGCACGTTAGCATTTGCCATATTTTTCAGTTTTTAAACTGCAAAATATCATTGGTACCTTTGTAGCTGAAGGCGTAACTGTGTTAAAGTGTAAGTTAGGCATTGAATTAGTGCTGTTGTTAATTTTACGTCAGGATTGGAGTTAGTTTACAGTTTTTAGTGTACAATTGCTCACGCTTATCTATTTTACCACTATTCCTTTGGAAATTCTTTAATGGGTTGGATTTTATTTTTGACAGCAGCATATATACCGGCACTTGTTGTATATTGTGGTTTAGCTGATTAAGTATGAGTGATTTATGTGAAAAATTGTAGCATATGCAGCATTTCAAAATAAGTGAATATAGCCTGTAAACCAATATTTTCTTGTGGTCAAAGTACAATAGCAGATTTTTATATAAAAAAAGAGTGTGTGACACCAAATATACCTCACATGCCATTGTCCTACTTTGCATCCTTGCTATCCTAGGATTTACAGCTAACTTCTAGTCCAATTTGATGAATTTTATGGGAATTGTTTATTGATTATAACAGGTTTTAACAGGTTTAAAGTTTTAATTAAAGATACTACTTCTTTGGAACTATCTTTGAGGAAATTTTAAACAGTTTGTGCACAAGTGAAACTGAAGATCAATTTTCATGATGTTGCATAATGGAAGAACCAAATAAGCATTTGCATGTTTTACATTATAAAAGTGCAATTTTATATGAAAACTTGAATATGCAAGGTAAGACAATTAATCAATCAGTTAATCAAACATATTTATTGGTTAAACGCACAGAAACAAAATAATAAAAATATGAGAAATAATCAGAAATCAGTGTAAAATATTGTGCAAAAATGTAACATGGACAAAAATTACAAGATGCATGATGAACAGTTATATACAAAGTGTTAAAAAGATCGAGGTATGAAAAAGGCAAATTTAGTGAAATTGCAAAATAGTGGTCAATATGAAATGACCACTTGCTATAGCAAAACAAGATTCCATACATTCAAATACAAGCACACAGCACAAATAGGCCAACAAGTAATAGCATTGATTGGTCTATTCTAAATGCAAAGCAAGATGGACAATAAATTTAATTGTTAAATTTTAATCTGTGTACGGGTAATAAAATAGATTTTCTAGGGTCAAAAAAGATAAGGAATCGGTAATAGATATGTCTTTGCTACTTTCAATATTGTGTTTTTAAAGTCAATTTTTCATACACAGTGGGAATTATAGAATGTAGAAAAACTTGCCAAGGACAAAGTGGAAAAGGAAGAGTTTTTTATTGTTCATTTGGTAGTCCTGTTTTTACAAGAGGACAAGTTATAACAAATCATTTGGAAAAACAAAAAGGTACTGGTAATTAATTTTTCTCCTTTATTTAAAGTTGACGA
>CH002979.1:728740-743082 GCA_000149265.1 Ciona savignyi | reverse complement strand
CCTCAAATACAAAAGTGTGAAGGTTGAATGGGCCTAAATATCGCTTGCCAACAGGTGACTGTAAAATAGTGTTTTTAAACGAATTGTTATTTCATAGGTCGCCGCACACTTCACATGTGGTTATACCATCACATATGGCAGTGAATAAAAGATTTTGCGACTCCCTTATCCATTGGCTACCACTTTATAATTATTGGATGCTTGTATTGTAGGTACTTGGCGGTGAATGAATTTAAAGCGAAACACGTCGGTTTATGTAGCACGAAATACACTCAAAGAATGTTACATACCAAAGTAAATGATTATTACATCGATGCCAATCAAAGCGTTTTAGCCGACGGTTAACAATGTGAAGAAACTAACTAGAGAGTGTCACGTGTTTAACCACCACTTTTTGTAAAACACATTTTGTATGGTATATACTCATGCGACCAGGGCCTCTTACCACAGTTTGTATTTTATACACCAAATATGTAGTTTGTATCTGCAAGCATAACCGCATGTGTCCCTGAGTTACCAATCCGATCTTGTTATTCGTGTTTATTACACAATATATGTTATTGTCAGATATGTGCTCGTCAGGTCCATGTTATTTAACATTAAAGAAATTTCAACAGGGTTGCCATAGTTTTGCCTCTGCAAGCATAAACGCATGGGTTTTATAGTTATCAAACCAACTTCTTTTTCATGTGTAGATAACAAAAGAATAATCGTGTTAGATTTACGAACATTTTAGAACAAATGTTTTAAATTTAAGCCTCTTGTCAAGTGCTGTAGTGAAATGAAGCTAAACTCCCAAAATACCCCAAAAATAGTTTTTCATCGTTTCGGGGAATTCCACTGGGTTTAGTACATAAATTTCTTTTTTTACAATTTGGTCATGTTATCTAATAATTCCTAAAGTTTTCATTTGATTTAACGACTCTTTTTTGGAGATAATCGGACGACATGGCATGCCTTTAAATCATGATATGGAGACAAATTTTTTATGGTATTTTTCTGGGTAAATTTTGGAATTATTCTATGTGGTAAAATTTTAGTTTCTGCATATCTTAGTTAGTTAGTTATGTGCATAGGGCATGATGCCCCTTTGCGGTCCATCGAACTACGTCTTCTTTCCATTTGCTTCTGTTTCTCGCCCTTCGTTCAGCCGTTGCGAGGGGGATACCGCATAGATCTCGGATGTTTTCGCGCCATCTTTTGCGTGGACGTCCTCTTCGCCTTTTGCATTGAAAGTCTTTCCTGAAGCTTAGGTTGATCAGGCTCGTCTCCGAGCTTCGTGCAACGTGACCAAACCAACGCAAGCGTCTTGCATTGGCGACATCCTCGATCATTTCTTCCACTCTCAGGATTTTCCTAAAGTCAACATTCCTGATTCTGTCATGTCTGGTCACATTGAGAATTGCTCTTAAGCATTTCATTTCGAAAACTTTCAATGAGTTCATGTCAGATAAGGTGGTGCTCCACGTTTCGGCGCCATAAATTGGATTAAAGCCCGGTACAGTCGTATCGTCAGTTTTCCTGATATATGGTGTGAGCTCCAAATGTTCGATCTTAAGCGACCAAATGCCTGAGAGGCCAACGAAATCCTGTTCATGATATCTTCCGAACATTCAGGAACTATGCTTCCGAGATATTTAAATCTGTCAACTTTTGGAATAGTGTCGTTTTCAATATGAATTCTGCCATTCTCCGCCGATAAGACGGCACACTTGGATGGGTTTATTTTTAGCCCCCACTTTCGACAAGCTTTCGCCAGTTCAGAGGTGGCTATTTGTAACTTTTCAAACACAGCAGATATTAGTGTTGTGTCATCTGCGTATCGGATGTCAATCAACATAGAGTCATTAAAATCAAATTGAGAGTCCAGACTTTTTACCTCTTTCAGAACATAGTCCAAGAATATGTTTGAAGAGCATTGGTGACATTATGCACCCTTGTTTGACGCCAATGTTTACTGGAAAGAAATCTGTTTGCTGTCCATCAATCTGTACAGTGCATGTGGTGTCTTTGTAGAGAATTCTAACGAGAGTAACTATCTTTCGAGAAATTCCAACGTGCAACATGATCTTCCACAGAGCCTCTCTCCAAATTGTGTCAAACGCTGATTTGAAGTCTATGAAATTTTTAGATGTAGATTAACATTGTGTTCTCTGGCCTTTTCAATAATTTGCCGTACTATAAAAATAGCATCCACAGTACCTGAAACCGAATTGTGATTTACTGAGGTACTGCTCGTTTTTTTCCATACATCTATTCATTAGAATTTTGCAAAAAACTTTCCCAGGTATTGAAAGTAAAGCAATAGCTCTGTAATTCTTGGGGTCTAGTTTATCCCCTTTTTTGAAAATCGGGGTAACTATCATTTTGGACCAGTCCTTTGGCATTTTTTCACTTTTAATAATGCCATTAAATAACGATACAAACATTTTCGAGGTAATGTATCCGCCTGCTTTAATGAGCTCAGAGGTGATTCCGTCTATTCTTGCTGCCTTGTTATTTTTAAGCTGCCTTATAGCGTTATTTACTTACTCCATTGTTATAGGCTGAATTTCTTCGTCATTCGGGTGTGAATCATTAAATTCCATTAATGCGTTTTCTTCTCTTGGAAATTCAGTATTTAGATGAAGTTTAAAATGAGACTTCCATACATCGAGAACCTTCCTTTTCTCCACCTGAAGGACTCCATTGGTATCTTTTATTCCAAAAAACGGTTTTGGCTTTTTCCTTTCTAGATTTTTAATGCAATCAAAGAGTTTGTGTGAGTTATTCTTCTTAAAGGCTTCTTCCATTTCACATATTTTTTGGTGAAGGTTTTCTTCCTTTTGTCGTCTGACGGCTTTTTTAACTTTTTTGTTTAGAGATGTGAATACACTTTGTAGAAGACTGTTATTTGGTTCGCTCAGCAATTTGATTTTTGCTTCTCGTCGTTCTTCACATAGTTTCACTACCTCAATGGAGAGTCCAGGTATGGTTTTGTGTTGTTTAAACCCAATTTCTCTTTCAGCTGCGTCTTTTAGAATTGACGTCATTTTGCAATATATTGATTCTGGTTCATGTTCAGTTGTTTGGCCCAGTAGAGTGGCAAACCTGCTTCCAACAGATTTTCGGAATGCTTTGGCGATGTCGCCATTTTTTAGCTTGTCATAGTCATACTTCTTTATTTTTGGGTTTTTGACACGTTTTGGTTCTTTGTTGATTCGAAAAATCATGTTTGCTATTACCAGAGAATGGTCCGAACCTATCTCGGCTGACTGATATGCTCTGCTGTTTTTGATTGATGCTTTTAAATTCTTTCACATTATTATATAGTCAATTTGCTTCTTAAAGGTGTAGTCTGGGGATGTCCATGTGTATCTTCTTCCGCTCTGATGCTTGAATATGGTGTTTGATATGATTAACTCGTTGATTGCGCAGAACTGGAGAAGATGTAGCCCACGTTCGTTCATGTCACCGTGCCCATATTTCCCCATCACATCCGACCAGTTATTGCATTTGTCAGCTCCTACAGATGCATTGAAGTCTCCTAAGAGTATGATCTCATTTTTCCGCGGTAGCGCATTGATTATGCTTTGTATGATATTATAGAACTCTTCGTTTTGAGAGTCATCATAACTCGAATCAGGCGCATATGCAACGAAAAAAGTAATGACTTTTTTGTTCAAGTGGATGGTCATTGTCATTAATCTGCTAGAAACGCACTTGTACGAGATGAGGTTGCTTAGCAGTTCTTTCCTAAATGCTACAGCTACTCCCTGTCGATGAGTGCCGTATTTTCTCGGAGAATGAATGATGACGTAATTATCTTGTTCCCACATTGTGGGATTTTGAGTTGTCCAGTGTGTTTCTGTAACACCTATTATGTCAACTTTCATGTGGGTAATTTCGTTTAGAAATAGTTCGATTGTATCGTTTTCACGTAGTGTTCTTGTGTTCCATGTAGCAATTCTAACCGGGAGATTCTTCGCACCCTCGTATTGCCGGGACTGAGGGCCATTTTCTTTTTTTTGTAGTTCATTTTTGGCATGTAAGCGTAGGATTCCCCAGACACTTGCTCAAGGACATTCCGGGTAGAGTATGCTAATTAGTACCGCCTTAGAAACCGCTTCCCAAAGTTACAGATCTACTAACATAGATCCAAGCGTTGGTTTCTAGTTGGCTTTCAGCTTCTGCACCTCGTCAAGGTTACACATACTCTATCTGTGGTGAATGTTAGTTCCCACAGCCGCAAGAAGATCTGCATATCTAGACCATGTTATCTAACAAATGACGAAGTTTCATTGCGATTCCATTTTCCCTTATGGCAGATGTCGGGGCGATAGCCTATGCCATGCTTGTCAAAATCGGCTTGAAGCAGCGCTTTACTTTTAAACGGGTTTTACCAGGGCAAGGGGTGAACAGAGGTGAAATATTTTATTGGGTTTTCGCGCAGCGTGCAGCCAGTCAAAGCACTGTACACAGGGACATAGCTTAGGTAGATATAGGGTAAGCTGGAGAGAGGTCAGACCAAAAACGACCAACCGGCACCTCCCTCAATATTATGGAGTTATACACAGTTTATATAAAACCCATAGGAGGAAACACATGTTTGTACACGAGGCTCGGAAGGCGTTGAACAGAACTCGCGGGAAACAATTCATCAACTTAGCCGCCAAAAAACAGCCAACTAAACGCAACTTCCCATGCACAAAATAAGGACACATGGCATGGAACTAATAGTTAAAATACACAGCGATACAATTATAAATACGTGTGGGATTCCCACAGGCTGATAGGCGATGCACTAACCCAACAGACTAATCGGGTTGCAGGTAAGTAACTAGTCGCTCGCTTATTGTGTTCAAGACACTAAGCGCTATTGTCTAAATCTGAAAGGTTATAAAGGAATGTCTCGATTACACTAAAATACTTTTTGCAATGGGCGTGAGGTGTTCTGAAGATTGCCCGTGTGTTAACGCCTTGCGTTTTTACAATAATGGAGATAAACATGGATATTTTTTTTATCCTATTCATTCCTGACCATAGACGGTCGTAGAGACAAATAAAACACCAGATTATAGGCAGCGAAAAATAATGAGTCGTCAGTGTGACATGTTTATTGTCTGATGTGGCATATGCATTTTTGGTTTGTAAAGTGTTATTTTCGCCAAAAAAACAAACAATATGTTTGCACATATAAGATTCAGAATTTTTTGTTAGATTTTTAGGGTCATTTTATACATTTTTGTATTTGGGTTAACGAACTAACTTTCGATCAAATCCGATCTAAACTGAAACTTCCATTTTAAGCGCGAAGTTCGATATAACAAATGTCTGGAAAACAATCGATTTGGTTGATGACAACCACGGGTAATACTCTTGCGCTTTGAACCCAAAGTTGGTTATATATACGAGATCATGTTATTCAACAATTCGTGAGGAAATTCGAAACCCGCTAAATGTGTTTCTTTTCCCCTTTTAAAAGGAATCCATAAATACATAGCATAGAGGATACAATACAAGGCGAGGTTTATATGGAACTGAAAATCCTAGTTAAAGGAAGTCGAAATTGAGTCGGTATACAGTCGGTCGGTATAGCCTATATACAATCTGGATCGACAATATCAGCTCGATAATTTGCATTGCAACATTATTATACATTTTTGTTGGGACATCATTTTAACAGGGAATCAATCCGGTATAATTCATTGGTGAATTCCTTTGTTTCTTGTGCTGTGTAACCATCTTTTTCAGCCAAAAGTCGTCTTCCCAAGAAATCCACAGCATCAGCAATCTCTGCGCAAGCAACGAGTTAGAGAACAATATGCAAATATAATTATACTGCACTAATATGTTGTAAAACTAACATAATGTACTAACAATAATTCTCGTGTGTTTAAACTACAGCCCAAAATAAAGGCTATGGGTAGGTACTTAACCATGTGCATAATGTGTATTTGCGATTAGTGTATTCAACTCAGGCTATATAACGAGTGATCCAAATTGAAAATCAAGCCAGATAAAGTTGCTTGCTGTTAATAACAAATTCCATATACTGTTATTGATTTCAGACTTAATCCGTGCTTGTTGTGTAACTATTACACTGGTTACAACAATTGCGTCACTGTTTTTCATTGCGTCGTGCAAATAAAAGTAACACATTTAGTCCACCACCACATGTAACATACTGTAACACATCAATCAAAATACTTTGGTCTGTTAAGCATGTTTCGCCGTGTGATACTCTCTACATAAAATAAAAACGACAGTCAACATTTCAATCCAACCTTTGGTTCGTTTCAACACGTCACTTTGTGTGCTTTTTCCACCGAACATTTTCTTGATGTGTGTTGTTTGTATCTCAAGTAGTCGGTATATGTATTTCAGTTTCATGAATTTAAAATTCAGCTGTTGTTTCGTTCGTTTCTCCTGTTAAATATATGAGAAAATAATTGATTCGGCAACTTTGATGTTTAAAAGAAATATAAACTGTACTGGTCGCGCTTTACCGCACACTCTTCTTCAGGGCTCTATATCGTTTTGATCCTAATTAAATTTGGATCGCTTAATATTGTTCTTTCGCCTAGGTTTGGCGGCCGCGTCCGCTATGTTTATTAAATTATATCTCTTTTTTTAATTACGTGTTTTAACGACTGTTCGTTTTGCCGTCTTTTCCCGTTCCTGTATCGTGATTATATTCGTTTGCCATTTTTAAAAACTGGGGCAAAAAATGAATAAACTAAACTAAACGTCCACTGTACTTACAGAAATCCTTTGAACCAATTGAAATGCGGCTTGAATAAACTCACTGGAAGCAGGATTGGTAGCAACGGTCTTGTTATACTTTTCCCTTTCATTCTTGACCATAAATGGGCTGGGTTTTTGCATTGGTTTAACAAACACTCTGTCTCTGTTATATGTACAAAGAAATATTAAAAAAGAAATTTGGGAACTAATTAAAACTTGTATAAAGTTCCAAACCTCCATGTTTGTGAGAGCATCTGGCCATACCTCACACACTGCAGTATAGGGGACTTACATTGCGGACAATGTTTAACTGTTTGTTTAGATTTTACGCCATCGTTCTTCACTCCCATCAATTTATCCAGTATAGTGTGGGTGAATATGTGGCCACATTTAGGCAGTTCAACAAATCTATAGAGATAACCAACATCTAGTATATCCAACACAAACATTATTTTGCCAGTGCTATTAGGATAGGATAGGATATTCATCTTTATCCCCGTGAATGGGAAAACCAAGGGGGTTAACACTCGGACAATCGTCAGATCACCTCGTGTCTACCGTCGGGTTACCGAAGCTATTGCAGTTTGGTTTAATATTAAATTATTATTTTATGCTAAAGACACAAAGGCACAAAGCCCAGTAGTACAGCGAAATCACAACGTCTTTCGCATACACCATTGGTTCTCAAACTTTTCTAGCTCGTGGCACACTAAGAAAATTCTAAAAAAAATCGCGGCACACTTGAACAAAACAAATTGAATCAAGGAATTTTATTCAGCAAATTTTAATGAAATTTAATGTGATGGGTGTGCTTGTCGTTTGGCACAAATAAGTTCGAAACGAGGTTCCATCTTTGACAAACACAACCGCATTTCGTCGTCAATTCCCAGTAGTCTTTCTCGTTTTTTGCTTTTAATCTCTGTTAGTGCCGAAAATCCGAATTCACAGAGCCACGAAGATGCAAATGGCAGAATTATTTTTAAGGCTTTGATACCGATCGATGAATAGGTTTTGTATACAGATATCCAAAACTCGTCTAAATTTTTTTGGGAAAATAGTCCTTGAAAAAACGGGTCATTTTTCAAATCGATGAGCTGCTCCTCTTCTTCGGTAGTAAGATTGATTGAATTATTGACTCCAAATGGGTTAACTACCCAACCAAATTGCTTTACAGCAATATTAGGAAAGTAATTTTGGAGTGAAAGCTGTAGTCCAGACAATGTGTTTATGATTTCTGGCAAAATGCTGTCTTTTATTGGAGATTCGTCGACAGCGGGGAAACTATTAAAGTTGTTGTTTGACACTTTAGTTTTCCACAACGTCAGCTTTTCATGAAAAGATTGTAGTTTCGATGTGGCTGTAATAATGTTTTCTGACGGTCCTTGAAGACTGGAATTCAAATTGTTCAGTTTGTCAAATAAGTCAGAAAGGAACAAAACTTTTACCCACCAACCTTCGTCCTGAAGAAAACATGCAAAGTCTTTCTTCTTTTCTTCTCCCATGAAGGAAACAACTTGACATTTTAAATTAACCAAGCGCTTTAACACCTTTCCTTTTGAAAGCCAACGAACCGCAGTATGATACAGCAAACATTCATACTCGGAATCCATGGCTTTGCAAAGTTGAGAAAAAAGTCGACTTTGTAACGGCCGGGATTTAATAAAATTTACAACTTGGGTCACTTGGTTCATCACGACCTTTAAATCTTCAGGCAAAGATTTGGCCACGAGCGCTTCTCTGTGAATCATACAGTGCACAATTACCACATTTGGATTTTTTGTAGCACAAACGCAACAAATCCTTTGTGTTTTCCTTGCATCGAAGGACAACCGTCAGTACAAACGCTCACACAGTTACTCCACTCTAACTTGGAAAGCAAAACGTTTTCATCAACCAATTTAAACATATCCTCTCCTCTGGTTGTGCCTTCTAATTGTTTGCAAAACAAGCATTCATTTACCAATTTTGAATCCTTTGCGAATCGAATAAATACAAGCAGATGGGCTTTTCCAGATCTGTCAGTTGATTCGTCAGCTTGTAATGACCACAACACAGAAAGTTCATCTTTTTTGGCAACAAAATGTTCACGAACTTGATCTTTTAAATCCGAGGACAAATCCTGTATCCTCCGTGACATTGTATCATTTGACAGTGGAACTCTGATAACTTTTTCGGCGGCAGCAGTTCCGAGCATTTCTTCGACAACAATGGCTATTGCAGGTGCGATAATGGATTCTGCGTCAGTGTGTGCCTTTTTACGTTTTGCCAATAGATTTGCTACTTTGTAGCTCGCAATCAATCCTTTTTCCGGCAGTTTGAGGTAGCCATTTAATTTCGTAGCCTGTTTGTTTGTTTGTGACATCAGATTCACAAAGTAATTTTTGGATTTATTTTTTAACGTGGGGTGATTAGTATTGAAGTGCCTCGCGAGCTTGCTTGGAACCAGTGCTTCATTTGACAAGGCAGTATTGCAGATGATACAAAAAGGCTGTTGGCTATCTTCAGGTCCTGAGGCAATAAACCCGAACTAAATATATTCTTCTTTATATTTTCGCTTGTTGCACTTCTGCTGAACTGTCGGTGTCTCTTTCTGCTTTGCTCTACCGCTACCTTTTTTCTCAAAAAACTTCTCCATTTTTATTACACTATCTATATTTAAAATTTGATATGCAACTGAGTACTAAATATTAACAACTGAGTACTAAATAAAAGTTTGAATGGGATCCAATAACTAAAGTTTGCTAATGGAATAATCCTATTAATAAAATGGTTTCTCTCTTTTCATCTAGGTAGCTTTCCTGCTGCTTAACTCAGCGTGCAGGACAAAATGTGATGCATGTGTTAAAAAACAGATTAATACATCACACTGAACAATGAATTGTGTTTATGACATTACATTCACACTTAATTCGTCGCTACACATAGCAATACTGTCTACTCTAGTTGCTACTAAACTAGGGAAAATACACTTAGTTTACACTTCTGTGCATTAAAGTCGCTTATGCCCAATTTTCCCACTCGTAACACAAAATTCCAAAAAGTTTCGCGGCACACCTGAGAATCTCAGACGGCACACAGTTTGAGAAACACTGGCATACACTGAGGAGTAATAGTATAAATGAGCCTATAAGTCGTAACAATGCCTATTGTTATCTTTGTTACGCAATATCTGCCTCGTGCAAGATGTTTTGAAGTGAAGGAGAGTTTTGAAGTGACTGGTTGTAATATTTTCCGCAGTTAAATTGACATTTGTCGTGTGTTATTTAATATTAATTCCCCCGTTATGTGTAGAAGAAATTTCACAAGTTAGCCTACTGCTTGAAATATTAAAAAAAAAATAATTTGGGCAATAACATAACGTAAAAGTGGAATGCAAATTTTGATGTTGAAATAACGTTTTGATATTGCTGGATTTCCGCTCTTTTGTAACAAGAGTTTGTAACAGTCCCGATGTGCTAAGTCTAGTTTAGCAAGCGCCTCGAAAAGACTTAACACCCAGCATGGTGTTGTCTGTCGCACCGACATAGTTGGCTGCTTGCGACATCGTTCTAAGAAAATTCCAGAAACAAAGGATTCGCTAAAGGACGAACTGTTGTCTAAATTCACGAGGCAATTAACGCGACCGAGAAAACTTCTAAATTCAACGTGCGGAGATATTGTATTGTACGGAGCGCTACTTAATCTATTAAGTGTGTTTTAGATATTCTTCGTCCCATTTTTTCCTTGTGCCAAATCGCGTATAAAAGACTCCATTTCATCAGAGAGAGACAGACAGAGATGTCTAGGCTTATACAGCACTGTGTTCCAAATTCACAGTCTGTATGGCCTAGGCTCTGGTGCTCTCGAGGGCGGGAATACGCTTAACGTACCCTAGAGCCCGTCCCCATTTATAAAAATACGTAGTCGGTTATGCTTATGTATTATTTTACTTGTACCGTTGCGTTATCGGAGTCAAACAATATTACTAATAAAGTAAAACTGCTACCCGTCTACCATGTAAAGCCTAATTTATTATATATTCAATAAGCAGCCGCTACATGTCATTGCAATCAATACTGGAATCGGCCACACAATAATGCTGAGTCTTAGAGAAATTGTTTAGTAGTTTATTTTCGATTTTTAGAAAATTGCAACCTACCACTATAATATTACTACACAAATCGTCTATACCTCGCAGTTGCAAGACTTTCATCTTCCGTCAAAGATTTTGCGACAACTTGTTTATCACAGACCCTGCACAACTTAGGACATGGTTCTCCACATAAACCTATGCATGAGTGACCACATTTCAATATCTGTAATAATTGAATGCGATTAACTTTTGCTTCACTTTTTATTGAAATATTTATAGATAGATAATCAATCAAAAATAGGTAAAAAAGGAAACTATAGATATTACTACAAGATGCTGCACAGACACAGATTTACCTTGGTGCAATGTTCATTACATGGGGAACGATCGCAAGCTTCTCCACACAACTTGGTGCACTTCAAGTGTGGGCAGCTCCATGTGCAAAGAGACCTGGTATGTAGTTATACAAAGATCAAAAAAAGATATGGGATACAGAATCTTACTTTTGTTAAACACATATTTCAGCGTTGATTTGCATATGCCATAACCCGACTGATTAGCTAGGTGGGTTAGTGCATCGCCTTCCAGTCGAAGGGTTGCAGGTGAAAAAGTGGTCGCTAGCTAGTCAGTTGTGTCCTTGTGTACTTAACGGACATTGCCTGAACCTAGCGGATCAATGGGTTCTTCTAAATTAAAGAAACGTGTGAACATACACAACACACTGGAATACTGATGTAGATTGAAAAGAATAACCAGCATTTTGTACTTAAACGCATGTCAATTGTCAAATTGTTGTCGAGTCTCACAATAATATGTATAGTGGTTTGATTAAAAAAAATGTTGCGATCTTTTGCAAGTAGTTGATTTCCGCTTCATGTCCAAACACTACCTGCATCTTGTGCATGGACGGCCACAGATTTGGGTGCACTTTCTATGCTTACAGCTATTGTCACATTTCTTTGAACATGGTGGACATTCCATTGAGCACAATCCATTGCACATGTGGCCGCAGTCCAGTTTCTTTAAACACTTCATCCGACACTTCGTGTGAAATCGGCCCTAATAAAATGGCATCAAATAAAACAACTTTTTCGTTCCAGAAAATAACTCACTTGAAGACAATTTAAACACGACCCTGTACACTTATGGCCACAGTCTAGGGTTTTGCCGCAGAGTTGCTTACACAAGATTTTTCTGAGATTGCTTGAGGCAATGCATCTTACATCCTCTTCTTGCCCACAAGATAGATTCACTATATATAAACATAATAATTGGCATTGAATGCATAAAACTACCTTAGTGATTACGATAATGTCAATGCCAAAGACATATAGGTTAATCATCTTGGTATCATAACAAATTGTTAAATTATTTTTTGACATTGTGTCGACCATGATGGCAGAAATATACACTTTTTTACCATAACATTTAATAAAAAGTGTATATATATATATATATATAGATATATGAAAGATGCCAAAAACATCCGTGTTTAATAAAGTGTTTAAAAAAATTCATAACAACAACCTTTAACTTTTATTAAGCAGTCCGTGGTGCAGATGTCATTCCAACACTCCTCCACACACTGATGTCCACATGCCAACATTTTCTCACAACGTGATTGACATTTCACAGTGTTTACATCTTGCGAACACATCAGTCTTTGGTCGTGACCACATCCAAGTTTCTAATATAATAAAACAAAGTTAGGCCTACTCAATAATAATACATGGGTTATATTAAATCAGTCCTTCTAATCTAAATATGGAACATAACAGTATACTACAATAGGCCTACCCTAAAGCATGTAGTCTATGACAATACCAATTTAAAATAAATTAGTATAACCGTTTTTAAGCAAAGTTTAGCATGATATTAATTACCTTATTAACCCACACTTGGCAATTTGGGCACTTCTGGGAACATATTCCTTTACATTGATGTCCACAACTAAGCTGCTTTTCACATACTGCTTTGCATTTGAAGAGCATTGGGTTTTTGTAACATTTAATCTTTTGTTGGTGGCCACATTTTGGCATTGTCTGTGTCATGCAAAAGGTTTTTTCACCACAGAACAATAGTTTCTATTCATCATTTTCAATAATCATTTAAATCTTTTAAACTGTCATTTTACATTTACACTTAAACACAAACCTTTTCCACTTTGACAAGACAATCCCGGCAAGATTTGCAACACTTGTCAGGACACTTGTGGCCACACTCAAATATCTTGTTACATGGAGATTTGCACCAGAGTCTTTTTGGTTCAACATGACACTTCATCTCTTGAATATGTCCACATTTGGAAATGGTCTGTGAATTTGAAACTAAAGATTTTATAAATAATCAAGAGCAACTGATTGTAAGACATCTTAAACAAAATAAATAGGTGTGTATTGCCAGAGGTTTGGGAAATTAAAATGTGTGTAAATTTTTTATTGTTAATTTTTAGACTTCTAATATGATCGGTTATTTGCAATTTCCTACTAAATAGCAAAAGGTACACACAACCCAATAAGAAAGTTTTATTTTAAAATTGTATTCAGATTAGTACCCTGATTAAAAAGAATGCTTATTTACCTACACTTGAAATATCTTTCCTAGTTTGTAAACCGAAAAACTAGCTGTTATATTTTCCTGATAAGGCGAAGGTTAAATCAATGTTTGTTAAGTAAGAATTTGTATTTAAAACCAGAAAAGTTGACATATAAATTGAACGGTGTTAGTTTGTTTAAAATGTCTAAATTTAAAGGATTGAGTAATTCTAAAAAATATACTTTTAAGAAAAGTGTAGAATAACCAAAACGAACAAATTAAAACAAAATTAATTCTTCCTTATATTATAATGTATACTGTTACACAGAACAGCAAAACATAGTATGGTCTGTAGCAAATCCGTGTTTTTGTCCTTATTTAATATGTACCGCGTGTTATCTTTAGTTTCATGTGACTTCCCCTTCACACGGTTGTTAAACCGCTTTAACGCGACCGCAAGGTCAAACACTTCCTGGACTTCCTATTTCTCACATAATGCCAGGCCTCTTTGTTTTCAAAACATAATTAATATCTAACAGTTTAGAACTGTGGCTCCTGCAGTAAACATACAGAGAAGCCGAGTTCAGTGTTTATTAAGTCGTGCCCGCATTTAATGAATTAACCATGAATGCGTGTTTCATTGTATCTGAATTTGGTCAACAATAAAAGAACCTTCCGTGATGGAGTCTGGATTGCGAGAGTAACAAATTAGTACAGGTAGCAACAAAAGACCCAAACTAACTTATCAAAACGCTACAGGTCGTATTGTATCAATGCCCAGAAAATATCCTTAGAGTAAGTCATCCTCAAAACTTCATTGCAAATATTTGTGAGCTGTATATAAACTAATCCTCAATTTGTCAATACAAACATTGGAAGAAGTCAATCACACCATGAGATAAAAAAGCCAAAAATACAAAATATCTGTACAAAAAGATTTACAACTAATGTGTTAAAATTAATTCTTAAAATTACCTTTATCACCATTTTCTTACATGGACCACAAGGT
>CH002979.1:697342-724171 GCA_000149265.1 Ciona savignyi | reverse complement strand
TTCAATACGTTGCCAGTTAATGTTGTCTTGGATGAAGGGAACAGCCCACACAGAAAGAAATTCTATTAAAAACAATTTGATGGGTTGAATAGTTAAAATATGTTTATCATTAAAAGTTGAACAATAAAGTCCACTAAAAGCGTATTTGTCAAATTGGTAGAGACAATTTTACTAAAGTCAAAATTTGGGTAATCAAAACCAACATGTCTCCATAACGGATCTACTTAATTGCCGCCTTGCAAACTTTGTTAACTTATAACCTAAAAATAAACACAAATCACCTTGCACAATGTAACTGTCAGGTGTGAGATTTTGAGGTTCACTAAACCCCAACCATGTCAACAATGCAATGTTGTAACTGCTGTGGAATTTTCCTGTGAATAACATTCTATAATACCTTCATTTCTGAACATAAATATATCAATTACCCAAGCTGTAGTTCTTAACAAATTGTTGAAACAACCTTGGTAAAATAACCTTCTCCAACTGAACAAGACTGACAATGCATTGATTTGAAGCTTGTAACATCTCAGATGATTTTATCAATGATTGTTTTGCATCTTCTATATCAGCTGCAAGTAATAAAGGTTCAAAGCAAATACTAATTCCTTCTATTGCTGCACTAATTTTTACATGGTATAGAAAACTATCGTTTATTCTTTTGTTGGAAGTACACCTAAGGCAGCTGGAGCAATTGTCAGTTTTTTATGCTTACATTCAGGCTAACAGAGCTATTGTTAAATGTGATGTCTTTACACTTTTTAACCAGGGTTCAAATCAAGCAATATCCACTAAATCATTTATCAAGTGATTAACTGATTACTGTCAAGAATAAGAATTGCAGATTGCTACACGCTGTGTTCAATCAATTTCAGGGAAATCCTTGGGAATAACACCTTTAACCATCCGAAATGTTGGATTCGAAGTATTCTTCCGGTGTTTTTTTAGTGTGTATTGTTCCAGTTTCTTGCTTTTACAACGACCCCCCACCCTAACGATTCCACCTTTATTGAATTTTAGTATTCCTTCCAGGAACTGATCCAAAGCGTGGTTAGTGTAGCAACCACCAGGATTGGGTGTTTCGGGCCGAATATTCTTCTTGATAACAAAACATGAAGTGATTGGTTAAATGACCAATAACGAATTCATTATCATAATACCTGGGGTTCCTGGTTTGCTAATAAAAGTCGCATTACTTTAAGCCCAATATGGGTCTTTCCAGTTCCTGGCGGACCTTGTATCAATGCTACTTCATTTGTAAGTGCAGTTTGTAGAGCATGTAGCTGTGACTTATCCAAACCAAATGATGAAGCACTGGGCCATTGTTCAAGATCACAAACATTAATTCGTGGATGGTGTTTATTTTCTGTTTTTTTTTGTAAGAGTTATTAATGGTTAAGAATTTAAGAGTTATTGTTAAAAACAAAAAAATTAATAATGGTTTTCAAAAAATTCTCAAACGTTATTTGAATTAAATTCCTGATTATGCACACATCAAATTCGAAAGAAACTCTGTTGTAATAAGTTATGACATTTGGTTGCAAATCTGCATTTAATCATCAATAACTCGGCATGCCTAGATGGACGGTGGGCATAGGACAAGGTACTCTCAGACTTTTTAAGCGCTGCAACTTAAAAACTTGACTCCTAGTAGAATAACATAGGACAAATCACTACACAACATATCACTACTGCTCACCTGGCAGCACAGAGGTGAAATCATAGTTCGAGGACAAGTTTCTCAAATACATCGGCGGTCTCATGTCCGGGGAGCAGTTCACAATGTATCGATTCAATGGCAAATCTCTTATCTCTGCAGGGCACATTTTGGGGTGTTACTTGTGATAAACGCAAACTCTCGTCCTAAGCTTGATTGTTTCCCACGCTTCGCCACACGTTGATTAGGTCTACTTCAAACCTGTTCCCAACTCCTCTAACTAGTGCATTGTAACGTTCAGTGTAGCATTGTGTACATTGTCAATTTGCTCGTGTAAATTAACATGTGTATTATATTATCTAAATTAGTAGTTAAATAAAGCTTACAATGAGTACTCATTAAACGTACTACAACCCGATAATGTGGAATTACGCTATCCTTACTGTCGGTTGTATAGTACTCTACAACATTAAAAATACTAGTATATCTTAAACATACTACTAGCATTTTTAATATTATTTGAGAGATTATTTTATAATTTCTATGTGTAATTGTCACCATAGGCCTACTTTTTGCAGCTGATATGTTTTGTGGCTTAGATTAATGTAAGGCGGAAAACAGTGTTTCATCCTTTACTTGCATCACTGCTTTAGTTAAGCTGTGCAATTTCACTGTATTCCGACAAAGCGGAGTCATAGGTTGTTTATATTGTTAAATGTTGATTTGTTCTAAAATATTGTTATAGGGTGAAGGACTACGAAACAAAATTTGTCATGGTATATGATGGATTTATATTTTACTCATATTTGGAAAAATGCAAAGGGAGTCATGATATGGGTAATCGCCCTAATATCTTATGCCCATGTTGTATATGATTGCAAAATTCCTGCCATTTCTGTTAAACACAACCAACCAGGGCAATTGATGAGGTTTTAAACTTGCAAACTAATGACTGTCAAATATCACAACTCATAACATGGTTAAAGCATTTGTCCGGCCCGTTGGTCTAACGGTTAAGTTCGTCGCCTTTCAATCGAAAGGTTGCAAGTGCGAAACTGGTCGCTAGATAGTCTGTTGTGTCCTTGGGCAAGGCACTTTACGGACATTGCCTGAACCCAGCGGACTAATGGGTTCTACTAAATTTAAGTAACGTGTCTATCAAATACAACACATTGCAATAGCTCCGGTAACCCGACGATGGGCGCGAGGTGATCTGACGATTGCCCGTGTGTTAACCCCATTGGTTTTCCCATTCACGGGGATAAAGATGAATATCCTATTCTATCCATATAATTAATCGAATAACCCAGCATATACACATTTCCCACCTTGCAAGCCAGCTAGAACGTGATGGGATGCAGTAAAGAAAGCAGTAGGTTCCACGAGGGTGTATTCCATTGACATATCAATGTGAGCAGCCTCTCCTAGGTTAATGACTTTCATTATAATTTACCAGATTGCTTACATTGACTCAGTTTTAAAAAGCTTTAAACAACAGAGATTAATGTTAACACCTCATAGCTTGATTTATTAAAGTGCTGTCACAACATATATTCTAAATATGATAATATACCATCAACCAGTCTGGACTGAGCAATAAGTAGTAAGGGACTTTTCTTGCTACAAAAGGATAAACACAATATGATGATGATGGTGAAGAGTTTCAGGCATATTTATCTGTGATTATATTTTCGGCGTAACCTAAATACAATAATACGCTAGACATGAGACGCAACATACCATCATCATGAAACTCTACCATCAGCTCTCCTCTTTTCAGGTTTTTTGTCTCTCTATCTGTCACTGTTCCAAACAAGAAATTTTCCTGCAAATTTTTTTTATTTGAGAGCTAAGAAAAGTTGAAAAGACTTTTCCATATTGATGGTAATATATTAACTTCTTCCTACATCATTTCTTAGCCACAGCTTACACATGAGCATTTTTCTCCATTCTTAAGTAAACCCTCCAAGTTATAAAACAACTTGCCCCAAGATTAACAAAACCAATAATAAACTTTTCAAAATTTTCACCTTGAAATCATCAGTGGATAAACATATTAGGTTCCCAAACATGAAGCGCTTAGAACTTTCCCAATCAATGTGTTGCAGAGATTCAACGTTGAAATGTACAACATACTGCATTCCTGGTTCAATAAATGTTGAAAGTAAGCTGTAAAATAATATATAGTTCTACCTTTGTTGGTCGGTTCTGGAAACAGAATGCGGGCATTACGATAAACCTTGATGTCATCCAATTTAGCGACTTCATGATCATTGGCATCAGTCCCTGTATAACACATGGCAATAAACCCCAATATATAGCATTATAACTTACAAAATACCAAGTTTCCTATACTGGATAACAGCATTCCGGAATGGCCGAACAAAATCTTCTTTTAACAACCGAAACTGAACATCCAAATATTCTTCTTCACTGGAAATCAAACAAACTTTAAAGCTCATAGGTTTAAAGTTTGTTCACACAGTAGTAGCTTATTTAATGAGGCTATGACGCACGATGGTGTTCTACAGTTTCATTGTTCCAATTATATATCAGGAAATATAAAAAGTTTGTACCTTGTATATGTAGCATCAATGCGATTTTTCCTTAAGAATGGTTTGTCGGTTCTGGTGATGTCTTCTACAGTGGGAAAAACAGATTGCGTTCGAAATGAATCTGGATGTTTCGGTTCAAATGCTTCATTGGTTATGTGCAATTTTCTGGAGCTCTCACTAGTAGGTGGATGGAAAAATCACTTAATTGGTAAAGGATAGTTACTATTCATTGTTCTAAAACAATTTCACTCAACTTTTTTTTCACTTGGGCATTTAAAAATTTAAGATATGCTTTACAAACCATGATCATAACAATGAAATGACCGTGCCTAATTTTTCTTTGTAGAAAATTTTGCTACCAAAGGTATTTTGTACAATACATTGCCTTTTGTATTCACAGAACTTGCTACATAAAAATACCATAGAATCACAGAAAAATATTAAAAAAAAACATAAAATCATATATTACATATGTAAGTAAAATTCCAAACAACGTGAAAGTTAGATTTATCAATCATCTGAACATAAAGTTAACTGTCTGACTTATTAGCCTGGTGGTTTATTACGTCACCGTTTCGCTAAAGGATTATAGGTTCGAAACTGGTCGCTACTTAGTCGGTTGTATTTTTGGGCAAGGCACTTAACGGACATTGCCTGAATCCATTAGAATAATGGGTTCTACCAAATTAAAGTATCAAACACAACACCCTGCAATAACTCCAATTACAGTATATAAAATTTGACAATACGCTTTTAAAAAGGACAGTTGCTGTCCATTATTGAAAATAACAAAAAACAAAACACTCCGACCAAGTTTGGATAATGTTATCTTTCCTTTGCACCACTTATTAAAAAGCGAGTTTGAATATTATCCACACCTTTAATATGAAGGATAACTGTGACCCAACACCAAAACCAGACTAGAAACCTGGGATAATACGAGTTTGACCAAGTATTATGGATTGAGTTTTATTGACCAAGTTTTTTATATTGAGTTTGATAACTGATTATGTGCATTTTTATTATCCAAGTTTCATATATTGAAATGGAAAACTGATTATATGCAGTTTTATTGACCAAGTTTTATATATTCAGTTTGACAAAAGTTGATACCTCTTTGGTGGAATGACGAGGTATGTAATCCATGAAAGCATTTATCAGATGCAAACAACTAGAAACTTGATTGACGGCTCTTGTATTTTCTCCTGAGCTAAGTGTGGTCAATTTATTTAGTACTATATATCCACACAATTGATTCATAGTCTAAAAAGTCACATTTTTTAACACAGCAATAAAAATAGCATGTTTCTTATATATCAAACTGTTGGTTGCAGAATCATTCAGTTAAAGTGACATAATATGGTTCTCATAAAAATGACAACCATATTAATCAACTTAAAGGTATAAATTATTTTTAAATACATCGTAACATAAAATATCTGGAATTACCTCTTAGTCAAATTTTCACTCAGCAAACTAATTATTTTGTCACAAAAACTTGATCTGATTATCGACATCAAAATATCGATTAAACTTCGTCGCGCGCCATCAACTTGTACTAATCTGCCGCATGCTAATAATATCTTTTCTTTCATTCCTAGGTGGGGTGAAATTGTAGTATAATATTGATTTTTGAAAGAAAAGTTTTATATACAAATATGACTAGAAACCAAACTAGGCAGAATGATGTTCCATCATTGTATTTGAAACCTGCCAAGTGTGTAATATATTTAGATGACTTCAAAGGCAACTGAAGAGTTACATTTAATTACCATGTTTCTATGATATATTGATCATGTTTTTTCTACCCTAAAGGATAAAGCTTTGTATTATAGAGGCCAATTAGCTAGAATGGCACACACCCTTAACTTTGTCTAGAATCTCCTGTTTACGAATTTCCTATCGGATGAAATCGGGGGATGAACTTTCAAATAGCTTGGTGGGTGTGATTTACTTTTTAAACATAAGGTTGTACAATTAAAACATGTCGATAGTCGATTGAGTCCATGGAAATATTTTAGTCTCAGTAGATTAATCGGTTGTACTAAACTTAGAAGAATATCTTAAATCATAAACTACACACTGCAATAACTAAGGTAACCCAAAAATTGGCATAAGGTAATCTGATGATTGGCCATGTGATAACGCCAATTGTCTTTCACAGAAATAAAATTAAAAAATAAATAACCCATAATGTAGATTTCTGTCAAGATAGAAATGACATATGGCTAATAATGCATCTATATTTAGAAACACAAAATCCCTTAGTTTTCCTCTTACTATTACTCAGTTGCATTGAGAGACAATCTTGAAAGCCAGATTTTTTTGTAGAAAGCCAGATGACATCTTTATTCAGAACACCTTTATCTTCATGCATAACTTTACTCAGTTTCATAACAAGCATTCGTAGCCCTGCATTTTCACTATGGAAATAAATCATTGGTTTATTTATAATTTCATACAGTCATGAACAAAAAAAACACATCAGTCTAATATGCAGGTTCGAAACTAGTAACTAGGTAATCGGCTGTGTCCTCTTTACTAAAATGTAATGAACATAACAATGTGAAAAAAAAACTACCTCTCCAACTAAATGACTTGGTGGGTTAGAGCATGACTTTGAGCCGAAGGGTGGCAGGTTTGAAACTGCTTGCTAGTCAGTTGTGTCCTTGCGCAATATACTTAGCGACATCGCCCGAACCCAGCAGATACAATCTTACCAACTATGGCTGCAAGTAATTTGACAATTGCCCGTGTGAGATAGCTAATTTACATTATATGTGAGGTAATGTGTGATAACTGCTATTGCATTTAACATAAAACATGAATATGCTCTTCCAATATTTAAAACTTAAAGGGTGGAAAGGCGATTAAGATGGCTATGGTAGAAATATCAAACCTTGGATGTAAATTGTTGGATCTTGTTTTTTTCGGAAATCCTTTTTGCAATGTTCGTTGATAAGAACTTTGACCCAGCGACCTTTGACCTAGTAAACAAGTCGCTAGTACTAGGATAGGTATTCATGTTTAGTCACTGCTTAAACATCTCTTAAGTTTTGATTTTAGTTTAGTTTATATTTTGTTTTCTTTTATTGTGAAAATTGGAAAAAGGCAGCAAAATAAGTCGTGAAAACATGTATGTTATCCAATTAATTATTTAATGTATAAAAATTAAAAAAATGTGAACTGTTACCAAGAGAAATTTGACACCGGGACCTTTGATCCCGATATCTCAAAGGTCGTGAACTTTGATCCCGGGAACTTGAAGGTCGTGAACTTTGACCCCAGGAACTTGAAGGTCGTGACCTTTGACCCCGGGAACTTGAAGGTCGAAAACGTCGACCGCTTGTAATATCAAGCGATCTGTCATTAGTTCCTATTGCACCATCGTCGCCCAAAGCAAATAAGCTGCAAATCAAAATATTACTTTTGACACAGGGTAATACCCCAGTGAAAAACCAACAAAGTATTTCCTCATCAACATTTTCAAATAAGAGAAACAAGCGTTCGCTTACTAACATAAAACAAACACTTGTTCGTGAGCGCACAAACCTTTATTTTTTTGTATTTTTCGGTTTATTTTACACTTCATATAAAATTGTTATTAAATTGTCTGTAGTTGCGGAAATTAGATTTGTCCGCAGGTGCTTTTTTCATGTATTTACATCATGCGTATTTTGTCGCCGAGCAAAGCACCTTTTGTTTAGTTATTCATCAATCTTTCGACCTTTAAACTGTATAAACCGAGGAGCGTTGTATTTTAAACGAGCGGCAAATTTCAGGCATGCAAATGTTT
The DNA here is from genome assembly GCA_000149265.1 of Ciona savignyi. Classification (NCBI taxonomy): domain Eukaryota; kingdom Metazoa; phylum Chordata; class Ascidiacea; order Phlebobranchia; family Cionidae; genus Ciona; species Ciona savignyi. The sequence continues at coordinate 716,163 of CH002979.1, read as the reverse complement.
TACAATGAAGTTTAAAACGGGATGTTAAATTGATTATTTAGGATGTACTATTTTTTTTAGTTACCGCTCTAATATATTAACGAAACAAAGCAATGGTGTTTGTGATTTATTCGAAGTGAGTAACTGCTTAAACGTGCTGCTATCAGATCTACGGACATAAGAAAAGTGGCCGTAACACTGTCTTTCCAGTTTTAAGATATCAAAAATCGTTACCTATGAATTCATAAGTGACAGAATGAACCGAGTAAACTTTAGTTTACTTGTCGGTTAATAAGAATCACATCTAAACTTATAGCGCCGCACATATTATACACATAGGATACTCGTTACATAAATATTGTAGAAATATACCTAAACAGATATATATTAAAAATAAAATCTCAGACTTACCCGCTATAATCCATAATTCCACCAGTTGATACAATGAAGCACTTACAGCTTAATTTACGGGCGTTCGTGTAATGAGCGTCACGGTGATGGTACAATAAATACAATGGGCGTTGGTACAATGATTCACATGTCACTCGAGACGAAGCGAAAGTTCGCTACTGCGGTAGGGTATTCCCCAAAGAAGAGATGTCCAACTTATCTAGTCGGCGGGCCAGATTTCAGAAAATCCTTGGTAGGCCAGATAATTACCTAAATAGTATTTATTATCTTAACCACATATTTATTTACAAATGCAAGGTCCACATTACAAAGTATGGTTAGATATATTTTCCAACCGGTTAGTCTGGCGTTTTAGTGCGACGCCTTTCAACCGAAAATCTGCAGATTCGAAACTTGTTGGCTACAGCTAATCGAGTGTGTCCTTGGACAAGGCACTTAACGGACATTTCCTGAACCAAGCGGATTAATGAAACGAGTCTTTCACGCAATAGCTCCGGTAACCCGACGGTCGGCGCGAGGTGATCTGACGTTTCCCGTGTGTTAACCCCCTTGGATTTCCCATTTACGGGAATAAACATCCTGTAGCAAATTTTTGAAATTTAACTATGGTGCCATACAAAGTTCATTAATATACTGTAAAAATGTGGCGACTTTTACATATGAAAGCGGGCTGATATCACGTCAATGACGTATAAGAAAATAACTTGAGGTGTTCCCGTAATACGTTTGAATATTGTCCTTTAAAAACGATTGTCATTTTTCTTTCTTCCGCGATGTTATCTACCCATTTTCATGTACTTACCACAACAAATCGTCGATTTAGGTATATCCAAGCTGTTTCATTTCAACCCAAAGCGAACATATTGATAATTTGACGTAGTGTGGGTGCGTTTGTGGCGCGCGTTTGAAAACCAAACAAGTTATAAGGTTTATTTTTTGGGAACAAATTTAAAAGTGTGTTATGCACCCATCTACCGATTTTCATATAATAACTATAACAAATCGTCGATTTAGGTATATCCAAACTGTTTCCTGTCAAACAAAAGCGAACATATTAATAATTTGACGTAGTGTGGGTGCGTTCATGGCGCACGTTTGAAAACCAAACAAGATATAAGGTTTATTTTTGGTAAATAAATTTACAAGTATGTTATCCACCCATCTACCAATTTTCATGTACCTACTATAATAAATCGTCGATTTAGGTATATCCAATCTGTTTCATGTCAACCCAAAGCGAACATATTGATAATTTGACGTAGTGTGGGTGCGTGAATGGTGCGCGTTTGAAAATCAAACAAGATATAAGGTTATTTTTTTGGGAGCAAATTAATAAATGTGTTATCCACCAATCTACCGATTTACATGTACTTACTTTGACAAATCGTCGATTTAGGTATATCCCAGCTGTTTCATTTCAACCCAAAGCGAACATATTGATAATTTGACGTAGAGTGGGTGCGTTTGTGGCGCGCGTTTGAAAACCAAACTAGATATAAGGTTTTCTTTTTTGGAAGCAAATTTATAAATGTGTCATCCACCCATCTACTAATTTTCATGTACTTACTATAACAAATCGTCGATTTAGGTATATGAAGGCTGTTTCATTTCAACCCAAAGCAAACATATTGATAATTTGACGTATTGCATGTGCGTTTGAAAACCAAACAAGATATAAGGTTTATTTTTTGGGAACAAAATTATAAGTCAGGGGTGGGCAACATATGGCCCGCGGGCCGGGTCCGGCCCGTGAAGGAATTTCGACCGGCCCTCAGACTGTATCTTACAATGAGCTGTAACGTGGCTCAGGTCCGGCCCGCTGTCTGTATCCAACCACACACTTGTAGCATTTCGTATAGTATATATTTGTTTTAATTTATGTCTAAAACATTTTGTGTTTTAACGTCGTTTTTTTTGCGTTTCAAGTTTTTCGAATCTCACATATTATTACCCGTACGTAATTATCCCCTTGCACGGGCCTTTTGTATTTTTGCCGTTTTAAATAATTAACATAGTTTTTTCACCCAATTCCCACAGTTAGTCAAACGTGCAGATGTGAAACGTCTCGCACGTAAACTTTTCGCACCTTGTAAATTCCCTATATATTCTGGAAATTTATATAACCTAACATAATAACCTACAATAACGTACTTGAGATAACTTGCGTCATGCTGTATAACGTACTTTAGACTATACAACTGGCGTCATGCTGAATGACGTACTAAGTAACCATGAGTCGCAAATAAACCGCATATTTAATGAGACGAAAAATACAACTACAGTGAATCAAGAGTTATAGACTTCGAGTTTGAGATCTAGACATTACAAGTCGTGGCTATACAACTATATTAGTGGGCTTTTGAGGACAGAGCAAGCTATGTCGAGTTCAAAGTAACCAGAATATAGATCTCTATCGAAAAGCGACGAGCAGAAGCAATCAGCTTTTAAAAAGCGCGAGTCCACATTGTTAAGCCTGACGTGATAATGGACACGCACCTTCCCGAAACGAACAATTTCCGACGTCAACTTCAACTAGAAGTTTTAAGTACATTGGCAACGACGAGTGGCCCAACGCAATTTATCTAAGAAGCAAATTCAAAACCAAGCAACTTCAAGCATCAAGTAAGAAACGCCCCTTTTCGCTGGACGAAGTTGGTGACTAACAAGACAACGAACTCTATTCAAATCAAGTTGATAAGCATCGTCTCCGCCGACGAAAGAAGAGAATCTGCAAGACGACGTCCCCTTTACGAAATATGAAAGGGTTGTATTATTATTTTTGTAGCTTCTAGATTATTTTTTGTAAGTTTTATTATTATATTTTATACTATATATATATGTAATTATTAGTCTGCAATGATTGCAAATACTAGTGTTCCCGGTTTGGTTGAATGGTACTAGGCTATTGCAAGAATGCATAATATCGGTGTTTTACTCTACAGACTTCTTACAAACACGAAGAGCAAACGCGCCTTCAACAACTGCTACATATGCACTTCATCTTAAACAAGGTTAGTAACGCTTTTACGATTATGCTATCATGAGCTTGAGTCAATGATGCCATGCTGCGCCAACCCATCCGGTATATTAGGCGCATTTACACGTCGAACGACGTTTGTTTTGTTCTTTCGCGCCAGATTTTCAATGTTACCGCCGACAAGGCGTTAGTTTTCTTTTAATCGCCTCACGCAAATTATGCGTCTCGTTCACGCAATTATATACTCGTTTAAGCAGCGGCTTGAGTTTTGTTTCTTATCCTGCGAAGTCAGATCGCCCCTGCCCCGCGCGTTTGCGCTCTAGCTGTGTAAATAAGTGAGCGCACCCGCTTCACAACGCCACAGTTTATTAAACGATACCAGCGTACTTCCGTATAGCTATGGTAATCGCGCCGCATATAAATGCGATGTCTAATTGTCTAATCGCCTCTCAGTCAATGTGTCGGATGTTCCAAACCGAATATATTTCGTGTGTAAAACAGGCTTTTACAAACACCGCACAGTAATGACGAGACACGGCTTATGTCCTGCTTACTAAAAGTTTTCTTTTGTTTGTTGATGGAAATACATCCGCGCAAGATTATTTCCCTTATTCGTTACGAGTCGTAAAACCTACATATGACAGGTCGCTCGGTGTTTGTTTTTGCGTTTTTTATTAATTGCGCTTTCGTCGCATATAGCGAGATCATCGCTGCATTTATTTCATGCTCACTCGGTAGTGAGTAACCAGGCGTACACGCCTTGGTTTATTAGCTGGCAAAGTATAAAAAATATGGCTCATGTGATGCAAATTGTGGCGTTGCTACCTTTAATATGAGATGTCACTTTTACTACATATTCCACCTAACATTTATCACGCATTAACATACATGACACCAGATTTTTATGCACGATTGCACAATTCTAGCTTTGTACTTAATTCTCCCAACCAGGTTATTCTAGTTTTTGCAGGATTAACGTGAGAAATGCTCGAAACTTCGTGAGATCGTTTACCCCATGACTTCGATTGTTATTTCGACTGAACATCCGAAATGCTCAACGAGACCGTGATTTTAGTTTCTCAAACTTAACAAAATGTGGAAAAAATGAGATGTTGTAGCATTTCGTATAGTATATAGTTTGTTTTAATTTATGTCTAAAACATTTTGTGTTTTAACGTCGTTTTTTTTGCGTTTCAAGTTTTTCGACTCTCACATATTATTACCCGTACGTAATTATCACCTTGCACGGGCCTTTTGTATTTTTGCCGTTTTAAATCATTAACATAGTTTTTTCACCCAATTCCCACAGTTAGTCAAACGTGCAGATGTGAAACGTCTCGCACGTAAACTTTTCGCACCTTGTAAATTCCCTATATATTCTGGAAATTTATATAACCTAACATAATAACCTACAATAACGTACTTGAGATAACTTGCGTCATGCTGTATAACGTACTTTAGATTTAGACCAGTGTTTCCCAACCGCGGCTCCGAGAGCCGCATGCGGCTCCCAGCTAGCCTTCTTGCGGCTCTCATTGACCTTTGAAAATCCCCTAAAAATATTAGAATCTGATTCTAATAATAAAAAAAATAAAATTAGTACTCTAAAATTACCCTTGCTTAGTTTGAAGGCTGGGAAAAGAGTTTTTACTTCATAGTTAAGATTAAAGGCAAGGAAAGTTGTGAAAAGGCTGCAAGTGTTACGTCACTGTTTTCTTAAAGCAGTGTGTTTTCATGTTTTCATGAGTGTTTTAATGCGGCTCCATACGTATTCTAAAATTTGAAATTTGGCCCCGACACTAAAAAAGGTTGGGAACCACTGCTTTAGACTATACAACTGGCGTCATGCTGAATGACGTACTAAGTAACTTGAGTCGCAAATAAACCGTATATTGAATGAGACGCAGAATACAACTAAAGTGAATCAAGAGTTATAGACTTCGAGTTTGAGATTAAGACAGTACAAATCGTGGTCACTATAATTATTATTGTGCGATCTGTGGAGAATAGACTTTCCGCTGCGCAGCTCGCGAGAGACCGTAAGGCAGCCAACGCTCAAGCAATAAGCTTTTAAAAAGCGCGAGCCCACACACTAATGTAGTCCGACGTATCATTCCTAAAATTTGGCTATCGCTCTACTCTTACCGCACTGTTATTGGGAGCTGGTGAAATAAACAATTGCCTAAGTGAACAAACAATTGTGTTAGAACACTTTTTAAACAAACAATATATAAGGTCAAACAGAAAGCGTTGTAAACATCCGACACTACTGGGTACTTTGTAACAACGTGACTGTTATTGTTAGTTTTTTTTTAGCTGTTATCACTTATATTTAAATTTCAAACATAAATGGATTTTATGAATTATTAAGGATTATTAACCATGGAATATCCTATGAAACGTAAATTAGAAAGAGAGTTTTGAGCATTTAACAAAGATTGGATACCGAAGTATTTTTACAAAGGTTGGCAACAAAGCAGTATGTTCACTTTATGGTCAGAGTGTTGTGGTATTAAAATTGTACAACATTAGTCGTCAATATTTGACGAAACATGGAAACTATATGTAAGTAATTTAGTGAAAAAATATGTGGTTAAGTTATTAAATATTATTCATCTAATAATCCGGCCCACCAAGAACTTCAGTTCCCCACATCTGGCCCGCCTATACTAGAAAAGTTGCCCACCCCTGTTATAAGTGTTTTATGAACGCATCTACCAACTTTCATGTACTTAGTACATCAAATCGTCGATATATGTATTATCCAAGCTGTTTCATTTTAACCCAAAGCGAACATATTGATAATTTGACGTAGTGTGGGTGCGTTCGTAGCGCGCGTTTGAAAACCAAACAAGATATATGGTTTATTTTTTGGGAGCAAGTTTATAAATGTGTTTTCCACCCATCTACCGATTTTCATGTACTTACCATAACAAATCGTCGATTAAGGTATATCCAAGCTGTTTCATGTCAACCAAAAACGAACATATTGATAATTTGACGTAGGCCTAGTGTAGTTGCGTTCATGGCGCGGGTTTGAAAACCAAACGAGATATAAGGTTTATTTTTTGTAAGCAAATTAACAAATATGTTATCTACCCATCTACCGATTTTCATGTACTTACTATAACAAATCGTCGATTAAGGTATATCCAAGCTGTTTCATTTCAACCCAAAGCGTACATATGATTTTTTGGCCCTGGTGCACCTGTAGGAGACGCGCTTATCTTTTTGATTACTCGTGCGAACGCGGTCAGCTCACGATAATAATAACGGAGAATAAACTATTATTTCTTTAATATAAATCGTGAGCTCTGTAACAATTCAAGCCAAAAAGTAAAGATTGTTTCTAAACTTCGGTGTGCACACCACACGCATGTCGCGCAACTAAAATTTCTACGTTTAAACGATCCCATGATTTAATGTTGTTTACAAGAAATAGTTCTACAAAATTATTAATTAGATCACCGCTGCTTAATGCGTAATTGGATCTATGCCTGACATAACTATATTTATATTAATAAAACGCTATTTATATATTTCTATTTAAATGAATGGATCAAATACATTATCTTAGTATAAAAGGTTCAACTACATTTATTAACTGCACACGTAATCTCTTTCAATCGAAATTGTTATTTTATGTGTATATTTTAGTATTTATTTTTTTTTATTGATATGAATACAACAAATTCATTATCTTAGTATAAAAGTCCAACTATATTTATAAACTACACACGCAATCTCTTTCACTCGAAATTGTTGTGGTATTTGAGAGTAGGGGAAGCTAACCTTGTTCTTCAAGTATATTAAGCAATCGTGGCCTAAGCGTGTACGTAAGGATTGTTTGGCCCCGGTGCGCGTGCAGGAGACGCGCTTATCTTTTTGATGACTCGTGCGAACGCGCTCAGCTCACGATAATTATAACTGAGAATAAACCAATATTACTTTAATATAAATCATAACGTCTCTATCAATTCAAGCCAGAAAGTAAACATTGTTTCTAAACTTCGGTGTGTACACCACACGCATGTCCTGCAACTAAAATTTCCACGTTTAAAAGATCCATGATTTATTGTTGTTTACAAGAATTAGTTCCTCGAAATAATTAATTAGATCACCGCCGTTAATGCGTAATTGTATCTATGCCCGTCCTAACTAAATTCATATAAATAAAACGCTATTATATATTTTTTTAAATGAATGGATCAAATACATTATCTTAGTATAAAAGGTTCAACTACATTTATTAACTGCACACGTAATCTCTTTCAATCGAAATTGTTGTGGTATTGCGTCAGCTCAATTACTCATATAATCATAAAACTTGGGAAAGTGATAACCCTAAATTCATTTAAGAAACACAATTTTTGTTTCCAGAAACAAAAATTTCAGCTGAGAAACGAAAATTTTTGTTTCTAGAAGCTATAACGAAAAGTTTCGTTTTTATGTTAGTTTTTCGACATTTTGTTTATTAATATATACCTTACAGCACATTTCTTTAGTGTTAAGCTAAATAAAAATCATATTTATGGCTATAGTTGTATTAATGTTTTTCGGTTGCACACATTTAAAACAATCTTTAATCCCGTTTGTTTATATTTCCGCCCGTGAAAAGTATACTAACCATAGTGTTTTTTTCAATGTTGTGGGATTTTACATTTTTTATTGATATAACAAAATAAATACACTATCTTAGTTTAAAAGGTCTAACTACATTTCTTAACTGCACACCCAATCTCTTTAACTCGAAATTGTTGTGGTATTGCGTCAGCTTAACAAATTATATAATCATAGAATTTGGGAAAATTATAACCCTAAATTCAATAAAGAAGCAAAATTTTTGTTTCTGGAAACGAAAATTTTAGCTGAGAAACGAAAATTTTGTTTCCAGAAACGAAAATTTTTGATTCTTGAAGCGATAGCGAAAAGTTTAGATTTTATGTTAATTTTACGACAGTTTGTTTATTAATACTTACCTGACACTTGTCTCCTATGTTAATCTAAATTATATTCATTATTTATTGCGACCAGTTTTCATATTTATCGGTTGCACATATTTAAAACACTCTTTAATCCCTTTTGATTCTATTACCGCCCGTTTTCTGCAGTTTCTTTGTGTTCAATATGAAGTACCCAGATAAAGCATGTCTCACCATGGAGTTTTTTCAAAGGTTTGTTTTTCTATTCAAAATGGTACAAGTAAATACTGTGTATCGTGTGATTTGGTGAGCTCATCTGGTAGCGTGGCAGATCATCCACTTGTGCTTGCTTCTCCACCCCAGTTTAATAATTTATAAAAATCTGTGCAGCGCAGCAGCACAAATTAGGTACTACATACTCGGTGTATAAAATACAAATCGTGGTTACTGACCCTGCTCGCATGAATATATAGCATACAACATAAGTTTTACAAAAATAGTGGTGGCTAAACACGTGGTTGACACTCTCCAGTTAATTGTTAACATTTCGAAAAGTTTAAGATATCATGTGCAAATATTTCAATAATTATGAAAGAAAGAGATATAGTAAGTGAATAAAAATACAGGTAATCATTTCAGAATTTTCCAATGGATTGTTTCTAATAAATGATAAATGTGGCGGTCCGTTACCAAATGGAGAATAGGAGCGGAAGCCTCTCCCCATTATTGTTACTCAGCAGCTCTCTTCTTGTCGTTGAATTCACTCCCGAAAAAAACTTAACAGAATAAGTTGCGTCAGTTCACTCAGGATAAGTTGTTGGCGTGTTTGAATCTTGGCAAACGCGTTTAAAAATTTGAAACAATTGACCACTAAACCACATTTACAGGTTCTATGTTTATTAAGTAAGTATCGTCAGCTTACGATATCAACTGGTGAAATATCATAACACAATATGCTTGGATTTGTATAAAGATATATAATTAATTCAATAATCACCAGATTATCAATCTAATCGTTTTCGAGGGTGCGAAAAAATATGTTCAAGTTTATATAAAATTAACATTGCCAAATCCGTTGCTAAATTATATGCGTCATCAAATACAGTTTTAACCGCTGTGTTGTTGAACGGTCAGCACGATTATTCATAGCTAAACTGCTTTATTCTTAGACATTTTAATGAAATAAATTATTTTTGTAAAGTTCATATTCGGCTTAAAACATTGGTCGCTACGTCGTGAAAATGACAAGTACAAGATAAGCAAACCCTTTTATAATTTATTTAAAACATAAAATCTGTTTAAATTGCTTCAATTGTTGATATAAACTTTGAAGGGTGCAAATGGTAAGAAACAACCCCAAGTACATAAGCAGATCCAATCCATTGAAAACTACTGAGACTTTTTATGCATAATAGGACATGATTATATGTTTAAACATAACTAAAATGTCAAGCGTGTATTTATCTATGTACACTGAATCTATCATGATAACGAATATGCAAATACAACAATAGACATCACCCAAAAATTTAAACGTCATACAAGGATTATGCCAGTTAGTCATCCTGACTTGTACACCGATTAACGGTTTTGTTATTGCCGTGTTTATCGATAGAAAATCATCATGGTGGATTCGATGTCATTTGTAGAATGAGAATAAGCTTTGCTGTGGTGGAAGTCAGGATTGTTGGATCGTCCATCCCAATCTATAATAGAAATTCCAATTCAATCTCAACTATATTATGTTACATACAAACTACAGATTATTAAACACCACTATTTGTATAGCACACTTTACCTAAATTAATGTAAATTCTTAAAAGGAACACGTTTCTATTACGGACACGTTCGTGTGACAAAGGTTAATATAGATTTTTTACAAATTTTAAAATACAACATTAAAACAAGAATTTGTCAGTTTGGGTTTTGAGAGATTTATTGGAATGAGACAACATATGGTTATTGGGTATCTAACATGCAATATATGTTTTTCTTTACACCATCTAAAAAGAAATAGGTAACAAATGAAACAATTTCCATCTCTTTAAATTGGGTAAAATGGCAAACATACCAGCTAAATCGTTGCAATCATCCGTCACTGAATAACCATTCTTCACTCCACCAAAACAAACAAATTGTCCATCGCAAGTTAGAAGTCTGAAAAGTAGATGGGTTTCATCATTTTTATACTCAGCTGTTGTTTATGGTTTGTAGGACTAGATATTGCAGTAATGATAAGCTACGCCACATACTTGACAGCAGGACACATAGCATAGTAAGTTCCTGTGTAAGATTCAGCTCGTATTTGTAGGAATCCGGTGGTTGTTGCAGAATGCATAGAAGGTGGCACGAAGTTGGTCAAAGTTGATTCACCGATTGTGTAGGATACCGGTACAACGAGATGATTGGATGCGCAGGGAACTGAATATAAAAAGTGATTGCTTTAAATACAAAAAAAATACTTAGAACCCGTTTTTATCCTGGTTAATAGGAAACCGCCAATCGGAATGTGTTGCTGTTATAACATAACATGTTTAAATAAGGGTCGGTCAGATTTACACAAGTCCAGCACACCGGACAATTTAAGTATCTAATTAACAGCAAGTTTCTACCTGACAAAGTGTAGTTCTTGAACGTGTTTAACATTTTAGCGAGAGTTGTTGTAAGTTGATCTTTGCTTACAAGGCGTCCGGCAGACCTGGAGAGTAAAATAATACTTTCATTTTTTCATGTCGGTTGGGTGCTGAGTAGCGCATTATTGGCCATCAGCAGACAGGTTGCTGGTTTAAAATGAGCAGGTCGTGGTTTACAATTGTTATGTCCTATTTGTATACGACACACTGTAATAGCTTAAGTAACCGGAATACAGGTACGTAGTATTCTGTGCTTTTGTTCAATTAGGAGAATAAACAGCATAATCATATCTTTATTTTGAAATATGCATCGACTTACCTCGACAACATGGTGTAACCAAACACAACGTTTCTTGGATAGTTGTTGAGACGAATGTAGTAATAATAGTAGCTTGAATATCTGGTGGTGCTGTCAGTCAACGTCATGGATGAAGAAGAAGCCCAATCCTTCGTTATCAATGTGGAAAATCGAATAAAACGGTAAGATTTGTTTAGTTTGTTTAGTTGTATATATTATTAGCTATGATCATTTCATGTTGTTGCTTGTGGGCGTTATTTTTAAATAAAATCTGAAAATCAGTGAAGGAGATGTCTAATCGAGATGGTTGCTGTAAGGGTTGTATTCTTGGATCTGTCAGGAATTTTTCTAGCACACTTTACTAAGAATTTTTCACTGCATTTCCACAGCCCATTAGCTAACACCTCCAAAAGATTAAACTTGATTGATCATTTTCTTTTTTTCACAGTGTTAATTAAAGAGTGTTAATTAAACTGATCCCTTGTTTCAGTTAAATTGAATATGTGGGTATTTTATTTATTGTTCATAATTAGATTGTTCTATTTTTTGGGGGATTTAATTTTTATCTCTTTCATACGCGTAATAACTATATATAAGGCCAAAGGAATGGCTTAATTGCTTTAAAATTATAGAGATTTTAAATGAGTTATGTAACATATTAGATGTGCATCACAAACCAAAATTAGAGTAAATCACCGTTAGGGAAATTCCGCGAATATAAAATGGACACCTATATTTCGGATTTTTTTTGTCCGTTAGCGCATTGGTACATAATACACTTCTTACATAAATCACAAATTTAGATTGATTCGGTAACCTTTTAGTTTCTGCTTGCAGAAATATGTGGCGTATATGCAAAATATACATTACTAAAAACAGTGGTTAAAAGGTAGTTGGCACTCTATAGTTTAGCGTGAACGATCATACATTTATGCTCCTAATATAGTTTTAGCCATACCTTTGTATTGGAGACAACAAACCCAACGTCACAAACACTTGGAATGCTTCCACCATAAACACATCGAGCTCTGTATTGAAGCTCGAAGTTGCCATTTGTCATTTTCCCATTGTACAGCTGGACAGATTCGTTGTTCAAGCGATAACTTTGAACCTATCAATGTATAAGATAAGTGAAGTAATCAAAACGAAGAATATATATAACAAGAAGATTGTGTGCTACCTCATATTGCATTCTGGATCGGCGATTAGAATTTGTGAGTCCCATTAAAGCAATGAAAGGGTAGGATTTACGGCTGGTCACCACAGAATTGCTGGATGGACATCTGGTAAAATTATTTATGATTAAAATCCACGATGACTCTACAATTGATGCAATCTTACTTGTATTCACTGCCGTATATGACGAAGTAACCACAGTAAAAGGATGCGTAGATCTGCAAAATACGTATGTGAGAATGGTGTTACCACATGTGCAGTATACCTGGAATAACAAGTTTTGCAGTCAGCTGTTTTGAATGAATCAAAGAATAAAACGATAACTCAGACGCCTGGACATGACTATTAGTTTTCTACTTAAGAATTTGTCCGATACAAGTTGGTAATTATAAGTAAACCTGCTGTTGTCCGTTAATAGTTATGCATAATAATACGTTGTGGGTGACCTGCATGCCATAGTTGGTGAACATGTTGCTTCCACCATTTTGTAGATGACCACCACCCACCTCCCATAATTGTATTTATAAAAGTCAGGAATCGATGACGTCAGGCTACCAGAGATGCTCTCAATCGAGTCAGCCATTTTACCAATATTGCTTGGATAGTTCACTAAAAGTAATTTTAAATCAAGATCAAATTGAAAAAAATTAAGGAAACCATTAAAACTTGAAAAATAAAACAACGTTTCGTGCAAGCACATAATGTAGTAATAACAAATTAAATTAAAAACAATATACAAAAGAAATAGTAATAACAAATAAAATTAAAAACAAACATAAAAGAAATATATTATTAAGAAGATCCTTGTGACCAGAAAAAACGTTTCGTGCAAGCTCAAGTTCCATTGGTACATAATATATTCAAAACAAACCCGTTGTCTTTGGATTCATCGGATAATGTTGTGTGTAGGTGGTGTAAAGGTTTCCGCCATATTTGGTAAGGAAGTTGTTACTGGTGTGGTATTCTAAGCTCGCGCGAGATTTCGATTTGTCCACGGGACTCTTGTTTGGTACATGACGAATCATCAGGTTAGATGCCTGTTGCAATAGCAATGCGTGGTTATTACTAAATCTTAACAGCATCAATTTATTTTATTGCCTCATTGCAAGATTGGAGATAAATAAATGACGAAACTTCACACCACACACCTTTATACTGGAGTAGCCACGGTTTTTATAATCAGCTGAAGTTGCTTCCTTTACATTTCCAAACGTGTTCATATTCTCCCAGTTCCTTCCATCTGCGAAGCATTTCGTACTTCATAAACAGGTTGACATATATATATTGGCACTGCATTTGTTATTCAATAGTGTCATTAGTTTTAATAAGCGTTCTATGGATGGACAGGTGTCAATTTATTTTATATTCAGTTATGTTTAACCTGAGAGTTGTTCTCGTTCAATACTATAAACACATATCAGATATCAATTCCTAAATAACGATAATCGTTTCAGTCCCTCGTTTTATTATATCACATTACTGTTTGACGAAACACGGGTATATATTGCAACGCGAAGAGCAAACCAATAAAACTTACATAAAGAATATTTTGCCAGATCGTTGCTGAACCATTGATCTCCAGTTGTGCATTTTCCTTTGATATCATTCTCATGAACAGTTGCAACCAATGTCCAACCTCCCCCTGCACTTGTCATGTCGCAATATGTCTACGATTATTGTTAATTGGTATGTTTTCCTAATTGCTGACTCTCGAGGCAAATAGGAACAACATCTTACTTTGAAGGGTTCAGTTTCGCCAACCGGTTGAATAGAATAATAACCATCCGTAAAAACGCCAGAATTCTTTAGAGCTAAGCAAGATTCGGACGTTTTTTTTGATAAATCATTAATTCCATCTACAAAAATGAGGCGACAAAGTAAGTTAAATTATTGAAATATAGAAAGAAATAACATACCTGCACTGCTGCTGAATCTCTGCAAATTCAACATTATAAACTTTTACATTTCGACAAATCAAAATAAATGCAGTAACTCACCGAAATGTAATAAATTCCCACAACAGCTATACCCAGCAGAAGTAATGTCACAAAACAATTAAGTGCTCTACAGTATTTCTTAAACATTGGTTTGTTTTCAACAGGTTGAGATTGATTTCCTATTAAAACATAATTTGGTTTTTATGCTAGTAGTTAAGATAAGTACTTTATTATAATTATACAATTCAAGAAATAAATTTTAATTAAATTCCCAAATTTACCTTTCGATGGCGCAAAATTCACATAATCGTTTGTCGCGTTAAATCGGACTTCTCTTTCGTAAACATCACCACTGCTTTCCGTGTTGCAGTAATTTCTATCCATGTTTCAACGCATTTACAGTTAGCCATCGAATGATTGCAGACCATAAAACACAATCTATAAGAACCGCAATATTACACAATGTTATTACATAACAAGGAAATCAAGACTTCCTCCGCCACCCACAATGATCTTATGCTTTCACCACCACGCGTCTCTGTCGGTGGAACAACAGCTCTTGATATCCATTACGTCACTTTATCTAAAAATTAGTATCCAAATTATTAAGGATTCAATTGGATATTTAACTATGTTTGGCCAATACTAAAATACCTAAATATAAAAACTACGAAAATCTCTAACCTCACCTTAACAGCGCTCAGTTCAAATCCACTTGAATGCTCAAATTGTTACTAATTACTGCCACCCCATAATGATAATTGGTAAAATTTTTAACTAGTTTTGCAATATTTTCTGTATTTCCGTTGTTTTTTATTTCTTGGTTTTAGTATTAATATTTATGTTCTCGGGAATGAAACGCTTAGGGGAGTTATACGCACCATTTAATGTTTCTTTAATTTCTATTTCCACCTTTATGGCATCTTTTGACGTAACAATAGATAACATGTATTCAACTGTTCCTCATGCTTGTCGTCATTTCTATTAATTCTATTGAAGTAAAGAGATAATATATCACCAGACCGGAACCAATATTCGCAGGTGGGAAAACGCAGGTGGCGTTAAAACACGGGATTCGCCATGCTACTGTTTAAGTTACAAAACCAGTAACTACAGTCTACCTACAGAAGCTACTACATCACATTGATTCCTCTGGTTTGGGGCTTGTTCATATTAACACATGACGTTATAAAATATTTGAAATAATTATTAAAAGAATGTTTGGCGTGACCGATTCATATACAACGTTTTATAACAAAATGTTTTTGTAAGAAGACCACAACAAGTTACCCAGTCAAGAAATAGGCAGCATTAAACCTGGAATATCAGCAAAAGGAATATATCGAATACAACTGGTGAGTTATCATGACACAATATATGCTTGGATTTGTATAGAGATATATACTTAATTCAATATTTACAACAAGTGCGAAACAATATGTACAAGTTTAAATAAAATTAACATTACCAAACCCGTCGCTAAATTATATGCGTCATCGAATACAGTTCTAACCGTTGTGTGGTTGAACGGTCAGCACGATTATCCATAGCTAAACTACCGTATTCTAATAGATTTTAATGACATAATCTATTTTTGTAAGGTTGAGTTCATATAGAGCCTAAAACATGGCTCGCCACGTCGTGAAAATATACACAGTACAAGATAAGCAAACGCTTTCATACCTTATTTAAAACATAAAATGTGATTAAATTGCGTCACTTGTTGATATAAACTGTGCAGGATGCAAATGGTAAGAAACAAAACCACTTACATAAGCAGATCCTATCCATTGAACAATACTGAGACTTTTTTATAAGAGGACGTCATAATATACACTGTTAAAAAAATTTACTGGGAATTTGCTGGCAGCAGTTCTAACGGCGCATACTGTAAAAATATTTACTGCAAAAATCCGTAAATGTTGTATATTTACAGTAAATTTCAGTAAAAGTTTTACTTTTATTTTTCAGTAACCGAAAATTAAATACCGCGCTTCCTGTAATTATTTACCTCCTTTTCTCAGTTAAATAAATACAGACATTTTTAAATGAATACAGATGATACCTGTAAAAACTAAATCTACTGATTCACTTTAATTGACTTTTATTATTTTGCCACGAGAGAAAAAACGAAAAACGTTTGAAAAAAATCCTTAAGCTAAGTGTAAACAACACCAGCCGAAACTACTGAGGTGGAAAAGCACAAGGGTATAATCCGCCACGCAGTATTTAGAAAAAAACGAAAAACGTTTAAAAGAAATCCACAAGCCAAGTGTCCCAGCGAAACGGTGGTTTTAGTCAGTAGGTAGCTGCAGGTCCACACCGATAGCCAGTTAACAACCGAAGCACTTTAGGGATGTATTTCGTATTTTCTCTTTTTCTTTGGTTTAAACTTGGATTCCATGTGTTGCACATTTGCAATATACCTGCATTTATTTAAAATGTTAATGCTTGGTAAAAGACTTATTCTAGAAAACAATGGATAAATATGTAAATACATTCTAGTTAGTAGGGAAATTAGTAAAACAAGAGTTATCGATTACTTATGTGTTCCAGTTACTTAATTTGTGCTGCTGCACTGCACAGATTTTTATAAATTATTAAAACTGGCGGTGGAGAAGCACAAGGCTGATGATCTGCCACGCTATCAGATGAGCTCACCAAGCAGCACAATCACACGATACACATATTTGCTTGTACCATTTTGAATAGAAAAACATACCTTTGAAAAAAGTCCATGGTGAGACATGCTTTATCTGGGTACTTCATATTGAACACAAAGAAACTGCAGAAAAAGTACGCTAAAGCGCGGTATACTGATCGAAATTGAGCAGTGACTATATTCTCAATAGCCACATACACATTCTGTGCAGATGAAAGGGTTGCATTCGTAACTATAAGACAAAATTTACAAGTGAATAACGGGTAAAATTTAACCTAGTTGAGTATTGAATAGAGTCTGAACTTGGGGTTACCCAAACAGAAATTAATAAACAGTGCCTTGATAAGTCAGATTGTATGTTTGAAACCACTGTCAGATCCACCCCTACCCCCCCTCCCAGGTGCCATGTCGCTAGTTTTTTATATTGTATACAATAACCTATTTTTACCTTTAATAATTAAAAATGGTGATGGTGGTATTTCATTCAATATTTCTGACATCTGCTGATCCTCCTTCGAAAAAGTACCGGTATTTATTATGTAGATTAGCATAATACATATAAGCTTATCAATTGGACAGATGTAGCGTAGACACTAACAATGAAAATATACTGGAACATAAATAAACTATACAGATAGTAAGATACATACGTAACACAATATCTCACAGGATTTTTAATCTCTTATATAGCCTGTATATCATGCATGATGACTTACAACCCACAATTTTGGTATATAACTCTATACCTAGATAATAGGATGCTGTTAAAATATACAGAGAGGTCTATTTTACAAGAACAAGGATTTTTATCTCTTACCTTAAAATAGTCCAAAATTTGTGTTTCATCCTCACCAAAGTAAGCACACAAGAGTCCAATGAAGTTTACTGATTTTGGATCATGGGATTTTAGCTCTTTACATTCATCTTTTATGCTTTTTATTTTGTTCTTGACATTTGCAGAGTTTGACTTTTTCATGTGCCTAGACATATTAAACTATATTTTTCAAAATATTGTTTACCGAAGGTGGGAAAACAACAGTAGTTATTTTATTAAATTGCAAACCTACCGGGTTGCTAAAAAAACTTTTTACAAGCAAATATAAATAAACAACTTCTCAATCTCACCTATAAACCAATGCTGATTTTGAGGTAAGGCCATGCATCAACTCAGATTTAGCATATCTTTTATCAGTTGAAATGGAATAATACTGAATCAAACATTCTTCCTGAAGGAGAAAGGGCCAAACAATTTTTACATTGGCCACAGACATTGGTGGTTTATTGTTTATGTCTCTTTGCTGCAATGGGAATGTTTTTCTCATTGCTTTTTGAACTTCACATAGGTTTGGAATGGTTTTTAGATATTCCTGTTGTAGCCAATCTTTTAGTTGTAGAAGTGGCGAAATGTCAGTTTCGTTTTCATTTACTGGACACCAGTTGTTGCATCCATAGGGTTTCTCAGATTGTGCTGGTTGTTTCCTTTTCAGTTTTCTTTTTTCATTGTCAATACGATATTCCATTTTATCAGTTAAATCTCTCAGTCCGTTTGATAAAACGACACCATCAGCACATATTTTGAAGGAAGTAGGATATTTTGATATTATACTATATGCAATAGTTTCCAAATTTTTTCTTCCAGGTTTTCCTACATTATTAATTAACTCAGTGCAGATAATTCGGACCATATCCTTCTTCAATGAGTTTGAGAGAATCTCACCTTTTTCACACACTTCTAACACTTCTTTGGGAAACTGCTGCCATGGAACAACATATCTGTATGCCCAACCACGAGAATTTAGTGATTCATGTGAAATGCTACTTTGGTC
>CH002979.1:685871-696881 GCA_000149265.1 Ciona savignyi | reverse complement strand
TCACATATTTACCAATCACATTATAAGGATACTTGACGTTGTAGCCATTGGTTCATCATAAAATCACTTTTAAATAAAAATAATAAATGTCAGACATTTATACACCTATTGTACAAACTCAATCGACTACCAGTGCAAAACAAGAGGTGCATATTATGGATTTAACCTACATGTAACTAGTTTGCACCAAAACCCTATTGTACAAACTCAATCGACTACCAGTGCAAAACAAGAGGTGCATATTATGGATTTAACCTACATGTAACTAGTTTGCACCAAAAAAGATTCATGGTCAATATGGTAAACATACAATGGAAATTTAAAATAAAGTTTGGTTAAACTGACAAGTGACATATTACTATCACAATTATTATTGTAAGCTTGTGTTGGAGGTACTGGTAATGATTTTACAGCATATACACCAAGGTTTGCAACCCAAGTTGCCATACAATTTTCAACAATAAAGTAAACAATTTGATCAACTTGAAACATGACAATAATTTTTTCAACACTAAAATTAAAATGATTAACCTTAGCTATTATAACAAATTGCTTCCGGTGATATGTTATAGACGAGCTAATTGCTTTACTCAAAGCAACACACTTCTTGATGTCAATATTACTTCTTTGAATCAATGCAACAATACTGGTTGTGAATAATTCTCCAGCTGATGTAACTACATCGTTGGCAGTTTCAAACAAACGTCCACTCTCTATTAAAGCAGATTGTAACTTCTGGTGGTGATGTGAAAGAGTGTGAGTAACATTAATGAAATTTTTCGTGCTCCGTATTACCTGTTTAAAATAAGAGTGCTTACTCTCAAATCGTAAAGTCGACAAATGCACCAATGGCCCAAACTGTAAGATTAGCCATGGATAATGTGTAAGATAATGGTGCTTCGGTCGCAGTGGTACAGAATTGAAATGACGCTGACGAATTTCTATATAGTCATCAATCAACAGCTTTAAATCAACCACAGTTCTTTGTTGAAATGCAGGAGCAGTACATATATCAATGATTTTGTGCAAAGTTAAAACACATTGCCAAATCACATTGTCATAGTTAACAACTTTGCTCATAACAAATAATGTAAACAATCTCAAAAAACACCAATTTTGGCTTGCATTGCCAGATAATGACCGCCGTGATAAGCTGCTTAAAATTGGGTTGGTTTGGATAACTTATCATGTGGACTGTATTTAAAACCTCTTACTCTAAAATTAAGATACTCCAAGGAAAACCAACCCTCCTTGACAAAGTAGTTAATGAATAACATCATATCATATGCAATAATGCCTTCAAAAAGATCGTGAGCAATACATGGTGGTAACCCTGGCGCACATACATGAAAATACTTCAAATCATTAAAGATTGAAGAGAATTTGATGCCTTGAATGTGATTTTGTGCAGGTTCTACTTCGCTAACTTCTGCAGCAATTCGATTGTAACTCTCGATATCACGAAGGTGTTTAGGACCAACTGGGCTTTGAAGAAATTCATTTTTTGTTTGAACGCAATACCTACAAATGTATGCAGCACTACTAAAGTTTGTTGCAAACCCCCCTATCCAGTGACTCCCTAGGTTATCACCAGTAATACAAGCAACAGTGCCCAGCACACTTTGGCCGAAACCCAAGTCAATTCCAGTCGTTTCCAAAACTTTTAAATCATTGACAAGAGGGGAGAAAACATCACGGACATTACTCATGTTTAGATCTTTTTCATTGCATAACAACACCAGCTGCATTGGGTTAATTTTGGATCGCAAATGTGGATGTAAGTTTCCTAAGGTGTAATAAACACCTAAAAGCTTGTATATTCCTCTTGCAGAACCAAGTGGGTTGACTATTTCAAATGCGTCTTGAAACAGAATAATTTGTAAAACACGAGATCCACAGGTAAACAGAGAGTTTGATTTGAATGCCATGCCATCATGAATGTCAAAATAATCCACACCTCGCTGTTTTTGGTAGGAAATAAAATTCTCCCTTACAACATTGTTGGTAAAGAAACTTTTTAAAGAATCTAAAATGGGAACATAGTGGAAGTGTTTGACTGCAAAACTTTCTGGGTGAACAGCAGAACTCAGATTTAATGATATTGGAGCTACATAGCGAAAATTACTTTCAAAAAACTGGTTACGGGAATATATTGACCGTAACGGCCCATCGTTGTGAGAACTGTTAAATACATCCCTGGAGCATAACTCGTCAACAATTCTTTTGATCAAACCTTCACTTATTTCATTTTCTAAAAGAACAGTTCGCAGATTTTGTGAAATATGTTTGAAATTTTCTGAATAAAGTTGTACATAATCTGTGATAAGTTTTTGCACGATTGAAGTGGGAATTAAATATTTATATTGCAAAGTAAAATAAAATAGTCCATATTTCTTTACTAACTCTTCTTGACTCATAGGACTAGAAATTAATGGTTCCAAACCTCCTTCATCACAAGTAGGCCTTTGAAATTGAATGGACGCTTGAGTCTTATCAGCACCACCATTAAATGCGGTACAGGTACTGTGGCATCGTGATAAATGAGAAGAAAATGATGATACGACATGATAGATCCTTGAACATCCAGGCAGAGGACATGTTATTTTAAAGCCACTTCTAATGTGTTGCTTTAAATGTTGCAATAACTCTTTTTTATCATAAAACACTTTGTTGCATGTTGTCACTGTACATACATAATCTTGTGAACTATCCATGGTGTTATAAATAATATAAATTTCGCCTACTATAGACTACGATAATAGTCCAGTCTGGAAAGCATGGCAGTTTTCGACACAATGTGTGCATGCAACAGTGTACCGTACTAAACAAAATCACAAACAAAAGAAGCAAATTTTGTAAACCTACCGTATTATTGTATAGTCTACCAATTTTACTTACAAATAACCTAGGTCTAGCCTAACTTTTCTAAACATACAGGTAACTTAAACCAAAATCTAGTAAAACTTTCATTCAAAATGGCGTCTGTCAAAATTTCTGTCTTTAAACACGTTACGATGAACAATCGCGCTCGCCGATTGGTCAAAGTATTTTACCCACAGTTCTCAAAACCCCGGAAGTGCGAGGAAAAAGGCAATTGTAAAAGTAATTACCGAGAAAATTCTGTAAAACTATATTACAGAGCAATATGTAAAAAAAAGTACTGACCGTTTCCCAGTAAATTTACAAATTTTTTTAACAGTGTATTTAAAAATAATTCAAATGTTAAGCGAGGATTTATCTATGTACACTAAATCTACTATGATAACGAATATGCAAATATAACAATAGACATCACCCAACAATGGAAACTTAATAAAAAAGTTTTAATTTGTATACTGATTAATAGTTTTTGTTATTTCTGTGTTCAACGATAGAAAATCATCATCGTGGATTCAATGTCAATTGTAGAATGAGAATAATCTTTGCTGTGGTGGAAGTCAGGATTGTTGGGTCGTCCATCCCAATCTATAACTGAATTTTTAATTCAAACTCAACCATATTGTGGTGCATACAAACTAGAGAATGTTTAACACAACTATTTGTATAACACACTGTACTTGCGTATATAAAATAAAACGTTCCGGTCCCGTAGTTATTACTAATTAAAATTGCTATATTCTATATATGACAAGGGTCAATATAGTCATTTTACAAACTGAAAATAATGGGTCCCCTATTTAACTAATCTAAACTTAATATCCATGTTTCGTGAAAGAAAAGTGTTCCTGTGGATTACAGCAAGTATTTCGCAGTTTGGCTTTTGAGAGATTTATTGAAATAAGACAACAGGTGGAGATTGGGTATCTAACATGCGATATCTAATTTTCTTGAGATCACCAAAGATACAAATAAGCAACGAATAAAACAACAGTTAAGCGGCAAACTACATACCAGCATATTCATTGCAATCACCCGTCACTGAATAACCATTCTTCACTCCACCAACACAAACATATTGTCCATCACAAGTTAGAACTCTGAAAAGTAGGATTTCATCATTTTTTAATAATGATGTTGTTATAACATAACAATGAGTTGTTAGAACAAATAGCTGCTGACCCCTGTGCAGATTTGCATCGGTCTGTCACAACATACTTATCAAGTAGTTGTAAGCAAACAATCTAAGTATCCAATATAACAGTGAATTTCTACCTGGCAAAAAAAAATTTGTCGCCGATTGGCTACAAAAAAGATTTGCGAATCGGCAAAAGCGTTTTGCCGATTTGAAAATATTTTTGTCGATTTAAAAATATTTTTGTCGATTTGAAAACATTTTGTCGTTTATGAAATAGTTTTGTAGACTGAAATAAAATTTTTAGGATTGCCCTTATGGGCGACCGTATATGATGTTTGGATTTGTTTTTTTAAATGACATCCATTGTTTGACCCTGATGCTAGACCTGGCAATTCCAATATTTCAAGGTTGTTTGTTACGTCACAAAAACTTGCCTAATTTATCTTACTGCCTCGTGATTGTATTTTCTACCTAAGTACTGTACGGTTAACAAAAATTATTTTTAGTGAAAGTGATTAGTTTAATTAACTGATTCGACATACCTCGAAGCGATAATCATTTGGTAAGCAGCGCCTTTGTCACTTTTACTGATCATTAATATTTCTGGCGGTATTGTTGATTGTATTTATTTCGTTTATTGAAAACCGCTTATTAAAACACCGGGAACAAAAGTGTTGTGCGCGTTTAAACTTGACAATCGCGTTGGGATCTTCCAGCACATTCCTGTGTAGCAATATTGGCCGATGGTAGCTTCGCTTACACAAAATGTCCGGCCGGTTGGTCTAGCGGTTAAGTGCGACGCCTTTCAATCGAAAGGTAGCAGGTGCGAAACTGGTCGCTAGCTAGTCGGTTGTCTCATTGGGCAAGGCACTTTACGGACATTGCTTGAACCCAGCGGATTAATGGGTTCTACCAAATTGAAGGAACGTGTCTATCATATACAACACACTGCAATAGCTCCGGTAACCCGACGATGGGCGCGAGGTGATCTGACGATTGCCCGTGTGATAACCCCCTTGGTTTTCCCATTCACGGGGATAAAGATGAATATAGGCTACTATACTACTACTAAAATAATCTATAGTAAGTGTTGCACTTGAAAATTGGAATTTCCATTTTTTGATTTTCCTCTGTGGTCCACACTTTTACTTTTATTGTAGGGGAGAGTGGTACTGAGTGGGACATGGTACACAGTGAGAAATTTTGAATAAAAACGTTAAAACATAAAAATATTAAAACCTTTGACGGTTGAGTGCTTTCACGTTACTAACGCACTTTGTAACGAACTTTAAGGAACCAGCATGTCAGTTTTGGAAAGTTATGGAAGTTTTAGATTTTTCAGGGGTCTAAGTAAAATTTTATACGCTAGCTGCAAACTTAATTTAGATGAGTGAACATTAGCTTTAAGGCTAAAGTTACTGGGAAGTGATAAAGTAGGTGCATACCTTGCTTACAAATAGAAAAAGAACATGGCAGCCTCAATTTAAGTATCTTTAATTTTGACTTATAGATTTGTAGTATCTACGTACTCAGTGAGACACTATGTTGAGGTACACTGTGAGACAGAATACAGGAGTGTTTTATTATCTTTTTTGGGGGGTTCAAGCCCACAAAGAGCATTTATATGTTCAGAAATAGCCTATACAGTAGTTAGCCAAGTATATAAATCTATCCAGTTTTGGATATTTATTATTTTTAATAACTAGGAGTGGACTCGTGGGAAGAATTGTGAAAGTAAATTCAGAAAACCATAAAATTGGCTCATCTTTAGAATATTGCCTGAGTGAAGCTGTTCAGTTGGTTTTGTCCAATAAATGGAGCCTAAGAAAGGCAGCAGATCATACAGTAGTGAAATTTTAAACACTACCAAGGTATGTCAGTAAGCAAAAAGCTGCTGAAAATCCCACAAGAAACCTGTAGTCTTTCGAGAACGACCTCATTTAATAAACATAATGTAAACTAGTTCTACGAAAACTTGAGGTTGATTTATAGCCGGAGTTCATCTGTGCTTTGTGCTGCTACAAGGATCTTTAATTTGGATGAGACTGGCACGCCCATCGTCTCTGCATCCAAGGCTATTCTTGCTAAAAAGCTGTCAAGCAAATTTCCAAAGCAACTAGTGGTGAAAGAGGTTTATACATGTGCTGTTGTGTGTGCTGCTGGTACATTCTAAACACCAGCAATAGTGTTTCCATGATGCAACTTTAAATCTCACATGTTAAATGGTGCTCCATCTGGGACTCTTTGTTTAGCACAGAAAACAGGCTGGATGAACTCGAACCTCTTTTCACAGGTGATGGAACACTTCATCAAGCTCAAAAGAAAATCCAAATCTGTTAATTTTTGACAACCATGAAAGCCACATGTCACTTAAAGTCCTGGTCCTGGCAAGAGAAACTGGTGTGACAACATTGACACTGCCACCTCATTGTTCACACAAAATGCAACAGTTAGATGCACTGTGTATTTTCCATTTAAATAATTTTATAGAGCTGCAATAAATAGTTGGATGCTGCATAATGCAGGGCAGCCCTGCACATTGCACAACGTTGGTGAATTGGTTGAAATAGCTTATATGAAATCGATGACTCCTTGTGCGATGAGTGTGTTCCTCACTGTTCCATTTAAGGCATTTCTTATTTTAAAGTTCTGTTCCCTTTGGTCTGGATTGTCATTTTAAACCTTTTACTAAACACTGTTTTTATGTGTGAATTGCTCCTTACTGCTTCAAACTTGTATTAAACTGTGTATCAGTCTGCATAATTTACCATGTTGCAATAGATTGACACTGAACTTTTATGATATTCTTGTCAGTTTTAAAACATTGGTAAGTTTGTGCCGTGTAATAAACTTTCTTGTTGAATTTAACGTTGGATTTGCACATGTATGTAAACAAATTTACATCGGCACCTGTCGAGAATGACCGTACATATAATTATTTCAAGCTAGTAAGTAATACATTGTTAAATAGGGGCAATTTAAACAGCAATTTGTACAACCTGTACAAATGTCTCACTGTGTACTAGGGTGTGTCTCACTGTATACTCGGGGTGGTACCCAGTGAGACAAAAAAGGCACCCCCAATAAACCCCATTTTTATCACAACACATGGGTAATAAAAAAAATCCAGTACTTCCATCAGATACCCAAATGATTGTTTAATGTTATTAACAAAAAAAAATTTGAAATAAAACGATTATTATTAAAGATATGGGATAAAAGGCATTTTTCGTATCACTGAGTACCACTCTCCCATAGGCTATATAATAATGGGTCCCTTTTGGAAAAAGAAGGCATCAAATGAGATTAAAACATAACAAACTGTTACATAACATGATCTAAATATGTACAACCAACATCAAGTTTTATATGAAATTGCCTCCTTATAAACTGACTTCACCAAAAGGCAGACTGTTACTAAAGATCGTGCCACGAAGTTTTAGAGTCTTTAAACTGAAGATTGGATATGTAGCCTAAACTGAAAGCTCTAAAAACAAACTTATTTAAAGTGTTTATAGTTGTTTATAGGTAGAAATGCGACACACGAATGCCCAAGATCTTTGACTGGACTTTCCCATATAATAATGAATATGACAGGTTCCTACCATAAGAATTTAAACCAATTGGCCATTAAACTGCGTTTTTGGATATTATATTTATTAAATCATCAACATACGATATTGACAGAAATATCACGAAAAATTAGCCATAGATTGGGATCTGTAATATTAATGAGATTTTCCACCAATCGTTTTTGGTGAATCAATATTTTAAAAAAGTTAACAAATCATTTGCTAAATAATATGCGTCATCGAATAAAGTTTTAACCGTTGTGTGGCTGAACGGTTAGCCCAGGAAGGTTTGGTGAGAGAAAAATGCATCAATAGAACATGCCGGTTCGTTTAAAGATTAATGACATATCACCCATTTTGTAAGCCTGATTGTAAAAGCAGCTAAAACCAATGGGTGGGAGCAATAAAACTAAATAAATAATATATTATTATACCTTATTTAAACCATAGAAGTTTACAGAAAGCTGTTTCAATCCAGTGGACACTAATGAGGCTTGTTAAAATAAAGCAGTAGTAAAATTATTAAGCAATTTTACTATGTACAACAAATCTATGATACAGAGGGATACACAACAAGAGATCGAACAATTGTAAAGATGATGTAAGATTGGTGAAAAAATATATAATATTTATGTGTTTCTCAATTGGTATAATTTACACTGATTAATTTAGTTTGGTTATTGCTGCGTTCAACGATAGAAAATCATCATCGTGGATTCGATGTCATTTGTAGAATGGGAATAATCTTTGCTGTGGTGGAAGTCAGGATTGTTGGATCGTCCATCCCAATCTATGATAGAATTTCCAATTCAATCAACTATATTATGTTACATACTTAGTCAATAATGCCCACTATTTGTATAACACACTTTGTCTTTTTAAGTTTTGATTAAAGGAACCGTTTAGGTCCCTTAGTTAGGAAATATTGGGTCCCAAAATTACCAAACTAAACTTAATATAAATCTATAAAAAATGTTTTTATGTAGATTTAGAACAAAAAAGTAAAACAACTAATATAACTTGCAATTTTAAAAGGGTTTGAGAATTAATTTAGGCGGCGACCAGTACAGAAAGGGGGTGAAGGGCTTCATAAAATAATTGTGATCCTGAAATCGTAAAAACCAAAGTAAAAAAATAAACTAAAATAAAAATTCACTAACGCCAGTTGGCACTGGGTTCAGATAGGATATAGGACAGGATAGGATATTCATGTTTATCCCCGTGAATGGGAAAACCAAGGGGGTCGACACACGGGCAATCGGCAGGTCACCTCGCGCCCATCGTCGGGTTACCGAAGCTATTGCAGTGTGTTGTATATGATAGACACGTTCCTTCAATTTGGTAGAACCCATTAATCCGCTGGTTTCAGGTAATGTCCGTAAAGTGCCTTGCCCAAGGACACAACCGACTAGCTAGCGACCAGTTTCGCACCTTCAACCTTTCGATTGAAAGGCGACACACTTAACCGTTAGACCGACGGGCCGGACAAGATACACTTACCTGCGCAAGATTCATCTTATCAAAACATTTAAAAAGGCAAACTACATACCAGCATAATCATTGCAATCATCCGTCACTGAATAACCATTCTTCACTCCACCAACACAAACAAATTGTCCTTCGCAACTTAGAAGTCTGAAAAGTAGAATAATTGTTTTATCATTTGCTGTTACTTTTTAGTTGTAAAACTTGACTCTTATTACATAAAGAGAGAGATTCCATCAAATAAATAAATACGAAAATACAAAAATTCTTAAAACATAATATATTCGAAGTTCACATATAAAACTATTATGTTACTAGATATTTAATTACCACCTAAATTCAAGAAAAAGATACTGACGGCGCTACATACTTGACAGCAGGACACATAGCATATAAAGTTCCTAAGTAAGATTCAGCTCGTATCTGTAGAAATCCGGTGGTTGTTGCAGAATGCATAGAAGGTGGCACGAAGTTGGTCAAAGTTGATTCACCGATTGTGTAGGTTACCGGCACAACGAGATGATTGGACGCGCAGGGTACTGAATAAAAAAAGATTAATTTGCAACAATGAATGGTCCACCGCCGGCTTGACTTATAAGCTAATATAGTGTTTTTGTATGTGGCTGAGACGTTCCTTCACTTTGGTAGAACCCATTTTTTATTGGGTACAGCCAATTTCCTCTAAGTGTCCTACCAAAAGACACAGCCAACTAAATACATAACGGTACGAAATGTGCTGTTGTTATAACATGACTTGTTGTCAGAACAAATGGCTCTCGCCCCCTATTCGGTTGTGGACCAGTTCAGCACATCATACATGTTCAAATGAGTTATAAGCAAACAATTTTGGTATCCGATATAACAAATAAATTTCTACCTGACCAAGTGTAGTTCTTAAACGTGTTCAACATTTTCCCGAGAGTTGTTGTGAGTTGATCTTTGCTTACAAGGCGTCCAGCGGTTCTGGCATGGGAAACAATAATACATCGGATTTTAATGTCGTATGTCTACCAAATATTCATTTGTGTCAGTGTACAAGATATATCTCAAGTATATTTGATAAGCGCTGTGTACATTCAGTTTAAACTACTGGCATTCCTTCATTTTATACGACACACTGTAATAGCTCGAGTAACCCGACTGGTGTCAAGAAATCTACATCGACTTACCTCGATAACATGGTGTAACCAAACACAACGTTTCTTGGATAATTGTTGAGGTAAGTGTAGTAATAATAGTAGCTTGGTTGTCTGTTGGTGCTATCAGTCAACGTCATGGATGAAGAAGAAAACCAATCCTTCGTTATCAATGTGGATAATCAAATAAAACAGTAAACGATTTTTGGTTGTCAGATAAAGAGAATGGATGTAAGAAGTTAAGAGTATAGCGCATGGACCATTATATATTATTGCTCTTGGGCATAGTACTAGCTCTACCTTTTTATTCGAGACAACAAACACAACGTCACAAACACTTGGAATGCTTCCACCATAAACACATCGAGCTCTGTATTGAAGCTCGAAGTTGCCATTTGTCATTTTTCCGTTGTAGAACTGGACAAATTCGGTGTTGGATCGATAACTTCGAACCTATCAATGCATAAGATGAGACACCGGTTATTCCAACACACAAAATAATTAAAAAGAACAAAAGAAGAATATGTTTTCCAATTTGAAATAAGCTTAAATAATATTGCAAGTTACCCTCCATCGCTGTTTGCACCAGTTGCACACGTCACTAATTTAATTGTTTTTTAAACAAAATAGGGCAAGACCGGATAATCATTATCCCTGTAAATGGGAAAACGCAAGCGGGAGTTTAGCACGAGTAATCGTCATTTTTTCTTGTGCCCATTTTCGAGTTACGGAAGCTATTGCAGTGTGTTGTATATAATTAAGACGTTACTTTAGTTTAGTAAAAACAAATATTCCACCGAGT
>CH002979.1:638637-674889 GCA_000149265.1 Ciona savignyi | reverse complement strand
ACTTACAGATTAACGTAAGTATACATATACATGTATGTATAGAATACACGCACTTTATAGGCTTGATATAGCTTTAGCTGCATTAGTCCTATGGCCCTATGGCTATGCAGTGTTTTTCAACCCGGCATGTACTATTAACATAAAGGTATAATATTTGTAGGACAATTTAGTATACATGTGTCAGGTTGCTTGAGGGCCATAAATTATTGGTCGGCGGGCCGCGTGTTTGAGACCCCTGGTCTATCACTCCTTCCGCAATATTATGCCCCAGAAAATCGACACGTTCGGCCCCGATCAAACATTTTGATGGTTAGATCGTCACACCAGCCTCAAATAGGCGCTTTAGCAGCAAATTTAAATCTCCAAATGTTGCTCCCATGTGCCTGTATGTACTATTACGTCATCAATATAGTTCTCCACGTGATCGATCCCCTTTAGCAATTCGCGCATAGCACGCACGAACGTTGCACCAGAATTAACCATGCCAAACGGCATCTTTAAAAATTCTTAACTTCCTTCCGTTGTAACAAATGCAGTCTTTTGAATATCCTCCTTCGCAACGGGAACTTGCCAATATCCCTTTGTCAGATCAATGGTGGTAAAATACTTATCCCCAGATAACTTCTCAAACACATCCGCAGCCGTAACCGTAGGCTTGGGATCAAACACGGTAATCTTGTTCAGCTTACGGTAATCAATACAGATTCTATTCGTCCCATCCTTTTTCTTTACTACGACGACCGCCGATGCATACGGTGAATTGGAACGTCGAATTATCCCCAGACGTAGCATTTCCTTGATGTCTTTTGCCAGTTCTTCTCGAATTTTAAACGGCACCGGATAAGGCTTGCTCCTTATCGGCTTATCTTCCGTCAATTTGATCCTATGCTCCACGTAGTCTATTCTGCCCGACACATGATCAAACACCCTTGCATACGTCTTTGCAAGTTTTGTCGCTGCATTTACTTGCTCCTGCGCTCCATTTACTTGCTCCTCCAATATTTGCCTTAAGTCGAACACATAACGATAACTACACTGCACGCTCGACTCGGTCGCGCCATTTGCCCCGATTTCTCTCAAAATTAACATTGGCCCACGGACTGTCCTTCCGTAGAGCAATTCAATGGGCGAAAATCCTGTTCCTTCCTGTGGCACTTCTCTGTAGGCAAATAACAAAGCATTTATATATCGATGCCACTGTTCGGTTCATCACATCATATACGTTTTAGCATGCGTTTAAGTGTTTCATTGAATTTCTCCACAAGGCCGTTGCACATCGGATGACACGGGGTCGTTGACAAGTGATTTATCTTCAGTAAGCGCTCCACCTCCCTCATGCAATCGGATATAAGCTGGGCTCCCATATCACTTAACACCTCATCGGGTTTCCAAGTCGGCTATACATGTCCACGAGGGCTTCAGCCTCAGTCGTGATAGTCTTTAGCGGAACGGCTTCTGGGTAACGAGTGGCATAATCCACTAGTGTTAAAACAAATCGGTGACCGCCTTCGCTTGGAGGATGTATCGTTCCAATCAGATCCACTGCCACCCTCTTAAATGGCACATCTATTAAATGCATCTTCTGTAGCGGCGCTCTCGTTACACTGCCCTTATTAACAGTGCGTTGGCATATATCACACGACCTACAGAACCGCTTTACGTCATCTCGTATTCCAAGTCATGCAACGTGTTCAGCAAACAAAAAGCTTCGACAGTTTTCTTGTAAAACGGCGTATCGATCAGGCTCGCACACGACTTTCTTCCGCCCCTTGTCCTCCTTCGCGTCACTTTCGCGTCTGGAATTTAAGGTCTTCCCCCACTGCCAACCTGTTTAGCAGGGCTTCTAATTGAGGAACGGCATTTGCAGTCCTTCGCCAAGTGTCCCGTCCGGTCACATATAAAACATCTCCTAATCATTCGACTAGCGTCACCTCTTGGCTGTGGGCACTCTCTCGCCGTGTGTCCACGCTGTTTACAACTAAAACATTGCACATCTGCCGGAGTATTTTACTGGTCCGACATCGTCCTTGAGGCACCTCTATTACCAGTTGAAAACCGATTTCTGCTGTGTGCATTCAAAAACTGATCCGCTATCGTCGACAAACTGTCCAAAGATTTCGGCGCTTGTTCCCTCAAGTAGGTCGAAAGTTCTTTCGGGCAGGTTTGAATAAATTGCTCCTTCACCAAAAGCGCACTAACCTCTTCCCATGACGTAGTAGAGCCTAACATCTCCACCCATTTTGTCAAGTAATTGGTCAGACGATTGATGAACTGCTCGGAGCTCTCATCTTTTTCGGGCTTTGCTTCTCTGAATTTACAACGGTACCCCTCTTCCTTGAGGTCATATCGGTTCAGCAATGCCTGCTTCAGCAGGTCGTACTCGACTGCAGCAGTATCTGACAATCAAAAATAAACGTCTAGCGCTCTACCAGTTAACAGGGCGCTTAAAGACGTAGCCCATTCAGATTTCTCCCATCTACTGCTCGTAGCAAACCTTTCAAATCGTAGCAAGTAGCTGTCAAGCTCGTCTTTGCCGTCCACAAACGCTGGCAACCTCGGCGCTTTAGCCTTTCCGGCAACACCTACAGACGGGCTCCTCGTAGCGTTCACCTCAGCTATCTGCAATTCGATTTTCTTTAGGTCTAACTGATATTCGCGTTTTGCGTTCCTCTGCCTCCCGTTCGGCTTGAACTTTACGTTCCCCTGCCTCGCGTTCGGCTTGAACTTTACGTTCCTTTGCCTCACGCACTTCACGTCTCTCCCTACTTTTCCTCGCGCTCTATTGCTTTGTTGTTCGCTAATAAATCTCAGCAGCGCATCATCTGCCAACCCCAGTTGCTTACCGGCTTCGATTAACTCTTCCATGTTAAACTGTTCTTTCTCTACTACAAACATTTAAATAGCACGACAATACTTTTAAGGAATAATAACATCCCGGACAGGCCCCCAGATGTCGCGTTTCAGGTCTTGGTTCCTGATAGACGTGACTATTGTCGGTTACTAAACTCTAAAGGTTTGTAGTTAATCTTAAGCGCAATCAGAATAATAAACAACTTCAATTTGCAACACTACCGCTTTGTTTACTATACATTTTCCAATTCCAACTGCCACGTCTCATGAAAACATCAAAATGAACGACAATAACTTACGCATTGTGACGTCACAGAGCCACGGTAATAATTTCAAAAACACAACGTTTTAAAGTAGGTTGCGCAATACAAAAACATAATTACTGTTCACTCTAGTTTGTGGCTGTGTTGCACTTGAAAATTGGAATTTCATTTTTTGATTTTCCTCTGTGCTCCACACTTTTACTTTTATTGTAGGCTATATAATAATGGGTCCCTTTTGGAAAAAGAAGGCATCAAATGAGATTAAAACATAACAAACTGTTACATAACATGATCTAAATATTTACAACCAACATCAAGTTCTATATGAACGTGCCTCCTTATAAACTGACTTCACCAAAAGGCAGACTGTTACCTATGATCGTGCCACGAAGAGTCTTTAAACTGAAGATTGGATATGTAGCCTAAACTGAAAGCTCTAAAAACAAACTTATTTAAAGTGTTTATAGTTGTTTATAGGTAGAAATGCGACACACGAATCCCCAAGATCTTTGACTGGACTTTTCCATATAATAATGAATATGACAGGTTCCTACCATAAGAATTTAAACCACTTGGCCATTAAACTGCGTTTTTGGATATTATATTTATTAAATCATCAACATACGATATTGACAGAAATATCACGAAAAATTAGCCATGGATTGGGATCTGTAATATTAATGAGATTTTCCACCAATCGTTTTTGGTGAATCAATATTTAAAAATAGTTAGCAAATCACTTGCTAAATAATGTGCGTCATCGAATAAAGTTTTAACCGTTGTGTGGCTGAACGGTTAGCCCAGGAAGGTTTGGTGAGAGAAAAATGCATCAATAGAACATGCCGGTTCGTTTAAAGATTAATGACATATCATTCATTTTGTAACGCTGATTGTAGAAGCAACTAAAATCAATGGGCGGGAGCAATAAAACTAAATAAATAATATATATATTATAGCTTATTTAAACCATAGAAGTTTACAGAAAGCTGTTTCAATCCAGTGGACACTGATGAGGCTTGTTAAAATAAATCAGTAGTAAAATTATTAAGCAATTTTACTATGTACAACAAATCTATGATAAAGAGGAATACACAACAAGAGATATTATCGAAAAATTGTAAAAAAGATGTAAGATTGTTGAAAAAAGATATAATATTTATATGTTTCTCAATTGGTATAATTTACACTGATTAATTTAGTTTGGTTATTGCCGTGTTCAACGATAGAAAATCATCATCGTGGATTCAATGTCATTAGTAGAATGAGAATAATCTTTGCTGTGGTGGAAGTCAGGATTGTTGGATTTTCCATCCCAATCTATCATAGAATTTCTAATTCAATCTCAGCTACATAATGTCACATACAAAGTCAAGAATGTCCACTATTTGTATAACACACTTTGTCTTCTTAAGTTTTGATTAAAGGAACCGGTTTAGGTCCCTTATTTACTAATTACAATTGGTAGAATTTATACATAATGTAGGCGCATAAATGGTTTGTTTTTGTAAACGGGAAATATTGGGTCCCGAAATTACCAAACTTCATAAAATAATTATAGTCCTGAAATCGTGAAAACCAGAGTAAAAAATAAACTAAAATATGATTCACTAATGCCAGTTGGCACTACCAGGTTCAGATACACTAACCCAGACTTGGACAACTAGATAATTCTAGTTTTCTAATTAGACTAATTAGAGCAAAATGCCGGTTATCTAATTCTAATCTAATATGTGAAATGTTGTTATGCTCTAATTTTAATTTTAATCTAGTTTTCAGTTTTCCCAAAAATGCTACTTTGTCCAACGACGTTTTTGAGCAAGTGTTACAACATATCCCTCGTGCAGGGAAAACCAGTGCCAAGCCACCATCGCATTGCTTGCATCTTATAGTCATAGTAGTTATTGTTAATTAATAGTAGCCATAGTGACATAGTATCTTGAAGGCTATAGTCAGTTACGATATACTGCAGGCTGAGGCTGGCAGCGTGGGTTCCAACTGAACAACTGAACCCCTTATAACTAACGATTAATACTAAAAATCGAATTAAATGTCTACTTCTTAGAATGTAGGCCTGACCCTTTTGGCACTATATACGTATACAAAATGCAGTGCTCATGACAAACATTTGTTATCTAAAATCGCGTGTGATTATTACATCCCAATTACACGCAACACAGAAAAGAGTCTTAAAATTTTCGACACTCACAGAACCGCAGCACTGCCAAGAAAAGATAAATTTGCTCTCTTCACGATTTAAACCATATGGCTAGTGATTTAGAAATCATGAAACATTGTAGGGATTCAGTTGTTAGTCGTTCAGTTGTAAAGGGGTTCAGTTAAAATTAATTCAGAGGTGTAGGGGTTCAGTTGTAGGGGTTCAGTTGTAAAGGGGTTCAGTCCCAAGGGGGTTTAGATGAAAGTGATTCAAGTGTAAGGGTTTATTTGTAGGGGTTCAGTTCTAGGACTTAAGTTGTAAAAGGGGTTTAGCTGTAAAGGGGTTTAATTGAACGGGGTTCAGTTGAAAGTGATTCAGGTGTAAGGGGTTCATTTGTAGGGGCTCAGTTGTAAAGGGGTTTAGTTGTAAAGGGGTTTAGTTGTAAAGGGGTTTAGTTGTAAGTGGTTCAGTTCTAATGTGGTTCAGTCGAAATGGGTTCAGTTGAAAGTGATTGAGGTGTAAGGGGTTCATATGTAGGGGTTCAGTTGTAGCGGTTTAGTTGTAAGTGGTTTAGTTGTAAATTTTTTAGACTGTCGCAGATTTAGAACGAAATTAAGGTAAAAACATTTGTTGAGATTTTTTCTACAATTTCCAAGTTTTTGCGAATTCAGTAATTCTAATTCTAATCTAATTTGGGAAAAACTGTGCAGCTCTAATTTTAATTCTAATCTAATTTTAAAAAGCTGAACAATTTCTAGTTGTCCAAGTCTGCACTAACCGGGGCACAATTTATTTTCATCTGTTCTAATCATTAAAATGGCAAACTACATACCAGCATAATCATTGCAATCATTCGTCACTGAATAACCATTCTTCACTCCACCAACACAAACAAACTGTCCATCGCAATTTAGAAGTCTGAAAAGTAGAATAAATTTTATTTTATCATTTGCTGTTACTTTTTAGTTGTAGAAACTTGACTTTTTTACATAAAGAGACCGATTCCATCAATTACATGAATACGTAAATGCAAAAAGTCTTAAAACATAATAAATCCGAATTAAGCTTCACATATAAAACGTGATTATGTTACTAAATATAACTTAACAAATAAATTCAAGAAAACTGTACTGGCGACGCTACATACTTGACAGCAGGACACATAGCATAATAATTTCCTGAGTAAGATTCAGCTCGTATCTGTAGAAATCCGGTGGTTGTTGCAGAATGCATAGAAGGTGGCACGAAGTTGGTCAAAGTTGATTCACCGATTGTGTAGGTTACCGGTACAACGAGATGATTGGACGCGCAGGGAACTGAATAAAGATTAATTTGCATCAATGAATGGTCCACCGCCGGCTTTTCTGATAAGCTAATATAGTGTTTTGTGTGTGACTAAGACGTTCCTTAAATTTTGTAGAACTCATTATGTCATTGGGTCCAGCCAATAAGTGTCCTCCCAAAAGACACAGCCAACTAAATACATACCACAACGGTACGAAATGTGCTGTTGTTATAACATGACTTGTTGTCAGAACAAATGGCTCTCGCATTCTATTCGGCTGTGGACCAGTTTAGCACACCATACATGTTCATATTATTTATAAGCAAACAATCGGTATCCAATGTAACAATTAATTTCTACCTGACCAAGTGTAGTTCTTGAACGTGTCAAACATTTTCCTGAGAGTTGTTGTGAGTTGATCTTTGCTTACAAGACGTCCAGCGGTTCTGATATGATAAAATAATAATACATATGTGGTGAATCGATGCTTTCGGGAATTAATATAACTGTTTGTGTACAATACTCTCGTATTCTGTTTGTGGAACACGTATGTGAACGACGTATTTTATGCTAAAAAGTAATTTGCGTCGTATTTACGACGAGTACACCGCCCTTTGTATTGAAAACGCCAGTCAATTCCCACAATTAAAATAGGCGTCAAAGTAGTCTTACCTCGGCGTACATCTTTGCTTTATATTGTTGTTTTTGTAACGTACAATATATGCCACCACCCGCGTTACTATGCGCTGCATTCTCAGTATTAAAAAATAAATATTGCCGTGAGTATATAGTCTGAATTCTATTTTGCGATTTACTTAGAAATTAGACAAGCACCGACATTGCATCTTGAAGGACAGCCTAAAGTGATCTTTTGGTTTAGCGACGAGCGGCCAAATGCACTTGACCCGATAGCAGCTAAATAAAGCAGGGGTGCTACACATTGGAATTTATTGTCATTTGTCTACCAAATATTAAATCTAGTAATTTAAATGTCCGGCATTCCTATATTTTATACGACACACTGTAATAGCTTAATCGGAAATGAATATTGCAATCCTTATTTTGAAATCTAGATCGACTTACCTTGACAACATGGTGTAACCAAACACAACGTTTCTTGGATAGTTGTTGAGGTAAATGTGGTAATAATAGTAGCTTGAATATCTGGTAGTGCTCTCAGTCAACGTCATGGATGAAGAAGAAAACCAGTCCTTCGTTATCAATGTAGAAAATAAAAAATAAAAACGGTAAAAGTTTTTTGGTTGTCAGTTAACAAGAATGGATGCGAGGAGTTAAGAGTCTAGCGCATTGTACATTATCATTAATGCTCCCATCATAGTGTTATTCATACCTTTGTATTCAAGACAACAAACCCAACGTCACAAACACTTGGAATGCTTCCACCATAAACACATCGAGCTCTGTATTGAAGCTCGAAGTTGCCATTTGTCATTTTCCCATTGTACAACCGGACAGATTCGGTGTTGGATCGATAACTTTGAATCTATTAATGTATAAGATAAGACACTACTTATTGCAACAAACAAAATATTTGAAGTAAACAAAAGTAGAAAATGTTTTCCAATTTGGAATAGGCTTCAATAATAATGCAAGTTATGCTTCATCGCTGTTTGCACCAGTTGCACGCGTCACTAATTTAATTTTTTAAACAAAATAGGTTAAGACGGGATAATCATTATCCCTGTAAATGGGAAAACGCAAGCGAGATTATAACACGGGCAATTGTCAGTTTATCTCGTGCCCACTTTGGAGTTTTTGGAGAGTGTTGTATATGAGTAGTGTTACGGCCTTTTTGTGCCTATAATAAGTGTGGTCCCAGAACCCTGTTCTAACGGCCAATCGTGGGACCTGTCTGCCTTAGTCTACTGTAAATAATACGCCGTTACGATAGGGCGATTTAATAAAACGTAAAATATTAACACGACTAAAAGAACAATAAAACTGCGACAAACGTCAACTGGTATCCGATAACGATACACGACCACGATGTCACTCAATACACCGTACAATACTCAACCGTAATACTCAAATATACAGCTTACTCGATACGACACGATCAATCAAAATACCATCCGACCATTGGGATGCACAACGACAACTAATTCTTTTCATCCATTCGGAACGGACAACAATAAAAGCGCGCGCAAACAAACAGGTGCGAATTAATAATTATCTGTGCGTGCGGGTAGAAACGGCTAGAACGCCTGAAGAGGTGCAACTTACGAACACAGTGAATCCAGATAAGTGCAAAGTGACACGATTAAAGTGGAAAAGTTACAAAAATATAACACACAAAACCAAAATAACAATAACCCTAAAACATTACATTGACCAATCCATTACAGTAGGACGTTACTTTAATTTAGTAAAAACAAATATTTCACCGAGTTTGCGAAACTCCTCTAATTACCTTTCCTAAGTTTATTTCCAAATATCTAGTTTCAAATCTGCAACCCTTCGACTCAAAGGCGAAGAACTAATCCACAAAGCTGTTTAGTCGGATATAAACCTCGAGTTACATGATATTGCATATATACGTATATCGTTTATTACCCGATAATATATGCTGTTCTGCTGATTAGCATTTGTGACTTCCATTAAAGCAATGAAAGGATAAGATTTGCGGCTGGTTACCACGTTTCGGGGAGTTGAACACCTGATAAAATTGATTAAAATCAACGATTCTCTCTCAAGTTAATGTAATCTTACTTGTATTCATTGCCGTATATGATGGTGTAACCACAGTAAAAGGATGCGTATATCTGCAAAAAAACAATAGGATAGAATAATCATGTTTATCTCTGTGAATGGGAAAACCAAGGGGGTTAACACAGAGGCATCCGTCATATCACCTTACGCCCACCGTCGAGTTACCGGAGCTATTTCAGTGTGTTGTGTATGATTCACAAAGTTCTTTAATTTGGTAGAACCCACTAATCCGCTGGATTCAGGCAATGTCCGTTAAGTACCCTGCCCAAAGACACAACCGACTAGCTAGCGACCAGTTTCGTAAGCCCTCGGCTGAAAGGCGACGCACTTAACCACCAGACTAATCTATCGAACAAAAATATATAACGTATAGTGTAGTCATGTAGTCAACAGATCAAACGGAATATGGATGCACATTCTGTTTTTAAAAATGAGACCTTCAAAGCTTTAAAGGAAGTCTCACTTAACATACCCCTAGTTAGGTATAGAATAGTTATAGATAATTAAGTAATATATAACTTAAGTCGTGGGTAAACTTAAAGTGGATAACAAATTTGAAAAAAATAGAATAAAACGATAAATTTGCACGCTTATGTTCTTGAATATTATTTATCTGCTCATGCATTTGTCCGATATAGACGGCATATATGTGTAGCACATTTGCCTGTTTGCTTTAATATTATTGTATCGTAGCGGTAATTTTTCATGTCAAAACTGTTTGTGTTGTTTAAAAGACTGAAGGTACGTAATATGAAACCCGATTGTCCTTGCAAGGCAGTTTTAGAATGTGTCATCATTTCTTGCAATGTGTAGCCTTTATGGCTGTTGATGCTTAAAGATGGGGTTAACAACCGTTTTATATAAGCTGGGATTTGCTTGAACAAACAGAATACATATTAAGACTATCACTGGCCCAGAGTACAAGGTTGGAGTGACTAAGACTGAAAACAAGACGTATTGTGTTTGTCTAAAAAGTTACTTTATTGACTGTTCTTTAGAGAATCAGTCATATCAAAAGGAATAAAATATACCAGCTTAAAAGTTTCAAGTTAAATTGGGAGGGTTTTGGTTTATGTTGCAGTTCCAAGCGTTACTTTTGAACTTCCTGTGGCAGAATTTCAAGTGTATCTTTTTGTAAAGTTAGATTGCATTAGAGAGATTGAGAAAATAATTGGTTAACGTCCACTTTAAGTTGGTACGTATTAGTAGCGCTGTGTTTTCCAGATGATAGTTCGACTTGCTTAATACGACATAGTAGGTTGTTAACCCCATAACATCAACCTTATCAAATATTTTGTGATGTCACCAACCTGCATGCCATAGTTGGTGAACATGTTGCTTCCACCATTTTGTAGACGATTACCACCACTCCCATACTCGTATTTATAAAAGTCAGGAATCGATGAGGTCAGGTTACTTGAGATGCTCTCAATCGAGTCAGCCATTTTACCAATATTGCTAGGATAGCTCACTAAAAGTAATTTAAAATCAGAATAAAAATGGAAAAAATAAAAAAAAACTCTTGTCACTAAACAAAACCTTGCAAGCACATAATGTATTAATAACAAACCCGTTGTCTTTGGATTCATCGGATAATGTTGTGTGTAGGTGGTGTACAGGTTTCCGCCATATTTGGTAAGGAAGTTGTTGCTGGTGTGGTATTCCAAGCTCGCGCGAGATTTCGATTCGCCCACGGGAGTTTTGTTTGGTACATGACGAATCATCAGGTTAGATGCCTGTTGCAATAGCAATGCGTGGTTATTACCACGTATTAACAGCACCAATTTATATTAATGACTCATTGCACGATTGGAAGCAAATACGTGACAGAGATTCACAGCCACACCTTTATACTGGAGTAGCCACGGTTTTTATAATCAGCTGAAGTTGCTTCCTTTACATTTCCAAACGCGTTCATATTTTCCCAGTTCCTTCCATCTAAAAAGAGTTTGATATTTCATCATCAAAACAACAAAAATACTGTAGTTTCTTCAGCTAACCATAACAGTTTTAGTAACAGAGAGGGCGATTTCAACGTTTCAATGCCCCTTGTGCATTCACCAGAAGATACCATTTTACACATATTGCATAGAAAACCCTACTTCTTTACTAACAGTCCACAAACCAATAACAACTTACACAAAGAATATTTCGCCAGATCGTTGCTGAACCATTGATCTCCAGTTGTGCATTTTCCTTTGATATCATTCTCATGAACAGTTGCAACCAACGTCCAACCTCCCCCAGCACTTGTCATGTCGCAATATGTCTAAGATTTATTGTTATTCGTTCTATTTACTTAATTGCTGAATTGCGAGACAAATAGGAACAACATCTTACTTTAAAGGGTTCAGTTTCGCCAGCCGGTTGAATGGAATAATAACCGTTTGTAGAAACGCCAGAATTCTTTAGAGCTAAGCAAGATTCAGATGTTTTTGTAGATAAATCATTAATTCCATCTACACAATATGAGGCGATAAAGTAAATTAAATTATTGAAATGTAGAAAGAAATAACATACCTGCACTGCTGCTGAATCTCTGCAAATTAAACATTTTAAATTTTTACATTTTTAAAAAGAATTCAAAACAAATTCAGTAACTCACCGAAATGTAATAGATCCCCACTACAGCTATTATTAGTAAAAGTAATATCACAAACAAATTAAGCGCTCTCCAGTATTTCTTGTACTTTGATTTGTTTTCCACAGGTTGAGATTGTTTTCCTATTAAAACATAATTTGATTTGTGTATATGGGCATCTCGGCCAGAAGTCAGGATAATTAGGCTACTGTGTTATAAATATATAAATCAAAAATTAAAAAATATATATTCAAATTTACCTTTTAAATCCGGAAAATTCACATAATTGTTTGCCGCGTTAAATCGGACTTCTCTTTCGTAAACATTACCACTGCCTTCAGTGTTGCAGTAATTTCCATCCATTTTTCAACGCATCTAAAGTTAGCCAACGAATGATTGCAGACCATAAAACACGATCTATAAGAACCACTATACCACACAATGTTATTACGTATCAGGAAATCGAGACATCCCCCTCCACCCACATTTATCACATGTGTAATGGACTATTTCACCATCATGCGTTTCGGGCGGTTGGTGTAATTTTAGTTCTTTCTTGACCTCACTTCTATCTAAAATGTCCCAATTATTATTGATTTAAATACTCATCTATCTTCGGCCAGTACTAAATTGCCTAAATATAAAAGCTACGGAAATCCCAAACATCCCTGTAACGCCGCTCAATTCCAATGCCGAAATTGTTACTGATTACTGCCACCATGTAACGATAATGTGAAGGATTTTGACTAAGTTTGCATTTTATTTATTTTTTATTATTTATATGTTCGACCTTATTATTATTAATCTTGTATGTTTTCAGGACTGAAACATTTAGGGGAGTTACACACAACATTTAATGTTTCTTTAATTTCTATTTTCACCTTTATGACATATTTTAACGTAACAATTATTGATACTTTTTCGCCAGCTTCTCTTGTTTGTTTTACTCTTTTCTGTTGATTTGTTTACCAGTAGCACCTTGCAGCAAACTTGTTATTGTAGTTAATAATGAGGAATTTCCGTACTACATACTAATGTACGTGGAAGCAGTAGTGGGCCGTTATTAAATGATATCAATTAACATTTAAATGGATTGACGCAACAGGTGCGTTAATTCGACTGGATAAAACCAACCAGAAATATTTCTCTTCTGTCATTGACATACAATCATGTTATAAGAATACATCACCAGACAGGAACCAATACTTGTAGGTGGAAAACGCAGGTGGCCTTTTAACACGGAAACCGTCGTGCTAAGTCACAAACCTGTAACCACAATCTAGTCAGCTACATTATCTACCACATCCTTTTTTTTGGGTTGACGCTTTTTATATAAACCCCTGCCATAATAAAATAATTAAAATAAACATTAAAAGCAAGATTGTGGGTAAATAGACCACCAAAAGCTTAAGTTAAACTGGACCCACTCCTTCATGAAAGTTACGCTGCACAAATGTTAAAACATTATCACTGGATACAGGAAAAGTAAAGCAGTGAATACGTTGGCCAAATAACCCATGAGGTAAGTGTGTGTGTGTCGGCTTTAAGGCGAATGGTTTAGGTTCAGAAACTGGTCGCAAACTGTTAGGTTACGTCTTAGTAAATTTTTTTTCTCTATTATGCAATACACCGCAACAGTTCAGATATAGTAAGTCCAAGGAAACGGCTGTGTGGCCAAATGTTTGCGTGACTGATATATGAACTTTTTTTAAATAACAAAATGTCGTTACGATAAAACCATAACAAATTTCAGCACCGTTTGTAAAGTAACCAGTCAAGAAACATACTGGGTTAAACCTGGTATTCAAACCCAAGTTATGTGCAAGCCAATATTAGCAAAATGGCTTCTACCCTGGCTTGGATATAACTGTAAACTGCATTGTTCCCACTTCTGATCAAATGTACGGAGAAATACTAGCTTAAAAAATTTTGTATTTAAATTTACTTCTAGAAATTTTCATTTGGACAACACAATAGTTCACATGCAGAAACAGTGCGGTAAAGAAGACAACTCCATTTATACAGGCTACAACAGTAGTCTCCAAGTTGAAGGCGTCAGGTTAAGTTCAAATGAAACTCATACAAAACAGACTGGGCAGTAAGGAACGTGAAATGACCGGTCAACATCAACGCATAGTTACTTGTTTATATATAAAACCGTATTATCAGATGCGTTTGCAAACAGACAAGAAAACCAAGAAATGGTTCGTTACTTTAAGCACCCTGTTAGTAAGGCGTTGAAATTATTTTAACCATGTCACAATGACAATTTTTAATAATCTTTAAATAAAGTTTTAACACTGACGACCAATTAATTATAACAGGATCTTGGCAGAATGTGGAGCTACGTTTATAGCGCCAACCATGTCGTGGCACAACACAATACATGTTGTGACGTTACACAACATCACTCTACGTATGTTATGACGTCATACATATGACATCACTATATGACATCATCACGTTTTAAGAGGAGCAGCAGCCTCTCCCCATTGTTGTTCTTCCTCGGCAGCTCTCTTCTTGTCGGCGTATTTACTCTCGAAGAAACCCGTCTGCTCAGAGAATAAATTGGTTCAGTTCATCACCGTGGATATAAAGGTTA
This sequence comes from Ciona savignyi, assembly GCA_000149265.1. NCBI lineage: Eukaryota > Metazoa > Chordata > Ascidiacea > Phlebobranchia > Cionidae > Ciona > Ciona savignyi. The sequence continues at coordinate 660,423 of CH002979.1, read as the reverse complement.
GTTGTTGGATTAGTTTGTGGTCATGTGTCTTCGCTAAATGGTCGGTTGTTTCCTTATGCCAGAAACTTAACGGACCCTGACTTAAAGGGCTACACTACAATAGCCTAAGTAATCCGACGGTAGGTACAAAGTAATCTGACAATTTTCTGTGTAATAACAACCATGTGTTTTCCTATTTACAGGGATTAAAAATATCTTATTTCTCATTATGTATCATACATATATGATATATTTAAGATTTCATCTATATGATGAACTAAACGAAAGAACGTCTTAATTATACACAACACACTGCAAGAAAAAACATAAGGATCTTATTTTAAACCTTTAACTTGATCAAAAACTTTTCTCGAAATCGAACTTTATGATGACCACTACATTGAACCATATTCTCTCTTACCCAAACCTATTCATCTCACACTTACCATCTTCAATATGAGTACGATGAGAAAGACCAATAGCAATCCGGCAGCCGCACTTACAATGTACACCCAGTACGGCAAGACAAATATCTCAGATTCATCGGTTTTAGCAGAATAGCTTACAACAGGACTTATATCATTCTCTGTCTGGGGATGTCAATGTATTTAGTAAAATGCTTCGATCAAAAAGGGTAAAGATGCATCAGACAAATAAAGTAATAACAATTAAATGTGACAATAATAGTAAAGGCAAATAGAAACCTACAACAAACTCCTGGAAGTCAAATTGATTTATATTTTAATCAAATGAGTCTTTTATTAACATAGGGTACTTAAGTTATTCCTAGCAAATAACACATGGGTTATTAAAACAAAGGTAATCCTAAGATGGTAAGGGTCTATTAAACCGATTCAAAATATCAATAGGCGTAAAACAGTTTCTGTTGAGTGCGCTTTCCCACAGTAAACAGCTGGTTTCAAACAACGAGCCTTTTATCTGTTACAGATATATCACAGATATACCACCACTAGTCTATTACACAGAACAAATCCAAGAAGCCATATTTCAACACTTACTGTGATTTGAGTGTAGCCGATACCCTTCCGTTGCAGAACGAGAAAGTGGGAACCAAGCAAGCTCACAGATGCATGAGCTTCTATTGACATTGAGCTCTGAGATGAATTTTGCACGATTTAAACAATTTTAAATTAGCCTCAATGATCAGCAAAAGGATGTGTATTTAACACTTGTATTCATAAGAATATTGCCTTCCCACACAGATAGTCAGGTTATACTAAGAATAAAGAATAAGAAGTTTTGGGCAATGACAGTAAGTAAAACATGGCCTAAGTTCTTTTAAAAGTCTGCTAAAGTAGTACGTTTCTTAAGAATTTGTAAAACGTCCAGCAAAGTGGGATATTCACTTGCATTTGATTTCATTGGAAATGATATTATTAGAAGACCAAAAGCAAACCCACCTTTAATCTGATCATAGTGTTTGGGTATGCAATTGAATGAATGACCACGCTTGCGTTGGAGAACGGCAGAAGATTGGTCACATGACACGGTAGTGTGATGTAGCAAAGGTCATTTCTACAAGGCTGAAAATAAAAGGAAAGAGGTATTTTTAAAATAGTCTGTCACAATTTTTACATTGTAGACTCTTTTGACATTTATTAATCGAAAGCAAAACCCTTACAATACGACGAATATGGCAGTTTTCAGAAAACGATAATATGTTTTAAGAGTCAGACAAATTGGCAACACTCAGATAATTGAAAAGTTTCACAATAAAGTTCAATTGACTGGCGTAGCCTCGCAATATTTATGAAGCAATAAATGTGCAGATTTACCAGGCGTTGATGTAGAATGTTGCCACCTGGCATCTTTACTGCCTCGTGTGGTGGATGGTCAGCTTTGGTGTCATTGGAAAAGATTTGAAAGACGTCGGTAAAATTTGAACTGTCACACACACACGTTGCCTGGAAGGGAGAAAAAGTTACCAAGGCTTTGACTTCCAAACTTATAAATGTTATACACTAGGGTATTGGGTCTAAGTACTTACAGATTGTTTTCATATACTAAGTGGACTTTATACAATAACTGCATTAAAAATGTTTATGGAAAGAAAAACATAATAAATTTAGTAAATATCTGATACTATATATATATATATATATATATATTTATAATGCGTGGATGATATATTTCAATGGTTGACTGTATAAAATCTCTAATGATCAAAAATATATTACATTTAATACGAAGATATTACAACCCATTCAAAACGATATTACATCCCATTCAAGAAAATATTTCATCCCATTTAAAAAGATATTAAATCCCATTCAAGAAGATATTAAATCCCATTCAAGAAGATATTACATCCCTTTTAAGAAGATATTACATCCCATTCAAAACGATATTACATCCCATTCAAGAAAATATTTCATCCCATTTAAGAAGATATTTCATCCCATTGAAGAAGATATTACATCCCATTCAAGAAGATAATACATCCCATTCAAGAAGATAATACATCCCATTCAAGAAGACATTACATCCCATTCAAGAAGATATTACATCCCATTCAAGAAGATAATACATCCCATTCAAGAAGACATTACATCCCACTCAAGAAGATATTACATCCCATTAAAGAAGATATTACATTCCATTCAAGAAGATATTACATCCCTTTTAAGAAGATATTACATCCCATTCAAGAACATATTACATCCCTTTTAAGAAGATATTACATCCCATTCAAGAACATATTACATCCCATTCAAGAAGATATTACATCATTCAAGAAGATAGTACATTCCATTAAAAAAGATAATACATCCCATTCAAGAAGATAGTACATTCCATTCAAGAAGATATTACATCTCAGTCAAGAAGATATTACATCTTATTCAAGAAGATATTACATCCTATTCAAGAAGATATTACATCTCATTCAAGAAGATATTACATCTCATTTAAGAAGATATTACATCCCATTCAAGAAGATATTACATCCCATTCAAGAAGATATTACATTCCATTCAAGAAGATATTACATCTCATTTAAGAAGATATTACATCCCATTCAAGAAGATATTACATTCCAATCACGAAGATATTGCATCCTATTCAAGAAGATATTACATCGCATTTAAGAAGATATTACATCCCATTTAAGAAGATATCCCATCCCATTCAAGAAGATATTACATACCATTAACGAAGATATTACAAAACATTTAAGTAGATATTATATCCAATTTAAGAAGATTTTACATACCATTTAATAAGATATTACATCCTATTCAAGAAGATGTTACAACACATTCGCGAAAATATTTCATCCCATTCAAGAAGATATTACATCCCAACCAAGAACAAAATTCATTCAAGAAGATATTACATACCATTTAAGAAGATATTACATCCCATTTAAGAAGATATTACATCCCAGTCAAGAAGATATTACATTCCATTGAAGAAGATATTACATCCCATTTAAGAAGATATTACATCCCAGTCAAGAAGATATTACATTCCATTGAAGAAGATATTACATCCCATTCAAGAAGATATTACATTCCATTGAAGAAGATATTACATCCCATTCAAGAAGTTATTACATTCAGGTCAAGAAGATATTACATTCCATGCAAGGGGATATTACAACGCATATAAGAAAATATTTCATCCCATTTAAGAAGATATTGAATCCCCAGAAGATGTTACATTGTATTCAAGAAGATATTAGATCCTATTTAAGAAGACGTTTAATCCCATACAAGAAGATATTACATTCCAATCAAGACCAAAATTCATTTAAGAAGATATTACATCCCATTTAAGAAGATTTTGATTCCCATTAAAGAAGTTATTAGATTCCATTTAAGATAATATTACAATTATTACATCCCATTCAAAAAAAATATTACATCCAGGTCAAGAAGATATTACATCCCATTCAAGAAGATATTACATCCCATTCAAGAAGATATTTCATCCCATTCAAGAAGATATTTCATCCCATTTAAGAAAATATTATATCCCATTCAAGAAGATATTACATCCCATTCAAGAAGATGTTACATCCCATTCAAGAAGATATTACATCCAGTCAAGAAGATATTACATTCCATTCAAGAAGATATTTCATCCCATTTAAGAAGATATTACATTCCAATCAAGAAGTATTACATCCCATTCAAGAAGATATTACATCCAGTCAAGAAGATATTACATTCCATTCAAGAAGATATTTCATCCAATTTAAAAAGATATTACATTCCAATCAAGAAGTATTACATCCCATCTAAGAAGATATGTAATTCAATCCAAGAAGATATTTCATCCCATTCATGAAGATATTACATCCATTCAAGAAGATATTTCATCCCATTCAAGATGATATTACAACCCATGCAAGAAGATATTTCATCCCATTCAAGAAGATATTACATTACCATTTAAGACGACATTACATCCCATTCAAGAAGTTATTTCAACACATTAAAAAAAATATCACATTCCATTCAAGAAGACATTTTATCCCATTTAAGAAGATATTACATTCCAATTAAAAAGATATTAAATCCCATTCGAGAAGATATTTTATCCCATTTAAGAAGACATACCATTATATTCAAAAAATGTTACATTCCATTTAACAAAATATTCCATCCCATTCAAGACAATATAACATTTCATTCAAGAATTCTATTAAAGACATCGATGCAATAGCTTCGGTAATCCGATGATATCCTTTGTAATAATCCCTCCATGGACAAAGATATATCCTCTCCTGAGGATATATTTGATTTCTGTATTCTTCTGGAATAATTCTCAAATGAAAAAAGTTCACTTGCACTTGGTATAACCAGTTTTTTTTTTAAATATAACGAAACTTAAAGGGGTGTATGCTCATACCAGAATTGGTAATTGCTGATTTGTCATCAATAGCTACCCACTCACTTGCTGCGATGCTGTACACGAGATGTCCGTGATATACAACATCATGAAACGTGAACCATTCATGAACAAATATGCCGGCCACTTTATTGTGAGGAGAAGATTGTGGAACGTGAAAAACTTTGTGTTGCGAACCTGAACAAATAGTTGGTTGGAATTGTTTTAATTGATAGGATACAAGTCTGTTTATCCCTAAGGTTGGAAATCGAAGTAGGGGATTGTAACTAAGCTCTTGGAAAATAATGATGCCTATGGTATAGTTATGGGAGCCATTGCAGCATGTTATATACGATTAAGACATTTTTAAACCATAAGATTAGGCACATGGGTATTATTAGATACTCTTTAATAAGATCATGCCCACTGTTGGGTTGATAAATTTGTTATACAGTGTGGCAAACTGCAAGGGCAGCTGAATGCCAAATTGGTCTAAAACGATTCCTGTGGGACTGATGCTTATTTGTTGGCAAGAAAGGAATAAAATCACGAAACTGAACACTGCAGTTTAATTGCACATAATAAATATGGATAATAAAGTTTTAATTGTATACTGGAGAAGCGTGACTTAAATGAAAATAAAAAGTTGTTTATCATTTCTATAATTTGCAATGAACAATGGAATACCGTGAACTGGTGGGAAACAGAGTGGGGATCGTTTCTGCGCAGAGTTTCAAATGAATCTTGAGGGAAATGTGAATCGTTGGTTTCAACATAGATGGTGTACGGCTGGGAATACCTGGAATCAGAAGGAAATTACTTGATTAGTTGTTTCACACTACACGGTATGATTGAGATAATTTGCACAGTTTTCACAGAACATGGTATTTTTGATTACCCCATTAAATTAGATACTGGTTTGGATCAGTGCATATTCATAAACCCATAGCAGTTTTAGTAGCGCGTTGTCAAATAACTGGTGGGCCACGACTAATTATACCGAAACTGGATAATTGATTGGTTTTGGACGTATTCAAACGACCGTCGTTTTGCCGTTTTGCCCCTTTTTTCAATTTTTTATATAAAATCCTGCTTCGTATTTTCATCATGGAAACTAAAAATAAACTAACCCAACTGAATTTAAGTTAATTAACTACACATTAGTTGATTATGTTATTACCTCATGGTATTTTTTATAAAGCAATTGTTGTTTATTTATGTCAATTATTTGCTTTATGAAGCGTTCAGCATTCTTTCATAAAGATCTCACAAATATACACTTTAATAATAAAGAATACATCTAACACACAGTTCTATTTATGTAGACATACGGTGTTAGAGTACTAAACTGTGTGTGTACGTCAGAATAAATAGACTATGTACTAGCTATAGGTTAAGTGGATCCTGGATTATTTGAACGACGAAGACCTCTTGAAAAATCCCTGGCCTAACAAATATCAATGGCTGGTATTTCACTTAAAATGACACAAATGCCGCACCCGTTACAAACTTACCCAGACAAAGAGAGCCCACCAATGTATCTCAAAGTTACATCCAAATGTTCCACATTGTTTGTTGTGTTAGCATCCACACTGATGGTGTTAGCTTCAATAGTAAAGTGCATGACAGCATCAACATGCGGGTCTAATTTGGATGTGATATCGAAGAGTGCATATGCTTCACATGATTCGCCCTGGGTGGGACAGAATTAAAAGATAACATAAAGTAATTGAAACTAATTTTTATAGTAAACAATTCATCATTTACATGCCCATTATGCAATTAGTGTATTGCACATGACAAGTAGAGTACTTTTTTAGTAAAAACCTATTAAATCACTCTCATATAGGTTTGACTGTAATATCTGACTATATTCAATTTAATTAGAGGTGTTTTAATAACTGTTGTTTGGCTAAGACAAAAACTAATCAGTGGCCATAAAGTGCCATGCGCGAGGACACATGTTGCAAGCTAGCGGTCGGTTTCGTTACCACAACCTTTCAGCTAACAGTAAGTCTGCGACTCAAATATGAAAATCCAAACAACTTACAGGAGAAAACACCGGGTTTCTGATGTTGAATGAGGTTGATTTCGTGGACGATTCAGTTGAAGTTTCCTTCAGTTCAAAACAAGGAGCGATATCATCCTGAGCGAGAGTTTAAAAGTTCAAAGAAAGTATAAAAGTTGAACTGAATACAACGGGCTGAGACACATGTGTGTGTGTACTATGATTCATATCACAGAATGTTTTCGTAATCTTTATGGTTTGTCACCATTGTACAAATTTCTAATTTAGGAAAATAGAAATATATTAATAACCGTCCGGTTAACAAAGTTTTTGGAGGAAATGTTAAACTCGGTTTCAGTTCACTATAAAAAAATCTTCAACCTAAAAAAATAGCGCTGGTATCGACCAATCTTACAACAGGTAACACCGAAATTGCTGCACAAACAAAATACAGTTCGTTGGTGGATAATCATGTAAAATTAGACCCAACAAATTAGAACCTCGATTCCACACAAATAACCATTTTTTCCTGGTCTTCAACCAACGATCTCATCATTTCGATTGTAATTTCAAGAATCAACATTTATGAACGATATAAATTTATTTAAAAAATATCACTTTACATTTTTAAAGAATAACAAAAAATGGCAAAGAAAAAGAACATTTGGCAGGAAAAGCATTTCTTGAATTTTTAGTTCAAGTGAAAATACAAGAGATTTTCGTTTTAGTACAGATGTGCAGAAAGTATACAAAATAAAAAAAATTTGCAAAAGAAACAAAAAGAAAATCGGATTTTTCATAAAGTTCTATATCTTCTCTCTGTTTGTTCCATGTTTGATTCGATCCAATCTCTGAACTTTGCGAGATGTGTGTAAACCCCTGGCATGGATGGTTCGCCACACCCAATACCCCAACTGACGGCTCCACTCAGGTAATACTTCTCCTCATATTGATCGAAGCATGATAGCGGGCCACCTGAGTCGCCCTGCAACGAGGTTGGGGAGAATAGGATGTTTTATCCCAGTGTATGGGAAAATGCTAGGAGCATTATCACACCAGTAGCATCAGATTTACTTATAAAAACAAACTTACTTTAGGCCTCCCATAGGGTTAACAGTTATTGCAGTGTGTTGTGTATGATTGAGACAGTCCTTCAGTTGGGTAGAACCCATTAATCTGCTGGGTTCAGGCAATATCCGCTTATTGCATTGCCCAAGGACCTAATTGACTAGCTGGTGACCTTTTTTTACAATCTGCAACCCTCGGCTAAACCCCAATGACATATTCAGCTAAAGTTAATCTGCATTCGCACATTATAAACTTGATACAATAACAATAACCTAGTACATTAAGAAAAGTCCCCGAGCAGAGCCTTAAACAACAGAAAATATTCTACAAAACCAACAAACTTATTTTATTTTCTAAAGAAGGGACCAGAAATTTAAGTTTTGCTACCAGCTAGTTCCATTTCTCATTTTAAATAGTCTAATTTTTTTCCATGAAATGCTATAATGACTGCTATTTTGCCGTTTTTTAGCTTTTTTCTATATTTTAATTTATGTTTCTTTTAATATTGTTTTTTTTTAAGTAGAGAAAAGAAATACAACCACAACTGAAATGACCAATGATTTGTTCCCAACCTGGCAAGCATCCCGGCTCCCATCCACGGTTCCTGCGCAAAACATCTTCTCGGACACCATCCCCATCAACCAAGTGTCGCTGTTGCACAAATCCCGATCCAGTAGTTCAACCTCTGCTTCCTGCAAGTTGAAAGGAAGCCCGGTCCCTTCTTGGGTTGTGCCCCAACCCGAAACCTGGCAACTGTGTGGAAAAACAAATTTGGAATTTCAAAAGATTGTAAGATTTTGTCCGACCGGTTAGTCTGGTGGTTTAGTGCAGCGCCTTTCAGCCGAGAGGTTTTCCCATTCAAAGGGATAAAGAATGATTATCTTATACTTAGTTATCCTATACACTCAATAGAGTTTAAAAAACTTTAATTAGGCAATTCGACCAGCGTGTCTAATGATTAACAAAAGATTGGCTTTTACTAACTTTTGCTTGAAATTCACCCAAAGGATTGTACAAATGTAATAAACAAAGTGATATAAAAAGAAACTGGCAATCTATAAACAGAAGCAACTTACCTTCCATTTCCAAGTTGTCTTGAAAATGAAGGAAGGCAAATTTGTCGCACATTTTTATTAAACTTGAGGTGCTTGTTCAATCGCAGCAATGCTACGTCGCTGTCATATGTATCGGTGGTGAAATCTTCGTGGGATATTAGATCGGTAATCTTGGCGGTCTGTGCTTGTTGGACCATATTGCTTCGGTCACTCACACCAGCATATACCGTCCAGTTATTAGGGTGGGGGTATCTGGTGGAGGTAATATTAGTTTCGTATGGATGAAAACAATGTAGAAAATGGCAAAATGTTGTTAATATAAGTTAAATCGGGATGAGATAGACATGTTTACCGCTTGCATGGAAAAAGACATGGGTCATCAAAACATCAGTGAGCAATGGTCAGAGTTTTGCATACAAGTAAGTAATACTGGCTTCAGTTTTAGTTGTACCATGTTTATGCAAAATACTACATTTAATTGTCCAAGATCTTAACAGATTGCCTAGCACAAGGTTTTAAACCCACAACCTTTTATCTGACACTTTACCACATTATCACATGAGCTACCTAGACATATGCATTTACCCAGCTAATTCCGAAACATGCCAAGTTTAACCAGTCAATATCAAGCCAAGCAGGAATATAGATGACAAATGAACTCACGGTTCCACGCAGTGTGCGGCGAATAGAATCCAGTTTGAAGCGATGATGCTTCCCCCACATGTGTGGCCGTTCGTCCATAGCGACACCTGGGTGAAGGACTTATATTTGTGCTAATCCTGGTTGAATTATATGGGATTGTTGGGTTAAATATGCAAATAGAGTAGATGCCTTGGGGTATCTAAAAACCCAGGCATTAAATTAAACTTAATTTATTTTATCCATGTATATTTATATAACGATTATTAAAAAAGAATATATTTTAAAATAAATATGACACTAAAAGGGAAAAAGTATGGGGTTTTAAAATGGGGATAAACATTGTAACACTCTTAGTTAAAGAGTGTTGTTAAAAAAACACACACACATACAAAAGATGCAAATTTCTGAAACACCTAACTTAATTAAAGTAAGGTGTATAATACATGCATAAAAACGAATTCATGTCAGACGTACCTGCCAGGGGTGTCTCTCAATGTGGACCGCTTGTCCCCCAATAATTGCCGCTGGCGATGGTAATTGAGCGAATACGTCGCGCCTACGTCGATTTGATATCGATACGTCACTGTGTAAAGTCCCGCAGTCGACGGAATTCAGCCAAACTGCAGTGGAATGGGGTTTGTCTGTAAATGTGGAAGTACAACCGTGTGGCCAAATAGTTAACGCGACTGATACATACACCCACTCCCATAAAAAAAAACGGTATTAGGAAATAGCCCGTCATAGTTTGGAAAACGAGCCCGTTAAAAAAGGAATTTGTAAGGGTTTAGAGTTACATATATCTTACCGATATCTGCGGGTGACGTAGAGCCTTCTGTGTCGTCATCATCTACGTTTTGAACGTTTAATCCGTTCCCAGTCGCACCACGATTGGTAGTGGACTGTTCCGTGTTATCTTGCGTCGAGCTAGCACTGTTTGCAGCCGGGTAGACAAAGAGGTAAATTCCATAACCAATCCCACCCCCTGCAGCTAACGCTAGCACAAGACACACTACTAGATATGTATATGATCTGTAGCTGGACGTTTGCGCTGTATTTTCTGGTGTTTCTGTTCTTGGGTTCGAACGTTTACGGCGATGCTGCCTTGAAGTGCCTTGACCTTGCTCCAATTCTAGCATACCGCCTGGATATGTCACAGTTAAATCGTCATCATTCCTATCCACTGCAAACTCTAAACTGAACCTTCGATTCCTTTGAAACCGAGTCGTCTGTGATAAGTGCCGTTCCATTTTAACTAACTTGACGCAAAGTTTATCTTATCTATTTATTATTATGCCTCGTGCTGCCTCACATCACGATTTTGGTTCTCGCGGGGAATTGGTAAGAGAATAGAAGAGAAAAACAATAAAGAGCGAGTGGGCCCACTTCCTCCTAAGGAGCAAATGACGATTGTGATTCATTGTGTACAAATAACAAGCAAAATACGACAAAAATGACTTCAATGTCTTTATTTTATTTAAATATTAAATACGCCGCGCAAAAAAGAAACACCCAAGACAGAAACCATCGGACGTTAGTTTTAAAAGCTGCTGAAATACCCGAATGGTGACTTATGCGTATTTAATGTCGTACGACTGAACGGAAAAAAACATATTACTTATTGAGGCTTATTGTACTGCCTTTTAAACGTACGGACAGAAGTTCGTATACCAAACTTATAATACTTATAGGTACATTTACATTGCTTTTAGTTATACCGCGATCTACCTACCGAAAGACAGCAAGAAAAATAAACTAAATAGAGGAAAGAAAAAGAGGATGAAGGAAACTTCTGGGGTTAAAGTTTGGGTTAGTTATGGGGTTAAAATTATTGTTTGAAGCAAGGTTAGAACTAATTTCTATAGTTTAGCTGTTTCACTCTTTTAAGTTGTCCCAGAAAAGAACATACTTAACGCACTATAGATGACCCACTAAAAAGTAATCACGTGTACACTTGCTAGAGCGTTAGTGCTTTGCCAGCTTCAAAAACTAGTACCAGTAGCCTAGGCACTAGTCAGCTGCAAAGGGTTATTAGTTTTTGACTGAAACAGAATCCTGTATAATTCCTTTACGCTTGGAAATTGTGGAGTCGAAATACGACCCAAAACACTCAATCTCAAAATGTATATTTACGTATAAGCTTATCCCTACCGCTAGCTAAATCTTTCGCATTTAATTGTGAACCAGTTCGATGGTGGACTACATACTAAAGAAAACTTTCTGCGTTTGAATGGCCATTGTGATATCACTGACCTTGTAATTAGTACTAAATCACAATTTTCGGCTGGTTATTGTGTAGTGTAGTCGATTTTGCTTGTTTATCATATTAATGCTACATTACAATATCTAACAATAAAACTTTAATCACAAATCTACCTAACCCGAGCTACATGTCAAATTAGCCGCCATGTCCATATATAGCCTGTTGGTTAACTATGTGGAGCATCAGATGTTTGCCCGAAGGGCGGTTGGAACAAAACTACCGGCAAGTTGGTTGTCTTCTTTACAATACATTTAGTTTAAGGTGGTGAAGTAAAACTAACTTTATAATCAAACTAAACACATATATTAATGTCGATTTACCGTTGGGCACCAGTTTATCTGACTGCATGTGTTTTAACACTTTCGGTGTTTCCAATTCACGAAGCTAAATATCCCATTAGCATTTACCAAAATGCATAAAGCAATTTTCTAAGCTTGATTCTTTTAAGCTTGATTTTCATCTACCTTTACCTACACTTGGGTCTTTTAACAAGTCACAAGTTTTTTTTATAATTTGATTTTAAATAGGTTTTATGTAGCCTAAATTTGTAAGGAAGAAGTTATGCCAGTGCTTCTCAACTGGTGCGCCACAGAGGTTAGCTAGGTGCGCCACACTTGCATTTCGTGAATTTACGACAGAGTGTGAATAGATCATAAACTACTAAATGGTTAGTGTCTAGTTCGTTCTTTTCCATAATAAAGTTAGTTCTACATTACTTTCGAAAAGCAAGAGCGCTCAAGAAACAGTAATTTCGTTATGTAGAAAATTCGGTAATGAAATTATTAAATTAATCTTTTAATTTTCCATATTTTTCCTAAATTGTTTGAGTATTTAGCTTATTGTTTAGTCTCCCTTTGCCAAGTGCGCCCGATCGTTTCCTTATTGGTCTCGGGTGCGCCACGAGGTCAAAAAGATCGAGAACCACTGAGTTATGCATACAATATATACCTAGACCTAAATGTAGTCTAATACGCATATATCGATTAAATATATCAACTCTTTACTGCTGCAAACTACATGCTGTAGTACGGTCGTCTGGCCGAATGGTTAAAGCGACGGACACACTTACCGACTCCTACAAACTGCAAAAGTGGTACTGGTGACGGTTCGAAACGTGGCTCGCCCTGGCTCATTTTATTCACGTTTGAACCGCTATGGTGTTGCGTGGTTGATGCGAATAAAAGTAAACCTGACGTTACTAACAAACAATGATATGATTTTACATTTTCCAAATGTTGCAACAAAATTCGGATTGAATGTTAATGTTTTATCAAAACGCACTGCAACAGCTCCTTTAACCCAATGGTAAGCGCGATCGAACGATTGTACCTGTGATAACACCGCTTGCGTTTTCCAATTCACATAAATAAAACTAACATCTTATTTCAATCTGACGCTTGCCCGTGTGAACTACTACTAAACGACCACCAGTCGACTTTCACTTACAAGCAAAAAATAGGGAATAATTAAATAGAATTTGGATTTTACTGACGCGGTGTCCGTTTTTCCGAATTACTTTTTAATGTGTAACAATGACGTGATACAATGACTGTCCTTCTGCCGTTTCCTTTCTTTTCTTCATAAAATATCTGTCCTTTTAAACACCTTACTTTTACGAAGCAAGAACGAAAAAATCCTACCGTTTAGTCTGGCGGTTTAGTGCGACGCCAATTAACCAAAAGGTTGCAGATACGAAACTGGGCGCTAACTAGCCGGTTGTGCCCTTGGGTAAGGCACTTAACGGACATTGCCTGAACCCAGCGGAATAATGGGTTCTACTAAATGGAAGGAACGTGTGAGTCATACACAACACACTGCTATAGATCCGGTAACCCGACGGTGGACGCGAGGTGATCTGACCATTGCCCGTGTGTTAACCTCATTGATTTTTACATCCACGGGGATAAACATGAATATCCCATCCTAAATAAACAGAATCCTTCCCAACCTTAGTCTTGTGCACCGATTGAAACGACATAAACACCAATTGTTGTGGGAAGGTAATCACAGTTGTTACATCATAGGCATCCTCCACCCCAGTGTTGACCAATTTAATTCGTAGTTTTGCAGCAGTCCTGTACTTTATATCCAAAGTTGACGTTGGGTTTCTGATTGAGTAACATTGCGTTAATAAAGAAACATTTACAAAGAAAGTGAAAATCCTAAAGAATTTTGCCATCTTTTAAAAACTATTGAAAGTGCAGTTTCTCAGTGGAATTGTTTTTAGTTTTGTGATAAGTTTACAACTAAACCCCCTTTACTAATGAGCCACTGTACTATTAAACCCCTTTAAAGCTAAACCTCTTTACACTTGAACTCCTTTAAGAGAACTTGTGTACAAATGGTTTAGTTCATTGGCCCAGGTAAATAATATAATGTGATACTGAACATTAGGTCGATTGGTTTTTATTATAAACAAATTTTGATTGATACTAACTATAAGAAAATAAATAAAGATTTAAAATATTCTATAAGATTTTGATGTCCAACATACCCATTTTGGTCAACAAGTGTGGAGGTCATTGAAAGGTCAGTTGAGCATTGTGTTTTCTCACAGAAAGTTTTAAATGGAACAAGTTTGATGACGTCTTGACTGGTGTACCTGCGTATCAAGTGTGGTTCAGTGTATTCATTATTCCCCAGTATAAAATAATGGCAAACAAATCAAATTACGACAAAGGAACAGAAAAAACATTAAAACGATCATTAAATCACATCATTTAAAAAAGAAAATGATTAAATAAATACAGCGCACGCGACGCTAACTAAGCGATAAAATAAACAAATATTAAGACCAAACGATATATTATGTTATCACTGGTGGTAGTTTAAAGTATCTGTGCCACACAAGATAGAAATGCACGAAGCAATGTAATATTGGCATTCGTCAAAATACCCCTTATCCACAATTAGTCTGTAACATTATAATAATATTACAATGTTTTGTTACACACATTAATCCACTTTTAAAGTTTTAAACTGGATTTAAAAAGTGCTTGTTGTGAATTTTCAGGGACAACAGCTGGTTTCGATCCCACCATGTTCCAAGTGAAAGTCAAATTCTCAACCATTCAGTCAAGGGTTTAGTGGAAAATCATATGGATACGTTATAATATGACATTCGCATTGCTGTAAACTTTTGTTACTACGGGTGCAAAATGCTTGATTAAATGTACATGTTAGTATGGTGGTTATGTTTAATTATCTGTGTAAAAGTCGAATTGAACATGCTTGTAAATGCAAACATGGGTATGAAGGTGAAATTCTGTAAAATGTTTTCTACTCCTGGCATCCCTTTACACTTATAACTTAAAATGTGAGTTGTACAGTAGACTTCCCATGTTTACATTGACCATCATAACAACTTTTTTTTTACCGGGCCCTGTTTCGAACCTATATTGGACTTGTTGCTAAGACCGTTTTTTTGTATGTGGGTTAGTGTATGTATCGGTCGCGTTAATCATTCGGCCACACGACCGTACAACAACTATATTTTATCCCTCCGCAACCACCGAGTGGTAGAAAATGACTCACAAGAAGATAAATATCCGTAATAATAAATATTCAACTTACATATCTAAGATTGGGTTCAGAAAAGGACCCTTTTTGCTTTTCCGAGTTTTATTTGTAAATGTTAAAATTGAAGATTCATTCCAAGGGGAAATCCCTGAACTGATATCGCTTGCATCTTGATTTGGGAGTTGAATTTCAAAATTTTCGAAACTTTCCAATTTTTCATGGGAGGCAGCTGATTGGTTAGTGTGATGGGCGTCGTAAGGGGTGGAGTGATTGTGACTAGGTACGAGGTCATAATGGAGAGTGAGGTTAGCTGGGTTCATGAGGTCCCTCGCTGAAGGCTGAAATGGTTTTGTTTTATGCTGTGCAACCACGAAATGTAATATTAACAAAAAAGTTACGCCCACTACTAGAAAAAGAAGGTAGTGGTGCTACACAAAACAACAAGGTGTTAATTTTTTTCAATTTGATTGAATTAGCAACTCAAATGCACCCTTTATTGTGGCTTATAAGTTGACACAGTTTTTTAAATGCACCAAGCTTTGTTATTCTGCCCAAAGGTTGTGAAAATGTAACGAACCTTCATATAAAGTGAGTAGTTGGTGCATGAAAAGTGAGGCTGCTTTGAGACTAGCACTGTGGACGCAACATATTCCATATTATTGGACGAGAACAAAAATCTTTGACGGTCTCTTTCAGGGTCGGCAACCAGCACGTATTTTAAAACTGTAAATTGTGAGATAATAAATCGAGAATTTCAAATGAGAATTTCAATGATTTAAAAAAATTATAAACGATTTATTTGAAGATGAATTTATATCCCTGAAGTGATTAATGGGTTCTACTAAAATTGAAGTTACGTGTGATTTATACACAACATACTGCAATAGCTTCACTAACCCAATGGTGTACACAAGGTAATCTGACAAATGCTTGTGTTATAATACCTTAAGGTAAAGATGACCATTCTATTTATGATCAACTTTAAATAACTTCAATAGGTATAAGGAACCTCAGGATTTATCCTTACAAATAAAAAACTTTAATCGGTGTTATCACTTATCATACAGGCAAATTTACATCAAATTCTTCTACTATTTAAACAAATGAACAATAACATTTCAAATTGCTTAATCTGCTGTATGGCAACTGAAGAATTTTACGTATACTTGTTCAAATGAAATTTTATTTTAAAAAAGGCACTGGAGATTTCTTAATAAGTATGAAAAATATATTGTTAAAATATAAAATATATTTGTTAAAATATAAAATATATTTGTTTATTGTTGGTCCACATAATATTTGCTTTATAAAATTTCTACATCACACCAGTATTACCAATGTCAGAATCAATAGAAACCCCAGTAAATGAGAAGCACAGATCACAAATGAAGCAGCCGTAAGATCCAGTTCGTCCCGCGCATGGCGTTCTTGGGTCTATCTGTCCCGATGTCCTTATATCCACACTGATATGGACAACAGGTCTGGTCAGTAGGATCATCACACTGTCATTGCCGGGGCTACCAACTAACAGATCTGTGAAGAGGGGCATTTAAGATTGTGGCTAATTAGATAGAGGAATCAAAAAATCCATTTGTGGATAATTAAAGTAAAAACAAACAAATGACAAGGTTATCTTAAATCGTTTACATGTGTGTGATTACACTCATGACAATAAAAAATGTCGGACCGGTTAGTCTAGTGGTTTAGTGCGACGCCTTTCAACTGAACAGTTGCAGGTGCGAAACTGGTCGCTAGCTAGCGGCTGTGTCTTTGGGCAAGGCACTTAACGGACATTGCCTGAACCCAGCAGAATAATGGGTTCTACCAAACTGAAGGAACGTGTCTATCATATACAACAGACTGCAATAGCTCCAGTAACCCGACGGGCAATCTGACGATTGCCCGTGTGATAACCCCCTTGGTTTTCCCATTCAGCGGGCTAAACATGAATATACCATCGCCAACCCCATCCCTTAATAACATTAAAAAACATGCAATGTTGCCTAGAAGACATTGAATAGTTATTTCAAGGAGGGTTTACGTCTCGACTGTGGAAAAATGTGAATCAGATGATTCTCTATAACAATTCAGTTTGTATAAATTCAATAGAAATATATTTCCAAACCATGGTAGCCATTGTTGTCAAAATCGATCTTCCCAGTGATGGATTGCCCAAACATGGATGGTTTGGATCCAGGCAAGATGTTTAACATGTTTGGGGTGATTCTCTGGGCAGGTTTGGTGGAAATACCAGCTTGACAGCCATGATAGATGTAGATGGTGCCATGCTCTTCCAGTGTTGCAGAGATAACAATATCTGAGAAGAGTTGCGCATCACTGAAAAGCTCAATGGTGAATAATTGTGTAAAGAAAGGAACTTATTAGAAAACAGTTTATGTTGTTGAGTTAAGTCATTTTATAAGTGATGTGGATGAACTTTAACTCATTTATAATTGACTACTTAAATAATAATCGTTTCAAATAATACTTTATAGAAAAACTGAACAGCTGAATTCTTTCTTTTGATTGTACATTCTTAATTTCTATTTAAATATATGAGATATCTTTACTGTTATGCAATTAGCATTGCTTTTAAAGATTATCTATTTTACTTACGACTCTTTGTAACAACAAATAAAACTAAATCCTACAAAATTTGACTCGCAAACTCTGTAAACTAATAAGAGTTAAAAGTTTTAGGCAAAGTAATTTCAAAGTAAAGTAGAAACCTTGGAATCCATCCAGGTTAAGATCCCCGACTGCTGAAATGGTTGAACCAAATCTCGAAAAAGGAACTTCTGATCCTTTTAACACAAAGCTTGGATTCTTTGCCTTTGACACAAAATGAAAAGAACTTAGAAATTAGAGGGGATCAAATTGAATAGAAAGGTTTACCGGAGTTACATTTTCTAATTTTGTTTTTGATTTACTAATAAAATATAAAATTAATCTGTTCAAAACGATTTGAAATTGAACATTGTCACAACTGTTTTTCTGTTTAAATCTAACTAAAAAAGACATGGTTTAGAGAACACAAATATCCTGACAAGTTCATTATCCTGACACTTAATTGGAAGGTAAAAAGTTATCAAATAAAGAGTGCACTGCAATAGCTCAGGCAACCCCACTGTGAGAACAAAAATCTTACCATTTCTTGTGTGATAATGACTGTCATTGCCTGACTCATCAAATAAAAGTAAATATTCTTTACAATTTACCCCAGAATGACTACACAGATAATTAAAACAACAAGAATTTAACCTAAAACAATGATATAATTATTGATACCTCTTTGCCCAGCAACACATTGACATATCTACCTGTTGCATGGCTTTGTGATATTACATTATGAGACAAATTTGTTAAAACTCATAAATATAATATTAACCCTGTAAAAATGCTTAAAAGGGCGTTCAAGCCCAATTTATTGAGTACTAGTAACAGGCTACACCCAAAGTACCCACCATGTTACTGCCTCCCATATAAACGTAAACCCTCCCCACATCTCCGTACTGGGTGGAATAAAGGGGGGCTCCGATCATGAGGTCATCGAAGCCGTCAGCGTTCACATCTTCACTGCACAAGGTGGCGCCAAAGTACTCGGAGAACTGTGGGTAGTGTCAGACGTAACATGGTTACAGGTTTAAATCACACCACCGACACTATATAGCCATGAACCCTGAATAGTCTTAAAATAAAACAAGCAAAACACCCTTTAACACCAGTTGGGGCAGATGCAAAGTGTTGTATGGAAATCAGTTAATGGTGGCTTTATTTATTCTTATGTATAATCATTACTCGTTTTCAAGGTTAACAACATTTTCAAGGGGAAACTATATTATTTATTAATGTGTCCTTTAAAATGACATTTAAGAAAATTTCTTTAAAAGGACAAATTTAAGAATGTATATTTCCCTGGTTATGAGCTTTATGGAGTAATATCCATAGAAAAGTATTTATGGGATTGACTTGAGGCTCAAGACAAACCCACACAAACAAACCTGAGCCCATGCAGCTAGTTTTGTTGCAATGAAAACAACAGTCTCATTGTAAATTGTTTGTTGTTAGACTGGTTAACTTAAATATTAGTCATAGAGTCAGCCAAAGGGTTGTTGGATAGAAACCAGGCACTGGCTGGACAACTTTGTCCTTGGGCAAAGCATTGAACGAACATCTCTGAATTGGGCTTAACAGAAACTAAATTAAAATGTTCTGTGCTTTAGTAACCCTAGTGGTGAATCTGGTGATTAGGTTAATTCTGTATACGAGTCGCCAATCTTAGCATCCAATCATAATTTTTTTATCGAGCTCAGCCAGGATTATTTTTACCTTTTTGTTCAGTTCCGATTATTTTTTTATTTTTTACCTTTATTTTATTTCTATTTCGTTATTGTAATTCGGTATATCGCATTTAGCCACACGACCACCCATTTAGCCACACGAACACCCAACCACATTTACCAACCTGTTGTCCAACGACATAATGACGTCCTCTCGTGGCTGGATCGACAAGAGAATGGTAGATGACCACTGCCCCGTTACCATGAAAACGAGGAGCACTGGACGCAACGAAGCTTCCAGCATTTGGCCCGAAGAAGTTCCCACTTGTCACAGCATACCCTGTGATGTCATAAGGGTAGTCTTACACATAAATTAATGATTCACATTAAGTCTGTTTAGGGATGGGAAAATACAAGGCTATTATGGTGTTTGCTAAAATATTGTGAGTCTCGCTGCCCTTAACCTTTTCAGTTTGTAAGTTATTTCAATGTATTTCTTGCCCGAGGGGCAAAACCAACTAGCCAGCGACTAGCTTCAAATGTGGTTAACATTATACTGGACAGACTGCAGAGTGTTGAACTAATAAAAAAGGTTAAAAATGACACAACCGGCTACAAGTCTTAATGGCTGCAGCAAAATTGATCCAAACACTGAAATCACATAAGACTCTAACATTGTAAACGCATCAATGTTTAAACATAATTACCGAGGTAACTCTGCTGCAGGTTGTCTGTTAGCGCATGTTTGAGTTGGGATATTGTTGGAACATCAAACTCCCCAAATATTACCGACTTGGCGTGTACCGTGTTTGGGGATTCCCCACTAGTATTGTGGTGCAACACATCTGTTTCAAATGTATTGGACATCATTAAAACTATCTCACTTAAACAATTAATGCTTGATTTTATTACTAACAAAAAGTAAACAAAAAATCAAGCATTTAATAATGTTATAGAATAGAATGCTCATTTTTTATCCCATGAATGGGATATGCAAGGAGCATTATCACTCGTATAATTGTCAGATTACTTTTTTTGCATTGTCGGGTTAGCAGAGCTATTGCAAAGTGTATGATTAAGACGTTCGTTTAATTAGTAGAACCCATTAATCCGCTGGGTTCAAGCAATGTCCATGAAGTGCCTTGCCCAAGGACACAACCGACTAGCTTTTTTAAATATAAACTGGATTTAAAATAATTGAATTTGAACATAAATTTATACAATGTTTACATAAGATGATACAAGATTTAGTCACAGTCAGTTTATTAATTTTTCTTTTAGTTAAACAACATCAACATATTATTTTAACAACTATAAAAATAAAGATGACTTGTTCCATTCATGACAAAAAGTGTCAAGAGATTTTGAAAAGACAACTTGAGTTTCATACCTTCATGATGCAGATGGTGGCTGCTATTGAATGCCTGGGAGAAGTTCTGGATAAAATGAAGATTTATTAAAACTATTTGTATATCACAAATGGGGCAGCCACCAGGCTTAGATGGATTCAAAGTAATGACTCAATGTAATCAAAGATTCAAAGCAATAACTCTCTAAAACTGCCACGTAGTAAAAATGCTTAACAAATGACAATTACAAATTTAATTGTTTTAATGCTTGGGAAATTTTCAGTTGTGTACTTAAAGTATTTTGCAGTTGCTATTTTAATTCAGTTATTCTAAATTGAGAACTGATATCTGGAATATTAGGCAGGTGGAATAACTACATGAGAATTCATCAGACTACCTTAGTTTAGATCCTAAAACACTTTGCAGTAGCGCAAGACATTGAGCTCGTTCTTATAACTCCAGACTGGAAAGGTTGTAGGATCGAAACCAGCTGTCAGATAGTTTGTTGAGTTCTTTCTTAAGGCAATTACTAGTCCTAAACCCAGTACATTATTGGGTTTAACAACAACAAGCATTGCCTTTACAGTAATCAACATATTCCAATAGCTCCAGCTATATGTGGAGGGTAATTTGACAATTACCCATGTTATAACTTACCCTGCTTTGTCCCACCACACAACAAACATCCCCCTGACTTTAGTTCCCCATGCCCATATATGGCAAGGAGTTGGGTACGTAACCTATAACTTGGGGTTATGTCCTATATGAAGGG
>CH002979.1:622731-638537 GCA_000149265.1 Ciona savignyi | reverse complement strand
AAATTTAAAAGAATGAAGTCAGTTAAGTTAAAGGAATGTTTAAAATGACTTTGTGAATTTACAGTAAATTTTGTTTGAAACATTGAAACGAGTTTTTGAAAAGTTTGAGGCCGAAATACAGTTTTATTGGTTAAAATTATCATTGTCAAACAAACTATTGGTGGATTCAAATGAAGATGTTAACAGAGTTTGAGTTTCCAACCACTCTCATGTTCCTACCTTGTTATAGTGGATGGAGAAGCCCAGTTGGCATTGTTGAAGGTTTTCCATAGATTCGTTTGTGTGGGAACCTTTGGGAGCAAATATGGTGGCTGTGTTAAAGCTCTTAAACAGTTTACTAAACTGATGTTATGCATTATAAAATATTTGTATGTAACTGGGAAGACAGCTGGTGTGCTAATCCATGGAAGCTTAGAGCAGATAGACAGGTGTTGTGCTTATCTATGGAAGATTGGAACATATTAACAGGTGGTATGTTTATCTTAGTGGATTATCAATAAAAAGTTAGATCACACAAACATGCGTAACAAAGCACAGACAGTCTAGCTCAATCAGTAAGTATGTTGTCCTTATGCCTTAAGGTTGTTGGATCAAAACCAGTCGATTGGTACATGGTTGTGTGATGGACACTTAGTGGGCATTTCTGAATATACTGGATTAACGGGTTGTACCAAAAACAGTAGCAATGAGTTAATCATATACAAAACACAACAAGGCTCTGTGATCTCATGATGGGTGCAAAGTAATTTGGTGACTACCCATGTGATAATACCCCATGCAATGTGATATGCACCCCACCCACGAAGATAAAACACAAAGACATCAAACCTCACCTTCCAAACTTCCGATCGACACGGAACTCCGCAGTTTGTCCCTCACCTTCTCCAACTCTGAGAACTTTTTCACAGCGAAGAAGTTCCTGCGATCTCCTGCGATTTGAACGAGTTCAGTCTCGTTGAACTTCCCCACTCCGACTGCGAGGATGGAGATGTTGGACGATCGTGCAATCACAAGTTGTTTCCTGGATGGTTTTGGATGGTTTGTCGTGTTTAATTCGACCGCCTGTGGTCTAAGGCAATTAACATGTGTGCTGCTGGACCGCCAAATGATGATGCAAATCAATTGCAATTTGGTCTAAGGCAATTTGATGCAAAGCAATTAAATCGTGGCGGCAAACTCCTGCCGAGTTAAATCCGGATTTGTATTTTACTGAACGATTTTTCAACTCATCAACATTAGGATATTCATGATTATCCATGTGAATGTGGATATATAAATCAAATTCCTGGTGTATTTCATTTAAAGTTTAGTTTTTTAGTTTTTTTTTGTTTCCACGATGAAAATACAAAGCAGGACCCCTGATAAAAATTTAGAAAACGAGAAAAAACGGCAAAACACAGTCGTTAGAACACGTTTAAAAAACCAATTAGTTAAAACACAGTTATCACACATGCAATCATCAGATCACCTTGCACCCATCGCCAGGTTACCATAGCAATTGCAGAATGTATTTTGTATGATTAAGATGTTATTTTAGTTTTAGTTTCACAAATAATTCCATTGGGTTAGACATTGTCCGCTAATTGCCTAGCTCATGGACATAACCATATAGTCATCAGTTTGTTTTGATTCAACAACCAAAAGAGTCTGCGGGACTTTTTTTGAGTGGTGATATGAGCGAAATAGTTGCTGGGAATTGGGGGTGGGTAGAGATGGCGCAGAACCGTGAAGTGAGCTAGGTATAATTTAATTGTTTTTGCTTCTAATAACTCAAGAAACACAAAATATAGCAAGATATAAGCGGTAAAAAACAGCAAAAGCCATTATGATGTACTCATCATGGAAAAAAAAAAAAAAAAAATTAAAGAAAATATTTCAATGTGGCCAAAAAATCATGGTTAATTGTGGACACTTAGTTTAACCACATTTAGACCAAAAAGTTTAACTCACAATTAAAAAACTTATTTTTTATAAGTCATTTATTTGTTGTTTCTTTCATCTTAAAGGACTTTGCTTACTCCAACATTGGTGTGTTGTCCCTTGTAGTTGCTCCATCTGTCAGGAGGATTATCATCTTCTTTGCGTCACTTCTTGATTTGTTCCCCGTCAGCATCTCGTTCGCTATCTTGAACGCGTAACCTGCAATTTGATTTGTATTCGTCCGATTAGCTTGGTGCATTGCCTTTCAGCCGAAGGGTTGTAGGTTCGAAACTGTTCACTAGATAGGCCTAGTCAGTTGTGTCCTTGGGAAAGGTACTTTACAGATATTGTCATGCGTTTTCAAATTAATCGGGATAAAAAAATAAATATCCCTAAGTCTATTTTATAGCGTCTCGAGACTCTAGATTCGAACGATAATTCTGGTAATTAGAGTATTCAAATATTAATTTAGAAACTAATTCAGGTAGAACATCCCTAACAGAAACCCAAAGCCACAATGACCCCCCCCCCCGCCCCCACCTGTGTATGTCTTCCCAGCCTCATATGGAAGGTTCGTTAATATCCTGGTCATCGCTGCTTTCTTACTCCGGCCATCCTCATGGTATTCCCCGAACCCAAGATCAATTACCTTCCGCGTCATCACTGGGGAAAGCATACGATGACGATGACCATATATATGATGTTAATCTAGATGACAACTTGACAACATTGTTTTGTCGGATTTATATGCATAACATTTTTTATGTGGATATAATAGAAGATTTATCATACACAACACAATGAAATAGCTCAAGTAACCCGATGGTTCCCATTTACAGGGATAAACAGACCTAATCCTCCTTGTCAAAATAGATTGTTTGGCACAAAGCTTAAGATTCTTGATGATCCCCGCATGCGGTAACATAAATTCAATACTGACAAATATTATCTTAAATATGGATTTCAACTTACGTTTGCTGCTGTAAACAACGACCCCAACATCTTGCTCAGTTAATCCAAGATTAAAGCTTCGAACGATATCTCGCAACCATCGTTTCACCTTTTGGAAGTTGCACTGATTCACGCTCCCTGATTGGTCAACCAGCAACACAATGTCGATTTTTCCACGAATGCATTCTTAAACATTAAATATTAGAAATAAATTTGCAATTGAAAAGAAAACTTATGAATCTGTTGGGTTAGTGCATCTCCTTTCAGCTGAAGTGTTGCAGGTAACGAAACCCCGGGCAGTTAGTCTGGTGGTTTAGTGTGGCGCCTTTCTACCGAAAGATTGCAGATTCGAAACTGGTCGCTAGATAGTTAGATGTTTCCTAGGTCAAGACACTTAACAGACTTTGCCTGGGTTCTACTAAATTTAAGAAACGGGTGTATGATACACAACACACTGCAATAGCTCTGGTAACCCGGCGATGGGCGCAAGGTGATCTGACGATTGCCCGTGTGTTAAAAATACTTTATTTCTTTAGTTCAAATTAAACTTAAACACTGTATTTATATACTATTTAAAACACCAGGATTTTAATTGAAAAAAAGAAACATTTGAACCCCCCCAAAATAAAACACAACCCTAGGAATCGAAACCTTTGTCAAATACCTGTGTTTCCTTATTTAGCACATGCAGGAGAAAATGTAGTAAAACACACCACTAGATGGGTTATTTATCATGTACCAACCTTGTTGTATAGGGTTGTGTTTATGGATGGCTCGTACGTGTGTGTCGTTGGCTTCAACCTCATAACAAGCACCGTTTGCCTCTCTTGCATAACCGCAGTTGTGTTGCCATAACGGAGCGCACGTCTGGGGGACATCACTTTCAATATATATAGGATAGAATATATATGTTTACCCCGTGAATGGGAAAACCAAAGGGGTTAACACTCGGACAATCGTTAGCTTTAATTTGGTAGGACACATCATTCCAAGCTAGGTGCTTATAGTTAAACAAAATTTTTAGGTGTTTAATATTGTTTATAAATTAGAAAAAAATAGTAAAATTATTTTTAGTTTACAGTGCTGACGGTTTAATTAAGAATTACATTTGTTTTATAAGGACACTTCAACCAATGACGCATATTATATTAGAATAATTGAAAGTTCTGTTGTATTAGAACAGAGACCATGCATTAAGGATTAGACAAGAACATACAGGTTCCTGGTCCAATCTCAAACCACTTGTTATGTGTGTAATGTATTTGGAAAAAGCTTTAGTCAAACCAGTGAATCAAACCAGTGAATCTAAATTTGTTGATTTAAAACCTCAAATTAAATTAAAAACTAAATACACAGCAACCCGAATATGCACATGAGGACAACAATCATTGTCCCACACACCGAGATAAAAAGCATCTTATTATAGTTTTACATTTTTAACATATAACCTTTTTTCCAGTTTTTTCCAATTTTTACATTTTTTAATATCGATCCTAACCTTTCAGCTTTTCAGAAAACAACTAAATCCTTGGCCGTCTGACCAAGTAGCTTGGTTGGTTAATGCATTGCCTTTTAGCTGAAAGGTTGTAGGATCGAAATTAGTTTCTACCTAGTCTGTTGTGTCTTCGGACAGGGCAATTATCAGAAAATGCTTCAACCCAGTAAATTAATGGTTTCTACTAAAATTTAACCATACACAACACATTGCCATAGCTCTATAATAACCCAACGGTGGGTAATCTGATGGTTACCTGTGTAAAAAACTTTTCCAACAGGATTTGCAAGGTAATCTAAAACACATGGACAACCCATATCCTATCAGCTACAAATTGATAAATCAATAACTGGGGAAGCACATTTAAATATTCAACTTCCACGATTGCATGCACTTCAGAATGGTAATCAATATTATGAGAAAAACTGCAAATGTTTACAACACCGTAAAACCCAATACTGTATTAAAAACGCTTTGGATTATAAATTCATGTTTGGAATATTAAAATAAGAACATACTATATTAATGCATGGCTAAAATAGCTTTATAGTCGTCAAATCACAGTAACATTTAATACAAATTAATAATTTGGGTGAAACGAAACTAAAAAATAAAAAAGAGATTTGGTGTAAGATCATTTGTAGCATCAGCAGTTTGTAGGGTTATAGAAAGGTCTTAAACACAGTGGCGGTAACTATTAAAAGGTGGCAACGCAGCAGGTATTAGTGGATTATATTGTTGTTTGATACTTCCTGTTTACCTGGGCATTCATGCACAGCTACAGGAAATTCCCGATTATTTGACGTAATAGAAACGTGCTTACCCGTTGGATACCCGTTGGATTTCGTTGATTTACCCGTTGATTTACCCGTTGATTTTCGTTGATTTGTTACCCATTGGATTTCTTACAAGAGGTTGATACGCTATGTATTAACTTCAAATTTGCTGAGTAATGTTATTTACATCCGTGCTTATCAACATGATAATTACCTACACAGTAGCCAAAATATTGTATTCTGAAAATTATTAGAATTTCCAAAGACTTGACTAATATGTAACATATGGCAAAGACTAACCTTATAAAATATTGATTAAAAACACCCGTTTAACTATACAGTGTTGGTATGGTTTATATAAAGGTGGTTTGTAATTCCAATCATATTTTAGCATAATTAAGGTGAACAATTCTCAATCAAAATAGAATATAAAAATTACTTAGGATGACGAATGTTAAGTGATTATATCCGAATTATCATTTATATCATTTTATAACTTTATCATTGGACGCCTAACCCACTTATGCTAGTTTTAAAATCAGGTTACTGGTATGAATCTCCTTTCTAGAAATATTCGATTCGAATACAATAATATGTTGAATTAGAAGTGCTCATAATTGAACAAAATACATTTATATTTAAATTAGTCAATTGCTATAGTTAGCCAGACGTTGCCGCAAAACCTAACGAACATAAATAAAATTATGCAAATTAAAAAAATTATTTTAATTAAGCCTTAAAATATAAATTGTGCCAAAAATTGTTACATGGCCTACTATAATTTGCGATTGCTACAACCATTTGTTATTTCTTTTTACAAAAATTTGCATTTTCAACCACTTAAAGCAAATTTCCATCCACTTAAACCAATAAAAACACAGCACAAACAGCCATACAATAAAACACAATCGAATAGCGGTAGATTTCGAAGAACTCACCGTCAATGACATGACATTGTCACTTGTTCCTCTTCCAGCTAAATTCAGCCCGATCGACTGTTCAGCCTCAATCACGTCCACATTCTTATCTTCGACTGTAACATTCGTTGAAAACGTGGTTTGGTGTGAAAATAATCAGGTCAAAGGCGGATGGTTAGGATAGGATATTCATGTTTATCCCCGTGAATGGAAAAACCAAGGGGGTTATCACACGGGCAATCGTCAGATCACCTCGCGGCCATCGTCGGGTTACCGGAGCTATTGCAGTGTGTTGTATATGATAGACACGTTCCTTTAATTTGGTAAAACCCATTAATCCGCTGGGTTCAGGCAATGTCCGTAAAGTGCCTTGCCCAAGGACACAACCGACTAGCTAGCGACCAGTTTCGCACCTGCAACCTTTCGATTGAAAGCGACGGACGCACTTAATCGCTAGACCATTGGGCCGGACTTAACCGCTAGACCATCGGGCCGGACCTGGTTATAGTGCCAGAGTTTAAAAATAGGGATTACACACCACAATGATTATATTATGATGTTACATGATCATTATATTAGTCAATCACCTGGCTACAGTTGGGTTACATATTGTAGTATGTGCTTATTCTAAAGTTTAGGTAAAAATTATGTTTTATTTCACTTGGTTTAACCCTTTTTTTCTTATTTGCCTTTCCAAAGGACAGATGCAACATACAGGTGGTGGGTTATGAACACGCAACCATCAGGCTATCAATCATATTCTACTGACCAACCCACATACCACTTGAATGCTACATCCCGGATCCATAATAGCTCAGGACGCTGGAGTAATGGGCATTCTATGGCCTAAATTCCTGGTCCCGGAGCTACCGTGGACCAGCATATACTAATGAATAAATGAACCTACATACCACCAACCCCATGGTAAAATCCGAATTCACTTTTACCTCCACATGGGATGTTTGATACATTAATATCTGCCAACACTACGTCTCCGAAGCCGTAGCATTTTCGGGGAAACCTGGTCCCTTTGTACTTGTACACCACAGCTTTGAAATACAGCTGTGAAACGGAATTAAGAAACTGTCATATTAGATATCATTTAATAATCTAAATAAAAAACACAGTGTACATATAATATAAAGGCTAGATTTTCAAGGTTTTTAAAACGTCTCAATTAACGTCTCAAAAATCAGGTTTTTGTATTCTGCAGGATCTATTAAAAAATAAAAAAACATTGCATCCACTTTCGTAAAGACCAAAACAAGAGTTTGATGACTTAGTAAGTTACAATGTATTTAAAATTATTTGAAGTAGCTTATAAGTATTGTTTTTGTTTTTTTAATTTTTTGAGCTAGGAATAAAAAAAGCACCCATCTACGAAGCTAATCTGTCGGTCTAGCTAAAATATCATAAAGTCAATCAAACCTTGTAAAATCCATTAGATTTCCCAGTTATATTAAGTTCAGTGTGGTTCCAGTATTCACTAGCAAATTGCCGGAGTCCATTATACTTAAAGAGTCTCTTCTCTTTTCCTGTTTCCATATTTTTCATCCATACTATCAGCGATCGATTTGCGTTTTCTATTTTTTGCCGATCTAATTCCGAGTAAGCGTTAAAGCAGAAACGCAGACATTGCACCAAGCCTTTCTTCATTGCGATTGGTTGCGAAACTAAAATTGTCTTTTTAGAATAAGCATTTTTGGTCACTTTGGAGTCGGCGTTCAAATAGTAATCTGTCAGATAAACATGAAAGTTAAAAAGCTATATAAAGAAGCTAGTTACAGAATCTGCCTCAAAGGAAAAGTTTTATTTATTTAAAAATTGTATTTAAATACATCTTTAAATTTGTTGTCTTACAATGGGACAGATGATAAAGTGATTATAAGAAACCTGATTTTCATGTTTTATCCCAGTAAATGGTAAAACGCAAGTTGTATTATCGTAAATACGTAAGGTAGCATTCCCACATGGGCAATCATCACATTACCTTGTGGCCACCGTAGGATTCCTGTTGTTGCAAAGACATTAAAATGCACAATTATTTCAGATTTTATTGACAGATTTTCTTCTCATTTTTTATAAGCTCTAACCACTGAACTAAGTAATTTTACTTTTACTCTTTTAAAATTAGGTTTATTGGGCACATCTGTTCATCTTTTTTTGTTATCTAATATATCTTTTAATAACAGCTCACTTGTTTTAACTACTGTAATTTTGCTGTTTTTTGCACCTTTTTTAAATCTTTTCTTTATGGCCATTATAAAGCAGGAGCAAAAAAGCAAACAAAAACTATAACCCCCATAAACAATGGTTAATCGGTATGTGAGCATATATCCTTCAGTTTTGAATACAAATTTCCAATTTAAGGGATTTAGAATTATTTTAGATTTCAAAGGACCGTATTTTTAACCAACCAAACAATAGCCACAATAGGGTGAACCAATTTCTTTGATAAATTTCTTAAAATAAAATATTTTTTATGTAACTGACTTTGAGAACAATGAGATTGCTGTTGTCAAGGTAAGATGCATTGAAAGAAAATTTAAAGGAACATGTACAGCATGTATCTTGTCAACAAATGTACTCACTCAATCTTACCATTAATCGTGTAATCCATGGGACCAGTCAACCGCACACCCGGGTTCAAGTTTTTAAAACATTTCCGACGTCTGATTCGATTTAAAACTTTATTGCGCTGCCCTGACCTGCAGAAACATATCAATCAACAGGATATTCATGTTTATCTTTGTGAATGGGTAAACCAAGGGGGTTAACACAGAGGCAATCGTCAGATCACCTCGCGCCCACCGTCGGGTTACCGGAGCTAGTGCAGTGTGTTGTGTATGATTCACATGTTCCTTTAATTTGGTAGAACCCATTAATCCGCTGGGTTCAGGCAATGACCGTTAATTGCCTTGTTCAAGGACACAACCTAAAATCTAGCAACAAGTTTCGAATCTGCAAACTTGAGCTGAAAGGCGACATACTAACCAAACATACAGGATGGATTGGAGATTACTTTCAGTCTGGCTTAGTCGGTTGAAGTATTGACAGCAAGTTTAAAGGTTGTTGGATCCAAACCTTGTTTTGGATTCAGGTAATAAAAAGTGGGTGATTATATGGTTGTTATTAATTTTAAATTTGGATCATTTTCTCAACCAATGTTTCCAAACATCCAACCAATCCTGATAATTAATATATAGACAATACAATACCCCATAGTGATTTGCCACTGGAAATCAGAGTTGTTGTCATGAGTGAAACCACAGAAGCCGTTGGCACCGAAATCACATGACTCCAACGCCATCGCTGGCAACTGCTCTTGAGTTTCTTAAAAAAAAAATTTGAATAATTTTTTTATGGAATAACGTTTGTTTACACGGATGGAAACACACAAGGGGCATTATGACGCAATCATAGATTAACTTGTCTGCCGAAGGGTTGTTGGATCGAAACTGGCTGTGAGCTAGTCGGTTTTATTCTTGAGAAACTCATTTAGCAGACTTCCTGAACCCAGTGGGAAAATGTATTGTAATAAAATAAAGAGAATGTCTCCATGATATACAACACACTGCAATAAGCCCGATAACACGATAGTTGCGCATAATAAGGTAATCTGATGATCCTACATTGCGTTTTCCCATTTAAAAGAATAAACCATGAATATCCCTCTATCCTAGAATATAAAAATCTTATGAGTGTCTGGAACTTGTTGAGTTGATACAATATCTAGCATTGTGATATAAGTGGCTTCAAGCTCAAATGTTAACCATAAAAATTGTGGGAATAGGAAAAAGCAATGAAACAGTACATCGCAATTTAATGGCGCATTGCTAGAAAAAAAATTAGTGGTGTGCTGTCGCTTAAGATGGACAGAATAGATTTTTCGTGTTTATCCTTGCGAATGTAAAAGACGCAAGGGGCATTCACACATGGGCAATTGTCAGATTGACTCTTGACCCACTATTGTGTTACCAGAACTATTACAATGTGTTGTGTAACGTTGACTTAATTTAATAGAACCCAATAATGCACTGGATTGAGGCAATGT
This sequence comes from Ciona savignyi, assembly GCA_000149265.1. Lineage (NCBI taxonomy): Eukaryota > Metazoa > Chordata > Ascidiacea > Phlebobranchia > Cionidae > Ciona > Ciona savignyi. Next base: position 628,424 of record CH002979.1, on the reverse strand, counting down.
CTACTAGGTGTCTCGCTTACTGCCTACTTTCTAGTACCAAACAATTCGACTGAACAAGTAAGGAAAGATGACCAACCTTCCCCTTGTGCGTCAGAATGAACTGATTGTTCCAGGTCAACCACGGAACATCGGAATGGCGACGAAATCCCCCCGATTGCTTTGCATCGGTATATAGCCCCATGTTTGGTGGGTGATGACCCAGGGGATTCCCCAGCTACAGAATACTTTGGCGCTCCAATCCAAACCCTTGCAGATATAAATTGAATTTGAAAATTTGAAATAAGTAACTTTGGTTTTGCTTGAGGAACTGCAATAGCTTCAGTAATCCGATGGTGGACGCGAGATGATCTGACGATTGCCCGTGTGTTAACTGTTAACCACCTAGTTTTCCCACCCACGGGGATAAACATGAATATCCTTTTCCTATATCCTACGTAACTTAGAAGTTTATTAAAATAAATTTTTGTGTTTTAGTAAACGCAATAACAGACTTGGGTTATAAACGTCGAAACTTCCATTTTGCTAATTCACTGAACTATCTGAGCAGTAACCAGTTAATTTTCGGTGATCGGGATTTCCCTATTTCAAAACTTTAAAATAGAAGTTCAGTTTAATATTGACTTAACAGTAACATGTCTAATCAACTTTATAAATAAGTGTATGGCTGGTGGCCTAATGGCTAACGCGACCAATACTAGTACCAACTTTACAAAATGGTGTAAGGGACGACCCCATCATGGGTTTGAACCTTAACCCGGTTAAAAAAAATTAAAAAATATCTATAAAAAAGTACGGTCGTGTGGCCAAATAGTTAAAATGACCCATACATATACCGACTCCTATATAAAACCGGACTTAGTAAAATAAAAATAAATAAAAAGAGGTGGTTCTCACGCGCCCTGAAAAGTTGAATCCAAACCAGATAAACTGTGATTCGTTAAAAAGTTAGAATATTGATCTACTCACGTGACGTCATTCTGCTTTTGAGCCGCTACCGAATAACCGAAATATGATCCAACGGTAGGTCCATTTATATGCGTCACGTGGGTTAGTGCAATGTTGTTTGCGTATGTCGTCACCAGCAGTGACAGAAAGTTTGCGAACATCATCATAGTACAGCGAGATATTAGGATTCTCATTTTGGAATTGGAAATTAAACTTTTAGAGTGAAAATTCAAAATTTGCTTCTTCAACCAGCCGAAGTGGGTGGAAATGACGACGGCAATTTCACATTCCTAACCGTACTTCAACTAAAATCGCAATTCACAAGCAACATTAATATTATTCTAAAATATAAATCATTTAGATATAATATATAGATTTTACCTAAGCAGAAAACACAAAGAAAAAAGTATGATAATCTTTATTGTATGCGAGTCACACTATCATACTGAATTGTAACCTAAAAGGCTGCCTAAATTAACTGCAGTGATATTAATTGTAAATCGGAGTAAACGTCCTAAGGATTACAAGTATTCTGACCTTGTGATAATTAAATCTTTCATATATTCTGATACATATAATCTTTCAACCCCATTCATGCTTAGTATGGGCATTTCCCCTGAGCTAACTTGTTCAATCAATTTACTGAAAATGAGTCAGTGCGGCGTTGCCTCTGTTAGTACTGAACCAAACGTAGAGTGGACCGATTTCCGCTATTTACAAAGTTGCAACATTCAAACGTAAACAATCTCAACTAGAGAGTGTCAACCACGTGTTAACCATCACTATTTGTAAAACACATGTTGTATGCCATATATTCATGCTACAGGGTCCCTAACCACAATTTGTATTTTATACACTGAGTATGTAGTTTTTGTTTCTGCAAGCATAAACGCATGGGTCCCACAGTTAACAAACCAAACTTATGTTCCATGTTTAGTTAAATAAAGAATAAACGTCGTGAAGTTACGAACATTTCAACAAAAATGTTTAAATTATAGCTTCTTTTCAAGCGCTGTAGTGAAAGAAAGCTAAATTCCCAAAACAGTTAGTTTTTCATTGTTTCAGGGAATTCCCCTGGGTTTATTAGATAAGTTTTTGTTTTTACATAAATAAGTCATGTTATGTAACAATTCTTAAAGTTTTAATCTGATTTGTCGACTTCTTGTTGGAGATGTCGGTGCGATAGGCTATGGCATGCCTGTCACAATCACAATTCAGAAACATATCTTCGTTTCATGGAAATTAACCTATAAGTAGGCCTAAATGTTTTCTTTTTTTTAATTGGAACAGAGTGTCTAATGTTTTAACATTTTACCAAATTTTAATAACATTAGAGCAGCCGTTCAAGCGCTATGGCTACAAAATCTAAGTTATTAGAAAAAAACGTTTTGGTTTTTAACGTCTGAGGGGAATTCCCCTGAATTCATTACCGAAATTTTTTGTTTCTGCATATATAGACCGTGTTGTCTTACAAATGTCCAATTTTCATTGCGATTTCATTACTCCTGTTGGTAGATGTCGAGGCGACATGGCATGCTTGTCGCAATCATGATTTAAGAACATATCTTATTTTTTGGGTATTTCCCTTGGTAATTTTAATTTTTCTTTAAGTGTTGAATCAGTGACTAATGCACTTATATTCCACGAAATCTGATTCAAATTGTATCGGTCGTTCAAGCGCTATGCCTAAAAAAGGCTATTTTTTCAGAAAAAAAAATATCGTTTTGGTTTTAACGTCCCAGGGGAATTCCCCTAGATTTATTACCCAAAATTTTGATTTCTGCATATCTAGACCATGTTGTTCAACAAATCACCGAGTTTCATTGCGATTCCATTAACCCTTCTGGTAGATGACGGGGCGACATAGCATGCCTGTCACAATTATCATTTACCAGCAAATCAGTTTAATTTTTAGGGTATTTCCCTAAGTAATTTTTTTATTTCTTTTAAGTGTTAAATCAGTGTCTAGTGCACTAACATTCCACCAAATTTGATTCAAATTGGAGCAGCCGTTCAAGCGCTATGGCCTAAAAAGCTAATGTTTTAGAAAAAAATGACCGTTTTGGTTTTTAACGTCCAAGGGGAATTTCCCTAAAATTATTACCCAAAATTATGGTCTTCTGCATATCTATGCCATGTTGTCTAAAAAATCACCAAGTTTCATTGCGATTCCATTAACCCTTCTGGTAGATGTCGGGGCGCCATAGCATGCCTGTCACAATTATCATTTAACAGCAAAAGTTTAATTTTTAGGGTATTTCCCTAGGTAATTTTTTTATTTCTTTTAAGTGTTAAATCAGTGTCTAATGCATTTACATTCTACCAAATCTTATTCAAATTGGAGCAGCTGTTTAAGCACTATGCCACAAAAAGCTAATTTTTTTATAAAAAATACCGCTTTTGGTTTTTAACCTCCCAGGGGAATTCCCCTTGATTTATCACCCAAAATTTTGGTTTCTGCATATCTAGACCATGTTGTCTAACAAATGGCTAAGTTTCATTACGATTCCATTATTCTTTCTGGTAGATGTCGGGGCGCCATGCCATGCCTGTCAAACCTTTGACGAAGAAAAAAAAGAAAAAAAAAAAAAAAAGAAAAAAAAAAAACGGACAAAAAACAATATGGTGTCCCCAATTTTTCAATTGGGACCCATAAATAAATGGCGAAAACTATAAAATGCGTGAATATTAATAATATTCATTTTCTGTATTAATATTTTACAAATTTTAATAAATCAAAAATTATCAGTAGAAAGAGCACGGTTTAATTAGAAAATTGTGAAATTTTTAGGGAATGTTGCCCCTCATAAAAGGGGTTTAACTTTTCACTTTCGTCTTCCGTTTTTTCGCGTTTTATATTTGTAGGTGAAAGAACTTTAGTTATAAACATCTATGATCGAAATAGTTTGCTTCATTGCGTTTGTCTCGTTTTACGGTAAGCACTTAATGTACATCAAACTGAGGCTACAGCTGATCGACATTTGTGACGTCATACAGTAGCTTATGGGAACTCCTGATGTATTATGGGTAATTTTTTTAAATCTTTTTTTCTTTTTTTAGGCCGATTCTCTTCTTTTCAAACTGTATATCGGCAAAGATGATTTTAAAACCGCATCTCCTTGATCAATATCCAGAAAATTCACAAATTAAAGGGTGCCTCTAAATACTACGGGATCGCTTGGAGCGCTTGATTCATTTAGATTGCTATGGAAAGTAATTCTCACCCTGTCCCTAACACTAATCTCAACCCCAGAACTAACTTTAACCCCAACCCTAACATTAATATCATGGCTTTTGTAATTACGCAGTATAGTAAGCGATCCATGCAATCCAAGCGATCCTGTAGTATTTAGAGGTAGGCTACCGCAAATTTAATACCGGTATTATATCAATACCAATGCACAATAACCCCATGGTTGACTGATTGGGTTAGGATTGGTGTTCAGGTAGAGATTAGCGTTAGGGTTGGGGTTCAGGCTTAGAGTTAATTTTCACGCAAATAGTGTGTGCAGTTTCATAGAATAAATAGTGTGTGCAGTGCATAGACTAAGCACACCACTGAATACCCAGCATTTGGTTTAGCACCCATCACATTTCGAAATGTTTTAACATCTTCATACAGAAGCGCGCTAGATATATACCGGTAGATATAATCCACAATACACCATGTGTTTCCACAAGTTACTTGTCGTTTCGCATGAACAACTCTCTCCTAGGAAAAAATTACCCATAATACATCAGGAGTTCCCATAAGCTACTGTATGACGTCACAAATGTCGATCAGCTGTAGCCTCAGTTTGATGTACATTAAGTGCTTACCTCGTTCTCGTTTTACTGCGCATTCAGTAAGAGGGGGTTTGCATAGGTTGTTTTGACGCTGTGTAACTAAAGCTTTATCATGACAAATATTGAGGCAAACACGCATTCACTGACGATTAGTGATTCTCACATCAGTACATTAATCGTTAACCAAGGTAAAGAAAGTGTGTTGTATGTAAATATGTCTTGTATAGCATGATACTGAAAACAAAGGGTGCAGCTGACTTGACTCTATGGTCTTTCGCTGCATCCTTTACTGTACATTACCATGCATTACTGTAAATACTGTATATTTGTTGAATTTGGATGTTAGCATTAGTTTAAAAATAGACCTGATATAGCCTTAAAATTGTTTTTTTTGTAATTCTTTAACTACCGGTACTTCATTAGTAAATGTGGATGATATGACTTAGTTGAGCACTGGTACTAAGAAATGCGCTTTTTTCTCTAATGTTGCCAATTTTTACAGAAGCGACTAGGGACGGAACGGTAGTCTGATTTTTCTCTGCGGGGTGGCGCTATTTATTTTTTGGAATTATCTGGGGAGTGACTTTTTTCAAGTGTTAAGCGGTATATTAATGTTAGGGTTGGGGTTAAAGTTAGTTCTGGGGTTGAGATTAGTGTTTGGGACAGGGTTAGAATTACTTTCCATAGCAATCTAAGTGATCCAAGCGGTCCTGTAGTATTTAGAGGCACCCGCGAACTGAGTGGTCTTATACTAGTTTTCGCACATACGAATCGTAATCCTCGATAGTATATTGGTTAGTGTCGCCGCCTACCACGCGGCAGACCGTGGTTCGATTCCCCCGTCGGGGAGATTTTTTTCGGCTTTTTAACTGTTTTGTTTCTTAGTTATACACAAACTCATCATAACGCCGCATTCAGCTTGTCTGAGCATTTTCGAATTTGTCCACGCATTGGCTAAAGTA
>CH002979.1:598748-622631 GCA_000149265.1 Ciona savignyi | reverse complement strand
GATGCTGGGCTGCAAAGACGTGGTTTCTAGCGAAAAGATATGCGATCTGGAGGTGCAGAGCTTCGACGGCAAGGTTTCATTTGAAATTCCATACGTGTTCGTTAGACCTGATATACCAACAAGTCGAAGCCAAATCCCTCGACGAGAGCACGCAAGAAAGTGGAATCATTTGAAAGGAATGTCAAGTAAGATAATTTCGTACCAGCATAATCTGGAAATAAGTATATTACTTGGGACGAACGTTCCTGGCGCAATCAGACCGAGAGAAATAGTGGCGGGAGACGAATGCCAACCGTACGCACAGCGTTCAGCTCTTGGTTGGGGAATAGTAGGAGTCGTGCGTACAGAAGAGGTTGGTAATCCCTATTTAACTAAAGTTGTTTCGCATCGCTGCGTTGGGTACACGAAAGTAAAGGAAGGTCCAATACAAGCTCAAAATTGGCTCGATTCGGATTTTCAAGAAATATCCAACAATGCGAAGTCTGTATCGCAAGAGGATCGGAAGTTTCTAAATATTATTGGCAAAAACATACAACAAGGAGATAAAGGCCATAATGCATTGCCACTACCAATAACAAACGATAATATACGACTTTCCAATAATCGAATTTGTGCAGAAAAACGTGTACGGCAACAGAAGAGTCGTTTTTGCAGCAACCCAAATATAAAGAAGTTTGCTTTGGAGAACGGTGGGACTTTAAACGACCCAGGAGAAACAGAACCTCTTCGGCCTATGTTCTCACCTTGCGGTAAGTTCAAATCGTGCGGGATTTGTATTGCCATCGCAGGCGCCGCCGAGACCGATGGAGAGGACTTCGAAGAACGTTGGAAGCGACGTCGAGAACGTTGGAAGCGACGTCGAGAACGTTAGAAGCGAACTTGCGTAGTGAAGACGCAAATAGACGATGCCCCGACGGGGAGCCTTAAATAATGGATTTTCGTGTACAGTTTGGGAGTCGTCATGTGTGTTGTGTAACGTGTAAAATTGGTTCAATTTTAGGAGAGCCATGTTCTGTCCCCAGTTTTATTTATACGTCATTGCATGCATCACGAATTGAACCGCATGATTGGGTATGTGATGCATGCGATACGTGTCCTGGATCTGCATTTACTTTTCATGTTAGTTCTGTAGTGAACGGAACCTGGCGTTTTGCAATTCTAATAGTTATTTCTGCACTTCTGTAGTTCACGGAAGTATATTTAAAGGCACAAGTTTCAGGTGGCTAAAGTGTTCTTTATGGTATCGCACTATTTCTACAAATGTTAATTTGTTTCATTATTTTATAGTTACCGCCACTTCGCCACTGCGCCACTTCGCCACGTCATCACGCATCAACATCTACTTTGTATGTCAATGGTTAGTGTAATACAAAACAATCAGAGTGGCGCGTAAGACTGAATTCTGCCAAAAGGTCCGAAAAAGATTAGGCACACGGCGCTGCCGAAACATAATGGTTAGTGTCTTGTTCGTTCTTTTCCATCGTAACGTTTTGAGTATTTAGCATATTGTTTTGACTTTCCATGCAAGGTGCGCCCGTTTGTGTTCGTAATTGGTCTCCGATACGCCCCGAGGTTAAAAAGATTGAGAACCGCTGGGTTAAATGCTTTGGACAAATATGTTGGCGAAATGTGATGTAAATTATGTTGATTTTAAAGTGAAATAAAATATGGCATTGTCACATAGTAGAATTAGATTTATGTACTGGAATGCCTGGAGTCAGATTAGAAGCAGCAACAAGCATGACAGAAGACAGGTTTTATATATACGGTAAAAAAGGAGTAATCAAATGTAAAATATTTATACAACAAATATGGCATTAAGAGTTCCAAATGTTCCTGCATCATGTTATATTACCTTCCCTGTATTGTATGTGTGTGGGCTAATTCTTGGTACTTTGCGTGCAATCTAAACTGTCCAACTAACTTAAAAGTTGTGGAATTAGATTTTAGTGTTAATTGCATGCATAAGTTGATGGTTGCTTCTATCAGGGGTGGCGAGGTGGTAACATGGTTGGGTAATCCCCTGACTTTCCACCAATTGTCCGACCGGTTAGTCTGGCGGTTAAGTGCGTAATCCAACGATTGCCCGTGTGATAACCCCCTTGGTTTTCCCATCCACGGGGATAAACATAAATATCATATCCTACCCAATGATTAAACCCCACTTACCACAATTAAGTCTCCTAATCCTGACTTTCTTCAGCATGATTCCTCCCATAGATGAAGGCAACACACATGACCCTGATAATTTTAATTTGGTGCTTCGCTCTGATTTCGCCCATAATAGGAAATCCTTGATGAGACAATTGCAGATCAAGTATTTCGATGAGACGTTCCTATAGGGAATACCATGGGGGGTTATATAATAGACGAAGTTATCAAAGTTAGCTATTGGCTCTGTAAGAAGCTTATTTGGTATGTTGCCGGTTAATACAAATCATAAAAATATTTTTATAAAAATATATACAATTTTTGTCATAAAAATATTCGTTATAAAATATTGGTTAAAAACAATCATAAAAATATTTTGATTCTTGAGAGTTTAATTTAAGACTATTCAATCAAATACTTCAAAACAAAAAATTGGTTTTAAGCCAACTGAAAACTCATTCTAAAATCTCTGATGAAAGACACACATGTTAACTAAAAATAAGGCAAAATGGTTTTATTTTTTATGTTAGTTGTAGTAGAAACCAATGTATTGAATGCTACCAACACTAAGCCAGGGGTGTAAGGGTGTGGAGTCTAAACTTAAACATTTAATAATAACATGCATATTTAAGTTTTTATAAACTATTGGATCCTTTGGCAAAACAGAAGTTACGGAAAATACAATCATCTTATCATATTAGATATTAAATATGGAAAATTTATTTAAATCACTGTTTAATACACATGATACACAATGGTAAATTTACACACATCCAGGCACTTACAGTCGCTTTAGAGATGTCAGGGGTAGAAATGTATCTCCTGGGATAACTGGGAATATATTCCTGTCCAGGTATCTATAATAATCACCTATTATTACCACATAGAAACATTATTATTCAATTATTACAACTTAATTAAATGGTTAACATTGCAAGGGCCCAGGTAGATTGTTGGTTTGGTATATTGGTTGACCATTTGGTGTGAAAAACAAAAAAAAAGAAGAAATAAGTCACCAAGCTTAAATTGAATATTATTTAACTCAACCATGTAAATGTTACCTTTGTTGCACTGAAGTAACCAGCAGCGTCAAATTAAAGAGATTTAGAACTTTTATTATTTTAGTCGACTATAAATTTGGAAAAACACTCTATAAACAGTTTTTTTTTTTAATTTAATGGCGACCATAATCTTGGTATTGGCCACAACTGTATCATTTAAAAGTTTAAATAATAATCAAAATTTAAAAGTTTAAATAATCATTAAAATTTAAAAGTTTAAATAATTATCAAAATTTAAAAGTTTAAATAATCATCAAAAGCAGAATAATAATATTCCTGTGTAATGGTGCACTATATACATAACATAATGAACTCACAATCGTTCCAAACTCGTCAACCCAACAAACATGACGCGGTTCAATTGCCCAATACTGTTGTCGCTTAGATTCCTGGAATAAATTACCGACATTTCATGGATAGTTTTAAAATAATAAAATAGTTTCACAAAAATTATGATAGTTTCAAAATAATAAAATAGTTTCAAAATAATAAAAAAATAAAGAACATGAATATTTTCAAAATGATGGAATATATTGTCGCCATTTCATGGATAGTTTCAAAATAATGAACATGATAGAGTGGGGGGCAAAGTAAGGCAGCAAGGGCCTAAAGAACCATCATTCCAGACATTTTAGTAAAAAGCAAAGACCCTTTTCTCTATTACTTCCGTTGTTTATTAAATACACAATTCCCCCAACATATATAGACAATCAACTTCCCAATTCATGGCCTAAATATGTTCTAAATAAGAAAATTTAAACTGTAACAAACTTCACAATAAGGATGCTGTTACTGTTTATAAGTCAAATAAATAAATAAATTTGTTTATCTTAAACACATTTCAATAAAAACTGAAAAAGTTAAAATAGTAAAACAATCTACAAGGATGTGTAACCAAGTCATAGATATGGTGAATTCTAATAGTTGTTACTGTGTGAGTATCTACATCCACTTGTTTATATTCCCATTAAACTAAATTTACAACTGTAACATTCCAACATAAATGTTTGTATACACACATTGAGTAAACACACATTCTAAAAAGACCACAAACCTAACAATAACAGTAAAAAAATCAAATAAAAAAAACAACAAATTGAACAAACCAAACAATAACGATCCCCAAAACAGCAACAACATATTCAACAACAACAAATTCAATAAAAACAACAAGAAATTTTACAAACAACAACTCACAGTTTCTTGAGATTCCTAAAGTTGATAAATGTTGCTGGTCCAATGTGTCTGATCTGATTGGCTGCCAAAGACCTTGAAACAAATATTGAATTAATACATTGCAAACATACCTGAATATGTATGTGTGCACACTTGATTACCTACATACAAAACCATACAAATACCCATTTGGGGCTAATTATGAGTTCAAAGTAAAACGAAAATGTGATAACATCGCACTGAATGGCAGCCAAAACATAAACATTATTATTTTTAAACATAGATTTTATAGCAGCACCACAATCTACAAAAAACTCGAAATGTCAATCTCAATTTGATTTGCCTCGATGGCTTTTATTCCATAACCATGCCAAAATGATATTGGTAAACTAAGCCATGTGTACCTTTTCTAGGTTATAAACTATTATTTTATACTATGTATGGTGCGGCGGTAGATTATAAATACTATAACGAAGGAAGTGTCAAAAAATACAAGTTGGGACTTACAGTGACGTGACACTGTTGAGCAACGTTGCAATGGCAGGTGGAAAGAGCTGTGCACTGATGTTGGTGATCCAATTCTCCGATAAGTCACTCAAAGAAGGAAATCGTCATAATCATGTAGGGGTAGAAAATGCCTCTAAATACTACAGGAGCGCTTGGAGCGATTGTGGCGCTTGGAGCGCTCTGATCACTTAGATTGCTATGAAAAGTAATTCTAACCCTGTTCCAAACACTAATCTCAACCCCAGAACTAACTTTAACTTCAACCCTAACATTAATATCATGGCTTTTGTAATTATGAAGTATAGTAAGCGATCCACGCAGTCCAAGCGATCCAAGAGGTCCAAGCGGTCCAAGCGACACTGTAGTATTTAGAGGCACAGAGAAAATTCAACATCTAAATCATGGTCTATTTATATCATGGTGATTTGGGGTTTATTCCACAAATGCCAGTTGAATAACAAATGTTTACTATGATTTTGAACTTATAATAAAAATGGGAGATATAGGAAAGGGCAACGAATAGTGCGCATTGTGGTTTAATGGCATTGTTCTTATGGTGGCTAATACGATATTCGTAGTGTTTACAGACCACAATACTAAAGATAACACATAGTGCTGAAAAATCACATGTGGTTTCTGTATTTTAACAAGTAAGCTGACTTAAACCAAAAGCATTTATTGCAATTCTAATAGTAAAATATGGAAGGTAACCAAAAAATATGACAGTATGAAGTCTAATTGCATTTGGATAATACTTTTATTTCAAACAAAGTATTACAATACAATGTAGTAATATGTAATAATATGCGTGAAACCATTCATATGAACAACAGAAATTAGTGGTGGGGTAGAAAGGCCATGCTATCGAGTGTGTCTCTAAATACTACAGGACCGCTTGGACCGATTGGAGCGCTTGGATCACTTAGATTGCTATGGAAAGTAACTCTAACCCTTCCAAAACACTAATCTTAACCCCATAACTAACTTTAATCCCAACCCTAACATTAATATCATGGCTTTTATAATTACGAAGTATAGTAAGCGATCAAAGCGCTCCAAGCGATCCAAGCGGTCCAAGCAATCCTGTAGTAATTAGAGGTACCGTACCCTGTTATTGACACTCACATGGAAATGACATCATTGGGAAATATCCCCGGACGAAAGATCTCATGGAAATTCCTTGTTTTGTGGCAATACACTTGTTTCGAATCCTGGTGGATGGAAAACAGGTCATTTATATATTACAATTGTTATTAACTATTGCATATGGGGAGGACTTAAAAAGGGAAAGAGGGAATGAGGGAAACTGCACATTAAAATAAAGATTATAAATAAAAGGTTATGGCTACGATTGGATTTAGGATTAGTTATAGGGTTGAGATAAGTGTTTAGGGCAGTGGTAAAATTAGTATAGATAGTTTTAATGAGAAGTTTCGCTCCTTCCCTCCTTTTAGTGTTGCCCTTGTATAGGCAAGGGAAATCGGAAATGCATGTTTAATTACTTATCCAAGTCTTTGTAATGTATTACTATTATTTAGGGGAAGTGGTGTATAATATTTCAAGAATTCAATCACAATTGTCACCTTTCTATTGGAGCATCCACACGAGTTCATGTTCGTATCCGAGAAACATGATAATCCAACTGTAATTAACGTGGAGAAGAAAACGAGCAAAACAGACGACTTCAAGCGAGAAAAATACATCCCCACGTTAATATATATCAGCTTTATTCAAATGCTGTGCACGTTAGACATTGTTTCAGCTTTCACATCATTTAGACTTTTATTTACATAAACTACCAAGACATTTCGCCTGCGTAGAAAACAAAGTATAACTTCTCGTATTGTTACTATCTGTTGAGTAATTATTTAATCACATAAAATATCAACTTATAATTTGGCGAATGTAAGGTAAAAAAAATACAAAATAATACACAGCAAAAATAAAATTTAAGTTACTCACGACCTAAACATGATTTAATTCTTTAAATAATTTGAGGGGTTGTAAAATACCAAACTAAATTTTAGTGACAACCGCCAGACAACTGGAAATTTACATATTTTCGGGGCGCCTACTAACCAGGTGAAGCACAACAGGATTTGTTATCACAAAAATGGGTAATATTTCCAATATCAAAACGTTTCTCGAAATAAACCTCTATTTCACGTTTATGTCAGGTTATTGTTAAATTTGAGGTTGCAGTTTCGCCCACCAACAGTAGATTAAAGGACTACTGAAGGGGCGTATGAATCATACATAGCGCTGTGGTAACCCGACGGTGGGCGCGAGGCGAGGATTACTACTGTGGTAGCTCCGGTATTCCGATAAAGGGGAGAAAGCTGACCTTTCACCTAGTGATCATACATTTAGTGAATTTGCGGCTTGTGTAATATCTTTTTGCGCATTATATTAAGTTTTGTTAAAATTGTTAAAAGTTTAGTTTCGTTTAGTTTATTCATTTTTTGCCCCAGTTTTTAAAAATGGCAAACGAATATAATCACGATACAGGAACGGGAAAAGACGGCAAAACGAACAGTTGTTAAAACACGTCATTGAAAAAAAGGATATAATTTAATTAATATAGCGGACGCGGCCGCCAAACCTAGGCGAAAGAACAATGTTGAGCAAACAAAATTTAATTTAAACCAAACGATATGTAGTGAATTCGCGGCTTGTGTAATATCTTTTTGCGTATTATATTAAGTTTTGTTAAAATTGTTAAAAGTGAGCCATTATTGCATGCACAGCTGTATGTCTGTTCCAAAACATTTGCCCTGATTTTGTCTGGCCTGTCAATCAGCTTTAATTTACTATAAACCTTCCCACATTATGAGATACGTGACGAGCTGCCCATAACCGTCATACACATAGCCCGTCATACAGAAGTTAGGTTAGGATAGGATAGGATATTCATCTTTATCCCTGTAAATGGAAAAACCAAGGGGGTTATCACACGAGCAATCGTCAGATCACCCCGCGCCCATCGTCGGGTTACCGGAGCTATTGTAGTGTGTTGTATATGATAGACACGTTCCTTCAATTTGGTAGAACCCATTAATCCGCTGGGTTCAGGCAATGTCCGTAAAGTACCTTGCCCAAAGACACAACCGTTGCTACAACACAGTAAACTTGAGGTCCGGTCCTCTCATTTAAAGGGACAACGTCGACAGGAAATGCGTAAGGAACTTGTAATGTAATACTGGTGCAGTTTATCTTAATACCATTAGATTTCTTTGAGTCTGGAAATCGTGACTGTGCTCCATCAAAAAGTGTTTTAAAGAAGGTTCGATGTCAGGCGAGAAAGATTAAAGTTGCGTCGGAGAATAATACAATTGCGCTTGAAACTTTAAAAAACTCACAACTTATTAAGAAGGATCATAGTTAAAGGTATTTATAAGGGCTACAACATATTCAATGGAATATTTGGCAAAATCTCTATAAATGTCCATCTGGATAAGAATAATCTAATTATCAATCTAAAGGTATTGAAAGGGGCTACAAACATATCCAAATAAACTAGAAAGTGTCAACCACGTGTTAACCATCACTATTTGTAAAACACATGTTGTATGCCATATATTCATGCTACAGGGTCCCTAACCACAATTTGTATTTTATACACTGAGTATGTAGTTTTTGTTTCTGCAAGCATAAACGCATGGGTCCCACAGTTAACAAACCAAACTTATGTTCCATGTTTAGTTAAATAAAGAATAAACGTCGTGAAGTTACGAACATTTCAACAAAAATGTTTAAATTATAGCTTCTTTTCAAGCGCTGTAGTGAAAGAAAGCTAAATTCCCAAAACAGTTAGTTTTTCATTGTTTCAGGGAATTCCTCTGGGTTTAGTAGATAAGTTTTTGTTTTTACATAAATAAGTCATGTTATGTAACAATTCTTAAAGTTTTAATCTGATTTGTCGACTTCTTGTTGGAGATGTCGGTGCGATAGGCTATGGCATGCCTGTCACAATCACAATTCAGAAACATATCTTCGTTTCATGGAAATTAACCTATAAGTAGGCCTAAATGTTTTCTTTTTTTTAATTGGAACAGAGTGTCTAATGTTTTAACATTTTACCGAATTTTAATAACATTAGAGCAGCCGTTCAAGAGCTATGGCTACAAAATCTAATTTATTAGAAAAAAACGTTTTGGTTTTTAACGTCTGAGGGGAATTCCCCTGGATTCATTACCAAAATTTTTTGTTTCTGCATATATAGACCGTGTTGTCTTACAAATGTCCAATTTTCATTGCGATTTCATTACTTCTTTTGGTAGATGTCGAGGCGACATGGCATGCTTGTCGCAATCATGATTTAAGAACATATCCTATTTTTTGTGTATTTCCCTTGGTAATTTTAATTTTTCTTTAAGTGTTGAATCAGTGACTAATGCACTTATACTCCACGAAATCTGATTCAAATTGTATCGGTCGTTCAAGCGCTATGCCTAAAAAAGACTATTTTTTCAGAAAAAAAAATATCGTTTTGGTTTTAACGTCCCAGGGGAATTCCCCTAGATTTATTACCCAAAATTTTGATTTCTGCATATCTAGACCATGTTGTTCAACAAATCACCGAGTTTCATTGCGATTCCATTAACCCTTCTGGTAGATGACGGGGCGACATAGCATGCCTGTCACAATTATCATTTACCAGCAAAAGTTTAATTTTTAGGGTATTTCCCTAAGTAATTTTTTTATTTCTTTTAAGTGTTAAATCAGTGTCTAGTGCACTAACATTCCACCAAATTTGATTCAAATTGGAGCAGCGGTTTAAGCGATATGCCACAAAAAGCTAATTTTTTTTATAAAACGTACCGTTTTGGTTTTTAACCTCCCAGGGGAATTCCCCTTGATTTATCACCCAAAATTTTGGTTTCTGCATATCTAGACCATGTTGTCTAACAAATGGCCAAGTTTCATTACGATTCCAATATTCCTTCTGGTAGATGTCGGGGCGCCATGCCATGCCTGTCAAACCTTTGACGAAGAAAAAAAAAAAAAAAAGAAAAAAAAAAAACGGACAAAAACAATATGTGTCCCAATTTTTCAATTGGGACCCATAATTATGGCGAGAGTTTTACTCGTAATATTACCAGCATTTTTAATAAACCAGGAACGCCATAAAAATAGGCCTTGTCTTGTGTAGCAAATCTTGTTTGGTTTTATTAACTTATTTTTCTTGGGATGCATTGACTATCTGTGAATACTCGATTGTCATAGTTAATAGTAATGGGCATATACTATACACCTAAACATTCCAGCATTGTGAATGTATAAGCGGTGAATGAACGTGAGTTAAACCTTGACTCTGCGCATTAGTAAACTGATGTCATTTCCGTTGATAGAACGTGAATGTGCAGTTTGTGGTAAAACCTGGGGGATATAATGTTACCACTGCAGAACAATCAAACTGATCCTCGTTATGTTAGTGGAATTAACAGTGTTATTCCACGGTGAATGCGCAGTAACCAACCGGTTTGGTTTATACAAATGCGACTAGTATTTAGGCTTTTTAGTACGAGTCAATAACAACATCTTAATGTTCAAACAAGTACGAATTAATTTTCTTTCAAACAATGAGACTTATCAGACATCTATCTTTATACCAAGATTTGCCATTTTTATTCACATGGCCAGATTCACTATTATTTATAAGTTTAATAACATTTTAGTTCTGTGGCTGTTATATTCACATGAAGTGGACACAAAAACATTTGGTGTTGTACACAGGAACGAAGGGCTATTAACTGTAACTGCATTTTATATCAGGGTAAGGTTCGATTCCACGATCGGCTAGTGACTTAGTCTGTTTTTGCATATGTTTCGGTGCATGTATCGGGCGATTTAACCAATCAGCCAAACGTTGCTATTTTTTACCGGGATAATATTCAAGCCCACGATGTGTTCAGCCCTAAGAACTTTTTATGTATAAAAATTGGCATATAAATCGGCCGCGTAAACCACCGTTTATTGCAACTGTTGTTTCCTATTTTTTATTCCCGCACCTCCAGCAGACTACCGTGGTACTGATCGGTATAATAGAGTGGTTGATTGTTAAGCGGTTTCCTTCCCATAAAGGGTGGATTTGGCTGAAACGCCAATTATGATCGCACATTGATAAAGCGCAATTGGCATATTAATATTATGACGTCAAAGTTCAAACGCGAACATACGTAGATGTGACTTCCTGTGTTTTCAGCTGGGGTAAGCCAACTAATTACGAATGGGGCACAATTGGCACACGTCCGACTATTTTCATGTGAAATTATGCTACGCCTTTCAGTTAATTCCAATGTACTAACGGAATTTGGCATTTTAGCAGAGATATTGCCAAAAAATGCCATAGCGTTGATCCAGTACTATATCTAGTACCATTTTAAATCGCAACTAATGAAAAATGAAAAAAGGACGGGGAAAAGAAAATTCTACTAAACTGGAAACTCCAACCTTATGGCAGCACACGCAACAACTTTTAACACTAAGCGAAACGCCCTAACCTAAGCTGTATCTAAGTCGTTTCTCAGCGTAGTACCCCGTATTCCTGTACAAGTGTTAACACGTTTTCACGAGGTTTAAGCTTTTTACTATAATCTAGCTAAACTATGGGGAAACGCATTAATCTAAAGCAAACTCTAAGCATCCCTGCTTACGCACACTCCATACCAAAGCCCAGCACCAAATGACAAATATCGGGTTACACGCAAGCCCGGGCCGAGATGCGGTTGCAATACAACGCCGTGCGCGGATGTAGCCAACCGACCAGCAGCATTTTGCTCTTTTTTTTACTGGCACTTAAAGATATAATTACAGACCCCTTAAAAATTGGGTGATGCCGGCTGTTTTTTAAAGTACCTAGAAGAAAAGTACGGAAAATAGTTTATGGTCCAAGGTTGATTTTAGTTCTGCCCAAGGTGGATACATTTCAGGCCTAACACAGGCTTTAAGCTCGTATTATTCCGAATATTTCGTTTCCTACATCTATCAAGTTTCAAATTACTACAACCCGAGTCGCGGTGGTAGGTTTATTGTAGCATAATGGAGATATACTGAATAAGACAGTCAAGATAGGCCGTTGAAATATATTCTTTACATTATCTCATGCCCATTATTGTCGCTTCAAAAATATTGCAGTATGTTGTTAATTTTAGGATTTTTTTATCCACCAATTTGCCGATTTTAAGAAAAGTCGCTAGGTACCTCAAAGCAAGTGAAATAGTTTAGATCCAATAATTTTCCGACTAATAGTCCGACCCTTCACTATATAAGCTAACCAGCCGGACTTTGCTTATGCGCGGGCTTTTCTAATTTATGGACCTAACAAAATGGAGGCTACATCCGGTGCCTTTCTCAGTTACAAAACAACAGAGTAAGGCCGGGAATGGAACTTAACAAATTATTTAAAGCAATAACTGCTGAAATGCATTCAGCATGTAAGTTGTCAGGTCAAGTCACCTTTGCACACGGAATTTGACTTTTTGGAATTTGCATTTACGTTGATGATGACGTTTTTTACCAGCTGTTGCGATTTTACCATTAACATTTATCAGTACATTGCCTGAACCCAGCGGATTAATGGGTTCTACCAAATTAAAGGAACGTGTATACCATATACAACACACTGCAATAGCTCCGGTAACCCGACGATGCGCGCGAGGTGATCTGACGATTGCCCGTGTGTTAACCCCCTTGGTTTTCCCATTCACGGGGATAAAGATGAATATCCTATCCTATCCTATCCTTCCAATCCGAATGCTAAATTTTAATTTTCTTTCTTTGTGTTCTGCATCTTTACCCGACCTGTTTCAATTTAAAGAAAAATTTTGCTGGTGCTATTGTGCAAAATATTATTCTATATTCTTGGTTATATCATTGGTATGGTATCGCAATGCACTTTGGAAATGCTTAAGACGTGTTGGCTTTAAAATGTATTCCGTAGCAAATTATATTCCACACCAAACGGATGTCGGTTAAAGTTCTTTGGAGACATTTTATGATGTTCATTAAATGTTCTCCCTTTTGTTCAAAACAACTACACCCGGAGTTAGTGTAAAAATACTAGGGTGGTATTGTGGGGAAAAACAAATATTTTTTTCTGATATATGTACTATATATTTGTTTACGTGCTACGCCTTTCACAGTTATAAAATAAACTTAAAAAATCGACTTCTTCGTTAGAGTGAATACATTTAGAAGGGAGATATAAATAAAAATAAAACGAAGCAGAAAATAATAGCGTGTTAAGAAATATGCGACACTTAGTAAAGTAAAGCAATATTGTGGAATTAAACCCACAAGATTAACATGACACGTCATTAAACCTAGCAAAGACTTCTACACGAGATTTAAACCCGACCAGTTAGTCTGACGGTTTAGTGCGACGCCTTTCAACCGAAAGGTTGTCAAAACTGGTCGCTAGCTAGTCGGTTGTGTCCTTGTGCAAGGCACTTAATGGATATTGCCTGAACCCGGCGGATTATTGGGTTCTACCAAATTGAAGGAACGTGTGAATCATACACAACACATTGTAATAGCTCCGGTAACCCGACGGTGGGCGCGAGGTGATCTGCCCGTGTCTTAACCCCCTTGGTTTTCTCATTCACGGAAAATGCGTTAAACCCCCCTTGGTTTTATTCCTATCCAAAAACCGAGGGATTGAAACCACACGGGGTTGATATATAACCTTAATTTATTTTCTCACAATGGAATCGTCCTATGACACCTGAAAGTATCGCTGGTTGGATGTGTCCTTGGTCCACTTAGTAAAAGTCACCGGAACCCCGTGAATTCATATGGCAGTATTATAACTGAAAAATGTCTCAATCATATACACCATACCCCAATAGTTCCGTTAGCAGGAATAATCCCGAGATTAATAGGGAAATGAACACAATTCGTGCTTGCACATTTTTGTTTTGTTTTTTCGCGTGCTTGAACACCTTTTAATTTTGTTAATATTGCTTTAACTAAGTTTTCTGCCGAAAACAATGTTTTTTTTAATCTAAGTTTTAACGGTCATGGTCACTTAGTTCTTCTGTTATATATATCATAGACACTCTATATAGAGCAGCGGTTCTCAAACTGGGGTCCGCGGTCTTTTTGGGTCCGCGAGACAGTTTTCTGGGACCGCGAAGCACCTTTCAAAAAATTAAAACGACGCTCATGAAGAAAAAAATGGTTAAGTTTTTATTTAAAATTAAGTTTTCACCCAACTTTTCTTCCAATCAACTTAACAAACACAATTTGTCATGAAAGCTTATAGGCTACATAGGCATTTATAACATAACAAGAAGCTATTTAATGTCACATTAGTGCAATTCAAAAGTACCAACAAGCCTATCTGACACAGAACTCCTACTATAGTAGGAAATAGTACAACTCCTATTAGAGTAGTAGTAAACATTAAAAAAATGACAAGCTCAGAGGCGTCTCGTTTTTTTCTTAAGCCATGCATCCGGGGTAATATGTTTTGTTTTAGAATTTTAACGTTGCTAAATTTTTCTTTTTACATCCATATTTTTGGTGGACCGTGAGTCATTTAAAAAATTGCTAGGGGACCGTTGCGTAACTTTTTTAAAAAAGTTTGAGAACCGCTGATATAGAGTCTATGGTTATACGGTGTGAATATACAGACGTTATAAGGCCCCTTGCATTTTACCATTACAGGAACAAAACAATTATTATACTGTAGGCTATATCAAAATTATTCTATCGAATTAAACAATTTCGTGGTATTTCAATCACCATGGAGATCGCGATGCACAAACATAACAAAACGTTTGGCGGCCGCGTCCGCTATATTCATTAATTTGTATCCCTTTTTACTGACGTGTTTTAACGACTGTTCGTTTTGCCGTCTTTTCCCGTTCCTGTATCGTGATTATATTTGTTTGCCATTTTTAAAAACTGGGGAAAAATGAATAAACTGAAACTAAACTGAAACTAAAACGTGCAATTCCGGAAATTCTTTTTTACCGGGCCAAGTTTTGAACCCACGATGGCCTTTTGGTCAAGACCATTTTTATATACAAATCGGTATTTACATCGGTCGGGATAACCATTTGGTCACAACAACCGTTTGCGTGTCCGGCAATTCAAGTCAATTTTACATACTGTATACCCGAGTAACCTTGGCAGCGCGGTCTTGGGCGAAATTCCCTACTTTTTAATTAACAAACTTTGGGATGACCTTGCATTATGCAGCTGCTATATTATAGCAGACATTTTGCAGATGGTATCACAACAGATTATCAAATGTTGAAAAATCTATCAAAATAGACAGAATAAAATTATAACGCTAAGTATATTAGCAATATGAGTACCGTGACTTATACGTGAATACGATAACTTGGTGTTATTATTTGGAAGGATAGTTTTAAAACTAAACATCTTGCCACTCTAAATGCTTTAGTGCAACTTATTTAACCAGGCAATAAATAATTTTTAATTCAATTAGATGTTGGCATAATTTGAAAAATAAACTTAGAGTAAACTATAAACTGACACTTGAATCGGGATCTTCTAACATAAAATCAGTATCCATCCGATTAGCTCAGTTGGTTAGTGCGTCGCCTTTCAATGGAAGGCTTTTAGGTTCAAAACTGTTTGCTAGCAAGTCGGTTGTGTCCTTAGATAAGGCACTTATTGGACATTGCCTGAAACCAGCGGATTAATGAGTTCGACCAAATGATGGAATGTCTCAATTATACAACCTATCATAAGTGTCTATCATACATAACATACTGCAATAGCTTCAGTAACCAGACGGTAGGCGCAAGGTTATCTGACGATTGCCTGTGTGTTACCCCCCAAGGTTTTTCTACTTACATGGATAAACCTAAATTCATCCTCTATGTGAATATTTTTTGCAGGTTCAAGCTGACGATATTTTTCTTTTCTTGTAATCACGGCTGCCCAAGATGTCAAGTACCCCGTCGTTATTCACTGATGTAGAACTGGCAGCTCCTGTCGTTATATTCCAACTCACAGCAGATTATAAAGCTGACCCATCAGACAAAAAAATAAATCTAGGAGTTGGAGGTAAAACTGTGCGTGATGGTTTAACCCTTTGACGACGACGGAACTTTTGCAGTTTTTGGCACTTTTGAGTAAGGTTGCTTTAACCTTGTTTGCTGCGAATACTGTTGGACTTAAGGAAAAACAATCTATTACAAAGTTGTCCAGTAGATAATTTTCTACAAATTGGTATTTTTATTTTTTTGATGACGTTGTAGTATTTGTAATGACGTCATAATTAGTAATTTATAATCTAATTACTCGTTACTGATAGCTTGTAGACGATAGTAATGTATTACAAAAGTGTTCAAAATGAAATTTCCTACAAAGTTACGTCTTTTATTTTTTGATGACGTCAACTAAGCGTGATGACGTCACATAAAACTGACAAATATGGCATTTCATCACCACAATCACTGTCGGCCTCGATCATGCTGGCAGACTAATCGGCTGTAATCTATTCCGAAGTTGCCATATTTCTTCCGAATATCAAATAATAATTGAAAAACAAAGTAAACAAAGGCGAAAAAATGAATAAATATCAATAGTAATTAGAAAAAAACATGTACACATATGTTTGCATATATCGTTGAAAAATCGAAAATGACTGGAAAACTCGAAAACAAAGATGGCTACTGCTAGTTTTATTCTCACAGCAACTGGTGTAACGATTTTAACTCCCCAGAACCCAAAAAAGCGATATTTTACCTAAAAGTTAAACTAGATACCGGTACAAAAATTTTGAAGAAAAATGTTTGGAGCAATATTACTCAAAATTTTTAAATGGAAGGATTATGTTTTTATGCGTTATTTCGAAAGATCTATTCAAATGCTTTCTAAAAATATCAAAACTAGGAAAATCCCCAAGAAACGACTGAATTGTGCATTTTTTTTCGGGGACACATATAGGTTACAAATATGTAACCGTCGTCGTCTAAGGGTTAATATTCCTTGTTGACTGTAGCTGGTGTCATATAGTCACTTCTGGTATGTGATGCCATACTAGATTTTGGCATTTTAGATCAAATCGGCCTTAATTGTTATATTAGTCAGGAATGTATTTTTGGCGGACATCCACTGAACCCAATGGGGTTGAACTAAAAGGAATGTATCAATCATAGACAACATACTGCAATAGCTCTTGTAACCTGACAGTGGGCTCAAGGTAATCTGATGTTTAGCTGTGTTAGAATGTACCCCTTTCGGTACTTCTAATTACTACCGGATAACTTCTCTTTAGGAAAGGTTAGGGTTCCAAGCTGAAGTAATTAGAGGCACTCGACCTCTTTATGGCAGCTAGTCCTTGGACAAAGCACTTTTTTAAACAAATTTTGTCAATGCATTTGCTATGTATTCCAGACCATTGGTGACCATTATTACCTGTGTGAGAACACCCCTTTACGCATTGGCGAGGTCATCTCACGATTGCCTGTTTGAAATCATCCCTTGCATTTTTCCCGTTTTATACCTAGACTACTTTTTTGGATTCCATCAAAGTTGTTACAAAATCACAGCGTACAGAACCGACGAGGGTCAGCCATGGGTGCTCCCAGTTGTGCGCTCAGTTGAGGCTCAAATGGCGATTGATCCGCTGCTAAACCACGAATATCTACCGATACTGGGAATGCCAAGCTTCTGTGAAGCTGCCACTCAGCTGGTCCTCGGCAAAGACTCACCAGCCATACTGCAAAACAGGGTGAACATACTTTATTAAAACTTTTTTTATAAAACCTTGTTTTAAAAGGAAAATTTTCCATAAGTCTAGAAAGAAAGGTTTTTAATGGCTATTGCCTTTACTGTGGTTTAGTAACTTCTTTAAGTGTCATTATGCTAAGTACTATTTGTGTCTGAACTGATGAGTTTAAAGCACTGCGTGCCTAGGTAATTATAAAATTACATTAAATGTTGAGTGTATGTTAATTAGTTTTGATGGTGAGACACAACATGGCTGATGTGCGAAACAACAAGTGAATCATTGTTATACATGTGTCTCTTGTACGATGACCCATTGTTAACATCCAACATCTCATCCCCCATGCTACCATTGCAGGCTGGTGGGGTTCAGTCAATCAGTGGAACAGGTGCACTGAGGTTGGCAGCCGAGTTCTTGTTCAGGTTCTACAACAAACGTGAGAAAAGTACCGCGGTCTACGTATCAAGCCCAACGTGGGGTAAGTGGTTTGTTTGTGTGCTGCCCATGTAAAAACTTATGTTAGAAAGATGTTCTAGTTGATTGTGACTTTCTAATGAAGCGATCGATGACAGTTTAATGAGGTCATAACTATTTGGTTTTGCTTCGTAATAATATAAGTGTGAAAGTTACTATTGTAAAGCAGATTGCTTAAAAGGAAAAATACAAACGGATTTATTTTTGGGTAAATGAAATATGGGTGGCACCATTACAATGTATTATTGCAACCAATTTTGAATGAAGCAAAATTACTGGAATCAGCAAAGCTATACTTTTGGTTCTACAAATTTATCCTAATGTCATATAATTTCCCAAAAGGTTTTATAATGGGTAAAAACATGGGATAAGTATAGTTAAGTATAATTTGACACTGTCAGACTTTATACAAGGCTGATAGGGCTCCCGTACCAGGGAATGACTGCTTAACTAGTGGTCTCGCAAATTTATTTCACTGATATCTGGTGCACTGAGACCATACTGACAAGATATATCATACCACGCAACCACACATACATGATCAACTATGTACTTCCCAGGGAACCAAACCGCCGTGTTTAAGAACGCAGGGTTCACAGATCACAGAACTTACAGGTATTGGGATGCAGACCAGTGTGCATTGGATTATAAAGGTGAGGGCCTTGCAACTTGCTGTTCATATGAGTTGCCATGTACAACCTGCTGCTGTGTTCGTTGGAAAATGATGTGCAATTTGTCTTCTTGTTCACAAATACACAAACCTACAAAGACTCCATTACCATCAATATCTTCTTTATTTTACGTCATATAATGTTTATAGATTATAATCCACATTCAATAAAGATGATGACTGTTATTACCTTACCCATTGTAGTTCATCTAGCACATAATTGTAAATCCACATTACATAGAAAGAATGATTTATTTTGTATTTATTATTTATTTCTAATCGTTTTCAATTCATTACCAGGAATGCTCGAAGACATAGAAAACGCCCCTGAATTCTCAATATTTATTTTCCACGGATGTGCACACAACCCTACTGGGTTGGACCCCTCCCATGAAGAATGGATTGGAATCGCTGAGGTGGGTTGATGTGGTGGGGTCATATGTGGGCTCGAGCTTCTATAGGGGTTGGGTTTGTATGTGTCCTTTAGCAATGTGTCCTTGGGCAAGGCAATGGTCCACCCATTGCCGAAACCGAGCGGAATGATGGATTCTAACGTATTAAACATGTCTATCATACACAACAAACTACAATAGCTCAGGTAACCCGACGGTAGGCGCGAGGTCATCTGACGATTGTCCGTGTGTTAATCCCCTTGGTTTTCCCGTTCACTAGGATTCACATAAATATCCCATCCTTTCTTCTGGCTGATTATCTGAATATAAACAACTTATTTCACCCAATATGTTGCAGTTAATTACTACTTTGTGTTCAACAATTATTTTAGTGAAAATAACAACAACTCTTTCATTCCAAGTTAAACCCAACCTTCCCACCAGGCATGCAAGCGTCGGAATATATTCCCGGTGCTCGACTGTGCGTACCAGGGGTTCGCATCAGGTGATCCCGACGTAGACGCGTGGAGCACAAGGAAGTTCGTTGAACTTGGGTTCGAACTTCTGGTTTGTCAGTCGTTCGCCAAGAACTTCGGACTTTACAGTTAGTTTGTTGTTTCGCCATGTTTGTGTGTTGGTTATATTAGTCATGATTTGTTGTTAGTTAAGAAATTATGTGAGTAGTTGTAACTAGTTAACCTTTTTAAGCTTTAAAAAAGAATCAGTTTACCAATTCGTTTTTCAACTCTACCATTGTATTTTTTTGTTCGTAATTGCAATATCCATTTGAACAGATTAAATGCTGGGAAAGAGGTAATGTGTCGATTGCTCGTGTGATAAACCACCTTGTGTTTTCCCATTCACATAGATAAAATATTGAACATTCCATCTTCTTAATTACTACAGTATGCTATGTATGATGAATATCTTGACTTAACATTGCATGTCTTTTGGAGACAATTAATTGTTTACATAATCCACATGGACAACAAACCAAAGCTGCATTCTATATA
Source organism: Ciona savignyi (assembly GCA_000149265.1). NCBI lineage: Eukaryota > Metazoa > Chordata > Ascidiacea > Phlebobranchia > Cionidae > Ciona > Ciona savignyi. The sequence continues at coordinate 602,475 of CH002979.1, read as the reverse complement.
TTACCTTCAATATTAAAATTTTTGAGCAAAACAGCCTAGAACTTCAATGAGAGATTGCCTGCATTAAACAACCAGTTGGATAACCGGGATTCCCCTTAGATGAGAGGATTGGGAACTTGTGCTTAGTGATGCGCGACAGCCCCACGTTGTCCCGATGTCGGTCCCAGGTCGAGCTGATCGTGCGAGCGATGTATTCGAACCCACCCAACCACGGAGCTCGTATCGTGGCAACCACACTCTCCAACCCTGCGCTCAAGCAAGAGTGGTACGTGGGTGTATTTACCGGGGGCATGGAACACCACATGCTCCCAGTCTGGTTTAGGGGATATTGAAGTGTCACTCGTTGTTCTTGGTTTTAAATTTGTAGCACTTATTTGAAGCCACTGGAGGGAGTGAAAGGGCCATTAATGAGACTGCCCACAATGGGAATCAAGATGTATAATGGTTTAGCCCAGGGATGTCCAACTGTTTATTGTAGTGGGCCGCATTGTCACTTGAAATAATTCAATAGGCCGCAGAGCCTTATAGTTATATATAATCCTGTATTCCTTTTGTTCCCATACTATAGGCTAAGAATTAATGTTTAAAATACTACTTGGAGTGAAAATGACTAGCGGGCCGCAGGTTGGACATCCCTGGTTTAGCCATATGTTTAACACAATTCACATAAAGATTCGTAATTAAAATGGTCTTATCCACCAGTAAAAAGAATACTGGTGAACTTCTGTGTGGAATAGCCTCCATGCTTGAACCTCTATGTTATTGCAATGTGGAAGCAATATCGCTCGTGGGTGCTATCCGTACTAGGTGGATGCTGAAGGACACTTGTGAGAGTACCTCCACAACAGATCCACATCACATATACAGCATCTTGCTATGCAGTGTGTACATATATTAAGGTCCACAACGAATAACGTTTAGTTTCAAACTGGTTGTAGCATATCAATAGCCATAGACATCATATAAACCCTCCCAGGTTGGACAACCTCCACACGATGGCGTCTAGAATCAAAGCGATGCGTCATCTGCTGCATTCCAAGTTGAGAAGCAAGGGGACTCCAGGGAACTGGGATCATATTATCACTCAGATCGGGATGTTCAGCTACACTGGACTCAATGGTATCTACAATCTCATGTTGGGGGGTTCACCACAAAGTTTTATTTGTTTCATTATCTTAAATTAGTGCTTTTTAACCTATTTTTAATGCATGAATGTCATCTTTCTATCTCTGGCACCCATAGTTTATTTTAAGAACCAACCTTAAGCAATAACATAGAGGCTTGTCTGACAAATTAGTCTGGTGGTTTAGTGTGTTGCCTTTCAGCCGAAAGGCAGGTACGAAAACTGGTCGCTAGCTAGTCGGTTGTGTCCTTGGGCAAGGCACTTTACAGACATTGCCTGAATTCAGCAGATTAATGGGTTCTACCAAATTGAAGGAACGTGTGAATCATATACAACACACTGCAATAGCTTCGGTAATTCCCACGATTGGCGCGAGGTGATCTGACGATTGCCTGTGTGTTAACGTCCGTTGCGTTTTCCCATTCACGGGGATAACCATGAATATCCTATCCTCAACTTTGAATGCAGTTCTTTCTTTCCAACAATAACTTCCTCCCCAGCGAGCCAAGTTGAGTTCCTGAGGAAACGTCACATTTACCTTCTTTCCTCGGGTCGAATCAACATGTGTGGGATCACCACCTCCAACATCGATTATCTCGTTGAAAGTATCCACGACGCCGTCACCTCTGTTAAGGGTGGAAGGTTGTAATCTCCCAAGTTGAATTTGAATGACAAATTCTCTCTGTCGAACCCACATCATCTAATATCTTCTGTATTGTTTATCTTCTGTCATTGTTGGTGAAATCTTTCTTTGATTGTGTTCCAACCTTATATTATGACATAGATCGTTGAACTATAGCATCATTTCTGTAATTTTTAGTCGTTCTATAAGAGATTTTACTGTAAATGTAGTTTTAATCGTGTAATTTAGCACAGTGATTCATATTGTTCTTAACGTGTGGTTTATATGAATGCTTTGAAAATATAAGCAATGTTTACCATTATCAGTGTTGTGATCAGGTCAATTTAGGTTAAAGGTAATAGTCTTTACGTCTTGGAATTTAAATCTCTTTGCAAGTCATTTGTAGTAAGGTCAGAATTCTTAGAATTTAAATGCAGTATTTGTATATTTAATCCGTATATGGTGGGAAAACATCAGTTAAAATTAACAATTACCAACCAGTATTGTTATAAAAGGAAATTAACCAACTCACAAGTCAAGAATTCTTTGAAATTTAAATTCAGTTAAAAAAAAATCCGTTGTAGCTGCGGGAATTAGATTGTCCCGCAGATTTTTTGGGTAATTATTAGTGTTGACCAGAATCCTATTTTTTATTGCATTTCTATGGTTTACGTCATTGCCACGTATTTAGAGGCTTAGCTCAGAAGAGCATTTTTGTTACGATTTCATTCTTTTTCGTACTTTTCGATCTTTGTACTGTAACACCGAGGAACGTTGTGTTTAAACGGGGGCACGCCAAATTTCAGGTATGCATATGTAATTCAATGAAGTGTAATCGAGATGTTTAATTAATTATTAAGAATGTGTTCTTTCTTTATTTTAGTTACCGCTTCAACGCTTCAATATATAAACGAAACAAAATCATTGGTGTTCGTGAGGCCTAGAAGTGAGTAACTGTTTAAACGTGCAAGCTGATCTACGGACATAAGCAAAGGGGCCGTAACAGTAACTGAAATCGTGTACAACGCAATCCGGAACTACAGTAAGTGATCGAATTCTTTTATTTGCTGATCAAACGACGATGTCACTAAACGATACTGAGCGTGACTATCCAATAGGTGAAAGTGAAACTAACGTAACAACGCGCAAGAAAGATATACAAGTATATAAAGAAAGGGAACTTGAATTCTTTACTTGCGACAAATTGTTGCGTAGTTGTATTTCCAATGTGGAAGAGCTATTGATCACGTGTAATGAAAGAGAAACGAGAAACGATACAAAAGGAAATGGTCAATTTGTTTAAACTGAAAAAACGATTGGAACAGGTTGGCAATGATTTACTGGACTGCTCAAGCCAACCCAATAATGAACAAATACGCAGCGCCCTCGATTGTTGCTCCAAGGCAGTTTCAGTTGTTGCTGAAAAGGCGCGTACTGCAATTGAGCAAATTCGTCTAGAGGCAATCTCCGTAAAATCGAATCGAAGCTCGCATGCGTTGATTTCTAATAGACATACTTTGGAATCTCAACTGAACAAACAAAGGTACGAATCGGAAAACGAAATAGCCGTCCTCCAGAGTCAATTAGAATTTGCCAAAGAAATGAAACGAGTCAAAATAATGCAAATAAATAATGAGATGGAGTCGGACGTATTGGGTATTAATAAACAAATCGCGACGCACAGAGCTCAAGCTCAAGCCTGTCTCGATGCTGCCAAAAGAGAGAACCCGTTTGGTATACATGACGACGACCCAACTCACGAATGCTGTTTAACAAAAGAGGCGATAAAAGGCGAAAACGATAGAATGTTAAATTGCATACTAGCAGTTAAGGGTTGAAAATTGACCTACGCAGACCGCAGTACGGTGAGAGCGATGTTGTTATGTGATAAATTTAACGTTTCCAACTGTCTAGTCAGTTTAAGAAGATCGCGAGGTAACGCAGTAAGTTGGTTGTGTGAGAGATCGAGCAGTTTGATGTTT